>CM035814.1:45314571-45832293 GCA_020458035.1 Magallana ariakensis | reverse complement strand
ATTATGAGGTGATAATTTCGGTCGGGGCGTGATCAAATCTATCAGAAAGTCCTTCGGGCTTTATTGGATTTGATCACGCCCCGACCGAAATTATCACCTCATAATACTCAAAGAATGATTCCTTATTCCTTGAATATTTTCATATAGAAACGTACACTTTTAAACGATTTGTTTTAAAGGATTGACATACAATAGTGACAGGCCATGGAAGATTCTCAGACGATTCGCACTGCAGGCTCTCAGAGATTTTGGGGTAGGGAAGAAGTCGCTGGAGGAAAAGGTTCAAGAGGAAGTCAACGTTGTCATGGAAACACTAACCAGCAGCAAAGGACAACCTATTCGTATCAAACCGCTCCTCTTATCGGCTGCCACGAACATCATATGCAACGTTATGTTTGGGGCAAGGTTCATATGATTTTAATTTATTATTCATAATCAGCGTTAAAAGATTGTGCACTTCTCATTTTTGCAAATGGCTGCGTTGTTCCAGATTTCAGTACACCGATGACCGATTCAGTGAGTTGACGGACGTTCTGGAGTCCATTTTTCGACTGAACGCTCCCTTCGCAAAAGAAAATTTCTTTCCTTTCACAAGGAACCTCTCTGGAGGAAAAGAGGTACAATAAAAATTGTGAAAAAATATTCCTTATTTGTCGTTCATAGATTTTTTTAAAAACTTTTTGATAATGCTTTTAAAAACATATCGTTGTTTTCCTTTGAAGACTGATAACTTATTTAACATCCAGAATGATCAGATTATTGCATCAGAGGTTAAATCTTTCCAGAAATTGAAAATAGCTTTAAATTGTCAGATAATCAACAATGATTTTGATTCTGTAGCTTATCAGGAAAAGAAGTGCCGCCATAGAAAAGGTCAAGAAATATTTAGCTGTAACAATAAAGGAACACGAGGAGAGTTTCGATCAAGACACTATAAGAGATTTCATAGACTTGTACATCAAAGCCTCACGTGATCAAACGGACCCTGAGATATTTACTGGTACAGTCTGTACAATATTTTTCATGAAAAGTATTTAAAGATTTTGTCACATGCATTGAACATATTTCCAGTTTTTCTTAAGCATTATTTTAACGACCTTAACAACCTTGTCAGCAAAATGAATACAATCTTCCACTGGGTCGCATGCTGACTGACGTTTTTCATACTAATTGTTAGACCGTTTTTCCCTATTACGACAAAGACGAATCAGCAGAGGATGCTCACTCCTCCATGGCATCTGATCCTACCTCTATCTTTTTTAAGAGGCCCGTGTTCGCTCTGCTCGACCGGTTTTGTAATTTTCCTTTGTACTTTTGAATTTAAACACTATCCGTTATCCCCACATGTCATTTTGAAATATTGCAGAGGCCAACGTTTACAAAGTTATTGTGGACCTATTTCTGGCAGGAGGAGAGACCACTGGAACTAGTTTAGACTGGTCCCTACTCTACATGATAACGTGTCCCGAGATACAATCCAGGTGTCAAGATGAAATTGATCACGTATGTTGCAAACACGAAAACGAAAAAGAACATATTTTTATTAATCATCGGTAGATTAAGGGTGTCCGAAGATATTACTGGAACCTACAAAATTTAATTAGTGATAAATTGCTATGTTTAATTTTTTTAACAGGTTGTTGGGAAAAATAGACCTGTTGGTCTGGAGGACAAAGGAAAAATGCCCTATCTGGAGGCCACACTTTTGGAAATCCAAAGAATGGCAAATACCTGTAAGAAATGTTTTGAATATTCGTTTGTCGCCATTAGTTCAACAAGTATAGGCCTATATGTTCTTTTCCCAGTCAGTTGTATTATTCTATTTTCAGTGACGTTTTCCTTACCACATGTTGCGAAAAGAGACACTAAGCTTCAGGGCTTTGACATTCCTAAAGACGCTATAATCATCGCCAATCTGTACTCGGCGCACATTGACGAAAAGTATTGGGAAGATCCCGAGAAATTCAAACCCGAGCGATTTCTAAACGAAGATGGTTCTCTCAGACGGAGGGATGCTTTCATTCCATTTTCAGCAGGTATTTTTTCCCTTTGCCTACTGAAGATTTACGTATCCAATCATTCTTACTAAAAGACCATATCCTTCATTCTGGTAATTTTTCTTCACAAAATAACAGTTTATAGCTATACAAATCAAATTTTAAAATATTAGATAGATCTGATGGCTAATTTGTTGACAATCCAGCCTCCATCTTATGTTTTATATTAATATAATGAAATTCAAGCTTGTTAATTATTTCTTTAGGTCCCCGCTTTTGCATTGGAGAACCTCTTGCAAGGATGGAGTTATTTTTGTTTTTTACCAACCTGCTGCAAAGATTTCGGTTTTCAATGGAAGGTAAAGAGAATCCACCGTCATTGGATGGAATTCAGGCCCTTACATTAACGCCTCTTCCATACCGTTTGGTGGCGCTGTCGCGTTAGACATTGCATAATCAACATCAATGTGAATTATTGTAAATTCAAGTATCTGAACACAAAGCTTGTCAATTAATTGTTTTGTTAGTGTGTTCATATAATTCTACGATGTAAATACTAATTAAATTTAATCGTGTTGTATCAATTTATTATCTATTGTCATTTTTAAAGAATTCAGAACATATCTTTAATACATTTGATGAATGGTTGTTTTAAAGTAATAAACTATAACATGCACTTGTGTTTTAACAGTAATAGTTGAATCAAATTCGTGCATTTTAGTGGTTAGTTGACCTTCAAAAACTATTGATCTCCAAAGTTTGGCTCCTACGTTATAATCTTGCTAAAACAAGGGGTCCATGGGCCAGATCGCTTACCTGGGCAACAGTTTTTGTATCTTTCTTTTTTCGATGTATTTAAAACTCTTTAAAGAATATTGTAAAACTCTTACATAATCCAGGATTTGACATTAAACATTGCATAAAATTAAACCTACTCTTTTTGACATCATATCCTAGGCCTCAACATAATTAAGGTAACACAGATTTAAAATGGAGTATAAAACTTATAAAAAGTAAACGAAGGTCATTTATTAAATAATTTTTTTCTTCATTTTTCTACAAAGACTTTTAAATGTTCTCCAGCATCAAACCGGTTACCTGAGATATCTCATCGTCAATATCTGCTTCATCTGAAAAACAAAGCATGTTTTATTTTTCATGCATAACGTTCAATATTTCATTCAATGTTTAGTTTTTATCAAAGTTATGCTGACACATTTTATTACCCATTTTAAAAAGCATACAATGAATATTCTTTATCAGTATGATTACCATCCGTCATCACCATTTAAAGGTCTCGAATACAACTATCACAGAGATTGTGAACCCAATCATGTTGATATCTATAAAACCCGATTTGTTCTTTACATGTAAAAAAAAAAATTTACACGTTTATTTGATGAAATTATGAAAACAAGCTATCAATGTAAACAACAGAAATGCTAAAGCATACAGACGAATAGGTAATCAAAGGTAAGTGTCGGTCAAGAAAACGTATGTAATTTTAGCTAAAGCTACTCACACAATCTGCAGGGCTTTTTGGTAAAATACTGAACTTGTTGACCTACGAATACAATATTCCGGTGATAGCGAGTGCCGCGAGCGCCGCTCGCGAACGAGCTCCATAGACAACGTGTATGAACGGAGGAAATTCGAGTTGAAATCTGCACATTGTTCAAAGAAAATTTTATGAGGCCACGTGAAAAAGTTCTACATATCCCAATAATCCTTTGCGGTGCATAGCAACATGGTTGAACAGAAAGCGTTTCTAAGAAAAATTCTTACCTGTAAATCGCATACATCTTTTTCATTTACCAATAAAAAATCCTTTAAAACACTAAAGTAAGCAACATATGCTGACGTAAAATCAAACTGTACCTATTTGAACTTTGCTTAGTACAGGGGATGATACACATGGAAGTTTCATGCTTAATTTACTCTCAATGAATGCTGGAGAAAACGTACCCAGGAGAAAACGTACCCAGGAGAAAACGTACCCAATTTCTAGGGTACGTTTTCTCCAGGAGAAAACGTACCCGGGTACGTTTTCTCCAATCATAAATAATAGTTTTCCTAAATATTCTTAGATGAAACAAAATAAAATATTCAATAAACGTTTGTATCATTTGTTGCTGTTGTTTTTAAATACATAGTCACGTACATAAATTTTTAAGACAATACTTTTGTTTAATTAGACAATTATTTGTTACATATACACATACACGAACATCGCCTGAGCAGTTTAATTAGTCGGCAATTAATCCACCATAAACGAAACCGTTAAATTAGTTTTTATTGCAATCTAATTTGGAGAACTAATTTAAATGATGAGTATCTCAAGAAGTCGATAGGGGGATCTCGCATAGAGTTATACTCATATAGGTAAGGCTAACGGTAAATGGAAAACTTAAAAGAAGTAGATTGATAACACTTTTTGTCGGACAGGTCATTAATTCGTACTAAAATAAAAGTTGCTACAATTATTATAAATATATTATTTATAAAATGAATAAATCTTTATATATTTATGCATTGAAATATGCATTAAAGTAGCATTTGTAAAATATTTAATATGTCCAAACCCTTTAAAAATATAAAGTATTAAATTCATATATCTATAAAATTCATACATTTCTGTATATTTATTATGTAAAATAGTATTTAAAAGTATTAAAAACTATTAAGTAGTATATCTATGATTTTCATAGGGTACGTTTTCTCTTGGAGAAAACGTACCCGGGTACGTTTTCTCCTGGAGAAAACGTACCCTAGAAATTGGGTACGTTTTTTCCTGGGTACGTTTTCTCCTGATACCCTCTCAATATTGATCCAATGATCGTATATGCATACGTTAGGTACATTGTATGTGACGAAAAATAAAAAAATAAATCTAATTTTTATTATAACTACATGCACCCACTTCATTTTGTGATAAATAAATAGAAAAAAAGAGAGTAAAAATAAACAGTTCAAATATTTGTTAGTTGCATGTGATCAAACCTTTAAATGATATTGAGATATAACACACATAAAAGGGGGAGGGCATATGGCTACAACACATATATAGCATACAAAAATAAAATCAGGCAAAAAACAAAATTGATGTAACTGAGGAAATTAATTAAATCTCTGATAACTACAAGGAACAAAAAGAGAAATAACACTGTCAGACAAGCAATTTATTTTTTACTGATTTTATTAATCTTTATTAAAAAGTAAAGGAATGATAAAACAGTGATTGAACATGACTTTATTTGAATAAGAACTCCAAACGACTGTGTATTTATCAAAACATTTTAATGCTCAGTGGTAGTTTGTTTATGTGTATTAGCCTAGGGTGGAACAATTGAAATAAACTGTTGGGTTCTTTGCGGGGGTAAAAATTTTCGAGAGAAAACCAAAGTTTTAGGTTAGGGCAAGTCCACGGGTTGCATTTAACAATGATGAGAGATGTGTAGCTCCTTACTGCGCTCGCTACAACGGTCACACCGTAAAGCATATTAGAATATACGGTACACAGCTGTTTCTCTTTGGAAGCAAACAACGCCTTTCGCGATCGGTTACACAGCGAATAAGGTATTATGACGTAGTATATAGTGTGACGTGACATTATTAAATACAAGTCTTGATCCTTTATGCGTTTGTACGGTTGCTGCTATAGGACGTACATTTCTCGCATTATTATCGGTGTGAGATCGGTTTGTCCAGTGTGAGACAGCAGTGTGAGATTTTTCTGTCTTACACTGTGTATCACTACGCCACTTTAAAACGTAAACAAACGTTGTCTGCTGGTGGAAAATGCAAAATTATTGATTGAGATTATCCATTAAGTAATTGATTTGCTAATTAATAAAAATTTATCGTATTTTTATTGTACAAAAATGTCGTATGCTCTTATTTTGACTTGCACTATTTGAAGCACGCGGAAGAGTAAACCGAACGTAAATTTTCTAACGTCATAACAGAAAGTTGTCAGACATCGTTTTTAAATGTAAAATAATGCGAGAAAAATAATCATTCATTATATACTCGTGTGGGATAGTGAAATTCCACCTCGGGGTCAAGATTCACGGTCTAGGACTCGGCAGAGCCTCGTCCTAGACCGTGAATCTTGTCCCCTCGGTGGAATTTCACTATCCCACACTCGTAATAATGAATGATTCTATTAGTATCATTGAGCCATACATGCCAACTTTTGAAATCTCCATGGGGGATTTTACGCGCGACGACATTTTCCTAGAAGGAAATTTCGCGGCGTTTTGTCGTGTAAATGGTTTGCGTAAACTATTGAGCTCTTAGAAATTCATCAATCTGTTTCTTTATCAATTTATCATTTATTCTAATGTGTTTATCAATCAATCTCCTCTTTCAAATGAAATCAATAATAGAATAAAGTACATAACTTTATTTTCATATATTAATATCAATCTTTGAAATCTCAACAAACAATAAAAAGTAAGGTATAGCAGCACAAAAAGCAATAAGTTCTGCAATGAAGTTGGCAAACAGGACTTCTGCTCTCTTGACATCTACAAAATAAAATAAAATTATTTTAAATATGAAAAAGCATTTAAGGGTAAAGTTGCTATATAAAGTGGTAGTGAAAAATTTATTAATAAAGTATTTATAATTGTTTCCTGACTTAAGAAATTTTATAAATATTATATATTAAATAATTTTATTCAAAAAAATAAATATAAAAAGTAAACAAATTAATGCTCAAAAATTAAAGAAAAGAAAATTTATAGTTACCTTCATTTGATCCAATTTTGATTTCACTAAGAAGTTGGTAGCAGCAGCTGTTGATTTCTGGGATTTGATGCTGGCTTGATGGATGGCTGCATGTTTTCGTGTGCTTTGTAACATCATTCATTCCACCATGGTCCACCCTAAAATCCCTCAAAAAAATAATTTTTATTGTTACAAAGTTTAACATATCTATTCTTCTTGTAGATAATGTATATACTGGACCTTTGCCAATTATTGTAATTGTGTTTGTGCCAATAAAATATTTGTATATTTGTATTTCCATTCGCTGTCAATATGTCCTATATAGTGTCATGTGTATACAATAGAACGTACAAACGAAATGTAAAAAAAAACACACGCATAAAACTTCGAGCTGTCGATTTTAATTGTACGACCTCCTACCATATAGTCAATAAATTTAATCAATTGTACTATATATAAGTTAAACAAACGTATATGCATGGTTGTCACCCAGTTCGGATCCCGATAACCATCCCGAAAATCGGGAATCTGCCTCCCACTTGCTGAGTTATCGCTTTCTTCTTTGGTGGTGTAACCCCCATACTTGTCGAAGCTGGTGTATATTGTGGCATTTTGCTACTCATCCCGATACTTCCCGATCAATTACTATCAAAACATGCTCCTTATTAGGTTCGCAAACACCCCGACACAGGTAGCGTACAGGTAATTACACCAATTCACACATCCCGATATATCCACACGCGATACACATGATACAGGTAAACAGCAATGGCGGTCATAATACCGCTTTTGATTGGTTAGCATAGACAAGCAGCGCGGGATTTTAAATTTTGGATGGAAATCGGGAAATATTGTCGTAAAACGGGTTAGATTTTTTGAGAATCGGGATTTCGGGGTATTTTGAGAATCCCGATCGGGATATCGGGATTTCTATTTTTGACGACGTCAAATCGGGAGAATCCCGCGAAAATCGGGATAGTTGGCATGTATGTTGAGCATCTTCGCTAGCGATGATGATGCTTGAGATTTTTTTTTTTTTTTGGTCATTCGTGGCCACGAAATAAAAGTCGTTCCCACGAAATAAAAATCGCTGCCATGAAATAAAAGTCGTGGCCACGAAATAAATGTCGTTCCTAAGAATTTTATTTGTTGTTACAAAATGAAAGTTGAATGGGTTTAAGAAATACTATAAGTACTAGGTTTTATATACTAATTAAAATATATTTCATCAATTGAGATGTTCAACATACGAGTTCGGTGTTTTTATGGACCTGCGTATTATTTGATTTCTTGATCTGCATTTATTACGTTTATACCTTTAGATAGGAATAAACAATTGTTAAAAAAAAGTGATGAAATAAAGCCTTTCATTTTATTCATATCCATTCTTGAAATGACACGTAAAAGATATTTTAAAAAATCAGTTTATTCTTGTTAACTTTTAGCCTAATTGACTTAATCGTATTAATACGTACATCCCAATAAAAAAACCCGCTATATAATAAGTTTTATTATACTTTCATGTTAAATACTGAAATCTGATTGGTTAAGACGCAGTTGACAATCCGTTCTATTACCCTCAGCGTTAGCAATACACTTGGCAACGGGCCGATAGAACGAATTGTTACATGCGCGTAAATTATGCGTGCACGGTTCGCCGTAGAACTCACGTATTTTCTATATAAAAGCAGTAAAATTTGCTATAAAATAAAGACATTCAGTATAATAAAATAGATAGTGCCTGTTTGGGAGGGTACCAGTTGAAATTGACACCCCTCGAAAACCATTGTCAACCTCCGCTTCGCGTCGGTTGACAATAGTTTTCTCGGGTTGTCAATTTCAACTGGTACCCTCCCAAACAGGCACTATTTATATATTATTATACTTTCATGTTAAATACTGAAATCTGATTGGTTTAGACGCAGTTGACAATCTGTACTCATTCCCTCAGCGTTAGCAACACACTTAGCAACGGGCCGATAGAACGAATTGTTACATGCGCGTAAATTATGCGCGTACGGTTTGTCGTAGAACTCATTTTTTTCTATATAAAGCAGTAAAATTTGCTATAAAATTAAGACATTCAGTAAAATAAAATAAATAGTGCCTGTTTGGGAGGGTATCAGTTGAAATTGACACCCCTCGAAAACCATTGTCAACCTCCGCTTCGTGTCGGTTGACAATGGTTTCTCGGGGTGTCAATTTCAACTGGTACCCTCCCAAACAGGTACTATTTATATAATGTATAGTCAAGGCTCTAAAATGTAACTGAAATTATGAGCACAACTGTTTCATGTTCATTTGGCTATTGTATACTGTTTAATTCTTGCAAATAGTGAAAGTAGATTAAAGGTTTTATATTTGTTTTTCAAAAAAAAGAAATTCATATATATATATATATATATATATATATATATATATATATATATATATATATATATATATATATATACACACACACACACACCCACACACACACACACACACACACACACACACACACACACACACACACACACACAATTGAATGGATTTGTCAATCTAATTAATACTAGATACTTAGATCCGCTAGCGAACGATCGCTATTGATATTAATTAGACTGAAGGATTTGTTAAATAATACATATAGAATTCGTGGGAATATGATTTATTTCGAGGACACGACTTTTCTTTTGTGACCACGACTTTTATTTCGTGGGTACGACTTTTATTTCGTCCCACGACTTTTATTTCGTGGGAACAACTTATATTTCGTCCCACGACTTTTATTTCGTGGCAACGATTTTTATTTCGAATTAATTTTTTTTTATCTCAAATATATGTCGTTCAGCAGCCACCGTACGTTTGACTAGGGTGTGGCCTCACAGTGTAACATGTTTCACATCTTCGCTACTCAAAATTCATTGGGTTTTCCCCAGAAATGGCTCCCAAGGGACACAACGTTTGTGAAGTGTTGATTGGTCTATATTACTCAGGCATTGCACATTTGTCTCAAGATGATTCTCCCCGAGTTTTAATTCACACCCCCCTCCCCCCAAAAATAAAAACAAACAAAAAACAAAAAAACGAGAAAAAAAATAAATGAAAAAAAAACCCAAGGTAAGATGCATACCAAAAAGTGACGGTAAGCTCACTGCCTTGGGTTTTGGAAAATGCCTTTGTAACGGCGGTAACCAAATTGGATTGCACCGGGGATAATCTATTATAATTCATGGAGACTAATCTTAAAGGTTGTCTCACGGAAAAGTATGGAAATAAAACAGGTGTTTATTCATTCTGATAATAAATCTTGAAATATTCGCAAACATTCTGATAAGATGATAAGATTACTCGTATCTTACGTTCAATCTAATTATAGGTTACAAAGTATATGTTACAAAACTTTGTTTAAATTGTGTACAATATTATTAGATCATTTTAAAATTAACTTAAAGTTAAGAGAAGCGGGTTTTTATTTTGTTGAAATGTTTAACTTTACGGGTTACTATGGCATGTCAAACGTTGCAATATTCGATCTTTTCCATTTGTATTGTATAAATATTCATTTGTATTGTATAATTTTCTATTTGTATTCTATAATTTTCCATTTGTATTGTGTAATTTTCCATTTGTATTGTATAATTTTCCATTTGTATTCTATAATTTTCCATTTGCATTGAATAAATTTCATTTGTATTGTATAATTTTCCATTTGTATTCTATAATTTTCCATTTGTATTGAATAATTTTTCATTTGTATTCTATAATTCTCCATTTGTATTCTATAATTTTCAATTTGTATAATTTCATATTTGTATTGTATAATTTTCCATTTGTATTGTATAATTTTTTTATTTGTATTGTAAAATTTCCTATTTGTATTCTATTATTATACAATACAAATGGAAAATTATAGAATACAAATAAGAAATTCAACAATACAAATGAAATCTATACAATGCAAATGGAAAATTATAGAATACAAATGGAGAATTATAGAATACAAATAGAAAATTATACAATACAAATGAAATTTATAGAATACAAATGGAGAATTATAGAACACAAATAGAAAATTATACAATACAAATGAAATTTATACAATGCAAATGGAAAATTATAGAATACAAATGAAAATTATAGAATACAAATGAAAATTATAGAATACAAATGAAAAATTATAGAATACAAATGGAAAATTTAAAATACAAATAGAAAATTATACAATACAAATGAAAATTTATATAATACAAATGGAAAAGATCGAATATTGCAACGTTTGCCTGCCATAGGTTACTTAGATAGTATGCATGAAATATTTTAAAAAATTCTATCATAATGCAACATTATGTAATATTATAGTTAATACATAATATTATATAATATTACTTAAAAACTCTACGATGTTTTTGAATAATGACCATCACCATCTGTGACAACTACCATTAAGTACCTTATCTCTTATCTCGAGATAACCTATCGGGTGTTATCGGCATACGACGGAATACGACTTACGAGTTCGGTAATACATCGCCGGTACGGGAAGAAAAGGTTCCAAAGACAAGATGGTCAATCTCCACAAAGGTCATAAAAGAAAGGACGGTACGCATGTGGGCAAACTGATTCACAACATGAAAGAGGTAAGTTCAAGTTTGAAAGTTTATCGACCGATGGCCGTGATCTAATGAATGCACATACATGTTGATGTATGTATTGATCAGTAGTACTGCACTACTCTTTGTTTTACTCTTAATTTGCATTTCTAGCATTTAGCTTACAGTTCAGTCAATGATTTTTTTTCCTTTGGTGTTTGTGTTTCTTTGAGCCAATCGAATTGTATGACATTAAAACTTCACTGCTTAATATAGTTTACTGTTGTTTTGCATGGAAATTAACAAACTGCAATGTTGCCTTAGATTGATCTCAAGATTTTAATATACATGTAGATATAATTTAAACATTGAATGCTTATTTTTGGATATCGTCTGTCATATAACACACCACGCTATGTGGACGAATCGAATATCGCGCGTTAGCCCAGTATGATTTTTTTGGCAAAGTGTAAAAATCAATGCATGTATAATATTGTTTCCTACATGTAATATGATAAAGCTGTATTCAATATGGCCCTATCATACCGCTACATTCAATATTTGGGAAAAAAACCCTTAAATCTTGTAAGAAAAGAAAAATTCCTTGACATTACAAAAGTACAATTATGTTTATATCAAACGTTTGTGTGGAGTTCCGTAATCACAAAGCCTTGACGTTGTGAAGATGTGTAATATCAATACTTTTTATAAAATACTATATTTTGTTCTTCCTTGCAGCACGACCACGTCTCTGTAATAAGAAGCATTATGATGTACTCTCTGACGTCATTAGTAACACTGATAATCGCGTTTGCCATATTCAACTACATGGAAACAGGCGTACCTGAAGGAGTTCCGGAGGTCTGGAACGCTCGAATTTTAGACACATCTCTTCGAACGATGGGCAAAGTGGTGAGTTGTGACAGATCAGTTGTGTGTGGATCGAACAGAGTCACATTTTCTTCCTTACAATATACCCTAATTTATTTTGATTCGCTCTCTGTAAATTACAAAAATAATGTTAACGTGGCATACTAAACCTAAATACCATCCTTCTTATTTTGAAATGGACTTATGACTTGTAATCACATATAAAAAATGTTTTAACTAACTGAACCCTCCATCTTTTGCAAACAGTATATGAAAAAAAAACTTAAGAAAAGATCATGATAATGGATCATTTTAAGATTCGAGGCAATTGCCCCCCCCCTCCCCTCCCTTCCGAAGCAAATTAAGTGAATAAAGTATTGAACTTAATTCAGATTTTGACTCTGAACAATTTTGGTGTTCACGGAGGAGTCACGTGGTGGACGAGGAAAATGGTAGAAATCATGTTAACTACGCTTATAACCGGAAGTCCTCGTGGCCTTGGCGATGACCCGGAACTGAAGGTACAATTGTATATAAGCAGTGTTGTTTTGCGATGCCTACAAAAGGTCATTAAGTGCATATTTATTAACGTGTTGCTTAAAATTAAACTGTATTACAATTATGATACGAAACTATGTTTGAAAAAAAAATCATATATAATTTATAACTACATGTATTATTCTTTAAAGAGGCTGGGAGGTAAACAAATTCCAATAATATAATAATAAACAAATTCCAATAATATAATAATAAACAAATGATCTGCCTTGAACTTTTTATTATATTTTTTTGTTCATAAACTATTATTTCGTGAAAAATAAATCAAATATTTTAGATTTAAAATTTGAACATTTTTCAATATCTTTAGACAGAACTCTCTAAATGAAGTCAATATAGAATATGCAGCTTAATAATGACAACGATAATCCAGCAATTTTAGTTTTTCTTTCTACCAATATTATAATTATGATTTATATGTTAACATTTAATAGATTTACGATACAAAACTGGCAGGGGTGGACGTGAGGATATATGAACCAACAAAGGGAAAGAACACTGATCGTCCAGCACTCGTTTACTACCATGGTGGGGGATGGTCGTGGCTTTCTATAGGTAAGCGTGGTCGAATTGTTTTAACACATGATCTGTCCTTATTACTCTCTCTCTCTCTCTCTCTCTCTCTCTCTCTCTCTCTCTCTCTCTGTACCTAGGTAGTCTCATTGTTGTGATCATTGGTCCAAAAGTTTATAACTTGAATGCTCTTTATGACATTTTCGACTGATTAAACGACTGTATTGTTTAGATGTTTATGACCAAGCCACCAGACAACTTGCAAAAGGAGTTGGGATGGTCGTTGTATCAGTAGGGTATGTTTTTCTTCCATAAACCAATTTTTGAATGTTTTATAATAAACGTCAAACTTTTTTAAAAAAAACCATAGTTACTTAAAAAAATAAATTTCTGAATCATACAGGTATAGACAATCGCCGGAATATGCTCACCCCATCCCATTCCAAGATTGTCTTGACGTCACTGAACACGTGTTAAACAATGGAAAGGACCTTGGTATAGATAGTTCCCGCGTCGCAATATCTGGTGACAGTGCTGGTGGCCATTTAACAGCCGCTGTGTCACTCCGCTTGAAAAAGAAAATAAAAATCCAAGTCCCTATTTATCCTTGCCTGCAGCTGTTTGATATGCAGACTCCATCTTATATCGAAAACAAGGACTTTATTCCGGGAATGCTGACGGATATATCGATGTTAACATACTGGCTGAACTACGCGAATATAAGCTATGATCACATAGACACAATAATGGCCAACAAACATACATCACCGGCATTAAAGAAATCCAAATACGCTGACTTCATATCGCAAAAGTGGTACATGAAAGAACACATACGAACCGAGTCTCTACGTAACATGAAGAAACCTACTGACTTCGGAGATGAGAAACTTTCAAAAGAAATCGAGAAAACCCTTCTTGATCCATACTTTTCTCCACTTATGGCAGACGATTCTGATTTAAAAGATATGCCACTAACGTATGTTCTAACGGCCGGATATGACGTTTTGCGAGAAGATGGCCTAATATATTACCAACGTTTAAAGAAGGTTGGCGTGAAAGTCCATTTAGCACATTACCAAGAGGGGTTCCATGGCATGATATTTTTCTTTAAAGGTCCAATTCCATTCAATGTTGGAATAAGGGCCATGGACGATTTAATACAATTTTTGAAGAAAAACCTCTAGTACAAATGATTATAGGATTTTAAAAATTTAATATTTATCGAATATGTCAATTTAAATGTTATTAAAATGTATTGGAAAAAAACTCTTCAATTTTTAATGGAAGTGTTTATAAATGTTGCGTGTTCTCTCTAGAACACATCATACATGCAATGGAGATTAACGGTAAAATAGATACAAATTAACGATCTCCGATCCTCAGCCATGTTCGATAACTTAAAATTATCCGGATTCTTTTTATTTGTACCATAAAATTGCCTTTTATATAGACAAATGTAATTAGTCTTAATCTAGATCTACTACATATAGCTAAAGGGGTTCGAGCCACCGATGCACCTGTACAACCTTTTTTTAATTTGATCTCAACTTGTATTTTTATTCAATTATATCGTTGGCAAATTTGAAATAACTTTTTAAAATGCATGGATATTAATTATAAATTTCTTTTCATTTCATTTATAAATTTTGAAGGACAAATAACATTTTTATGATAAAAAAAAATACTCTGAAGCTAAGGATCGGAGAAGCTTAAGTCTTGCTTCAATCTCTAGGGGAAAGTTAAGAAAAAACACTTCACCAAGTAATGCAGTTGATTACTCAAAGTGAAATGTTGGGAAGTCTAAAACTAGCAAAAGTTTTTGTGAGCCGTAAATTGCAACAGTTTATTCTTTAACATATAAGGAGCTGAAATTCGCAAGTCGTCCATCTGAATTCTTTTCATACCGGGAGTTAAAGACTATACATGTATTTAACTCACTACCAACAAGGTATCAGGTAGCATTACGTGACGATGAAAATTTCAAAAGAGACATTTTATATCCGACTGCAGAAAAAATATCAAATGAACAGAAATGATCCTGATTACCTTTACAGCACTGCTGAATAACTCTTCAAACACCTCATTTGTAACAGGATTTTAATATCTTTACTTGATGAGATATTCTAACATAATAGTGTCAAAAACAAACACCTATAATGAAAGGCAAAACGGTTACTTTATTTTTTACTTGTATTTATCCACACAATATTACCTGGCCAACTATCGTAAGATGATTCTAATAGACTATCCTGCATTGATAATGCATGCGGTAAAAAGTTACGGTTCACCATAAACTTAATTATTGAGTCCCTGATGGATGGGTTATTGCTATAAGTCCACTCCATGAACACAGCTTTCACAAACACTTGTTTAAAGAAATAGGTTCCTCCCTCCAATACAAAATGTTCGTACCCTTCTACATCCATCTTGATGACTACCCGACTAGGTTTGTCTGGAAGTCCAAGAATATCATCCAGAAGGATCGTATTAACAGGGTTGGCGTATTCGCCATTCATGACTATCTGAGCTTTTTTCACGGGGTTATCTTGATTCACAAACGTTCCTCCCACGTTGTCTAAATCCTTGCCCAATGTCACTTGCATATGGCGACTTGATATTGCATTTGCGACTATTGTCACTAAATCTCCGAGCTTACCTTTATGAACTGAACAACATAGTCTTTTGATATTATCTATGAGCGGCTCTACAGCTATTGTCTTCCGACCTAGTTTTGCCATTTCTAGGGTAAACGCGCCTATGTTGGCCCCGATGTCTAGAAACGTCAAAGATGGGTCTTCTTGCAACAATTTCACCATGGGTACAGCTAAATGATGTTCCCATCTTCCGGTTTGTATTATATCATGCGAAACATACTTATCTTGTGTCTCTGAGTAAACAAATATAGGTGTTTGTCCAGACAAAGTGTTTAATGTTGCCTCCTGAAAATCGTTCACTTTCACTCCTTTACACATTGGAGAAAGGCTCCAAAAGCCATTCCAGTTATATATCCGAACATCACTCATCAATGGCTTCTGTTCATTATGTTTTGATGTAGCTGCTGATTTCTCCTTTAGTTTACTCTCTTCTAGTTGCTTTGATAAATTAGCTTTAAGTACTGGCAATGACAAACCCTTGATTTTTTCTAATGTTGTTTCTAACTTCTTAATTTGATCTGTATTCGGCAATGTAATTTCACTACTTTTCGAATTTCCAGTCTTTTGATTCGCTGGATTTTCTTCCTTGTCTATAGATTTATTTGTTTCTTTGGGCCTTGGTTGAACTGTTGTCTTTTTTGTTGTCGGCGTTGTTGTCGTCGTCTGTCTCACTGTAGTTGGTTGGATTTCGATTTTCGCTGCACCTAGATCAAATGGGTTACCCTCTTGGATATAACGCCTCTCCTCTGCTTCTACATGATCCTCGACCCTCTCCTGGGAGCGCCCATGGTCTAGATTTAATGCACTGTATTTGGACACGTTTTTTCCTCTCATATAAAAATGGACGACTCCGAGCAGCATACAGATAAGTGCTACAGCAAGGATGAAATGTTGTTTCTTCATTTCTTTGAAAAAGTATGAAATAATGATTGTAAACATTGGTATTTGACTATTTGTAAAACATTATTAAGTTATTATGAATTTATGATTGAGAAATTCCGGTCGTTGGTATGTAATTTTCACACAGTTCAAACAAACAAAAATGTAAACAAGCACTGATTCGACAAGAGCCGGAAGTAAACAAGGGTTCAATGTTTGATTAAGAAAAATAGATAACAGCAAGAAAACCCTTACAATATTACTCAATGAAAATAATTACAGCAAATACTTTTCAAGAAATAATTAACACAGCTAGTATTCGCAAGTAAACCAAAAAAATGTATACACCTTATTTCCTGTTGATTAATTTATAGAAATGAGAAATAACAGCATGAAAAACCCTTGAGACTTTTGAACCCTCGGCACGTTAATGGAACGTATCTAATTCAGAAATATTATAATCAGTCACTGTCCTAATCTCATGAAAATAATAAAGATTGAAACTGTTTTGCCTTCATTTGGAAACATATTTCTACCTTACCTGTTTAGGATTCCTATGTTGTGGGGGACCTCTCTCCCGATCAATAGTGTTATCAATGGCCGATAAAGAACGGACTCTGCCGACATTGCCAACCACTGACAAGTTACACACCCCCTTTTTTTCCCTTTTAAGCCGATTTTAATCATTATTCATTTACCCAGTGCAGATAAAAAGTATATTTACGTCAGCCTGTATTTCAGTAATGTAACAATAAGGACTGTTAAGATTGCTTATTTTAAACAACATTTCATTTTGATTACCTTTTGTTTTGTCATTTAACCATTGAATGCTTATTTTTGGATGTAGTCGGTTCTATAACTAGAGCCGAGCTCGTTGCAAAGCAACGAATAGGTCTTCCGTTGCAGCTTCCTGTTGGAAAAGGATTGTCAATCAGTCTGATTAAAAGCTTCCTTCTTCTCCTTACAGGGTCTGACAGGTATTGATAGGGGGTCATCTTCACACGACCTAAACTTCTGACCAATCAGGGCTTTAGAAAATTTATTGGAACTTTTTAAATAGAGACAGGCAAATTAATTCATGCCTGCTTTCTATGTAACCCCCAGACTGAGTATTGAAGAGTTGCACCTCTCATTAACAGATAAAGTCATGTATTTGGTAACTGAGAGTATATTTAGGTTGTGTGCAAATATGGAGATCATGTGAAGATGACCTGTTATCGATACCTATCAGACCCTGATGAATGTAAGCAGAAGAGTGTTGATTTAATCAGACTGGATTGTCAATATGATAAAAGTAAGTTCAGAAAATCAAAAATAAACGATGACGCCTTCTCCATCCTGAGGGTGCGCTGTACGAGAGGTGCTCAGCGGGAGGGACAACTCTCCGTATAATGTTTAGCCATGCAAGCACTCAGCATTGTTTTTGCTTCGGTGAACAAATTTATCCGAAATGTATTAACAAGCAAATAAAAGAAAAAAAAAATACTAAAATCATCAAAATCTAATCCGTGGTAGTGGTAGGGGAGGGGGAGTTGTGAGGCAGCTAAAACTTATTTTGTTTAATATAATTTGTTTTCAATTTGCCATAAAAATTTATATTGCCTTCTACTAAAATGTGTGTTGGGGAAGGGGGGAAAAATGTCCCAAAATTCAATTTCCTTTATGTTAATTTAAGGGAATTTTAGTTGCGAGAAAGGGGGAGAGTGCTCTCTGTGGACCAACTGGCGGCTCTGTGAGCAACCTCACAAATAATTCCTCCTCTCCCCACTAAGAAAAAAAATCATAACTAAAGTATTTCTCTATTAGAAAATAATGGATGCTTCTTTTTCTTATAGTGACACTGAACTTGCGCAAATGATCAAAGTTCAAGTCAGGACATATTAAAGTACATGTCAAAAGCAATCTTTGTGTAAAATTTTAGCTTCTAATCATTCCATGTATACAAAATATGACAGACAGGGTCTCCTCGGCCATGTGTGCGGGATGATCATCATTTTTTGTTGATTTAAAACATTATTTGTACAGTTTTTAAAACATTTTAGACTTACAAACCAACCATTTATTCATGTCTGACGTGGGGGGGGGGGGGGTGGGGGGTATGGGCAGCACAGCAATGAGTTTGTTTTAACAATGAAACAAACGATCATACAGAAGAACTATAAAGGTGATCAAGTGACCGCTAGAATCAAAACAAAACTTGTTTAAAAATTATATGAATATTTTGAAAAATAACCACTGATTCCCTCAATTCCGCACAATTCTTTTATCGTGCCAGCACCTACCGCATACATGTTATATTGTAACACGGAACTTTGAATTTAATTTGATTTGATTTGAACGTTGAGAATGTTTGATTTTTTTTAAATTCACTTTTACTTTGTACACCCTGCTAAATTTTTGTACAACTCTTATGAAAACTTCTTTTACTTTTACACGATTTTGTGTTGGTCGAATATTAATTCCCACACCAGTAAATATATAGATAATATTGTCTCAAAAGTTTTAAAGTTTGTAAAAAGTTTCAGCATTTATAAACGGAAATAATCATGGGTAAATATATTAATCTTATGTTGAAACATAAGTTGATTTAACACGTACCGGGCAAAATCTCGGCGTTGTATTGTATTTAATCTTTTAAATAAACAATTAGCCTTAATTGCATATTCAGATTCGGACTGATGTCTTACTTTTATTTCATTGATGGTCAAGTTTCTATATGATTTTATGCACTATCGTTTACACCAAGCCAAATCAACTGTACAAGTAAGATACATTTATGGTTACATCTTAAACCAATGTAGTTGAATTGAAAATAAAACAAACAATTTAATAGTGGTGTTCGTACAGACTATCAATAAACATGCACGAGTGATAAGATAGAAGCACATGAAACTACCGCGGATCACTTGTCCACTCCCGCGGTATCTCCTCGGCCATGTGCGAGGGATGATTATCATGTAAAGGGTAAATCTTTGTGGGTATTTTGTGTTGATCTTAAACATTAAACATTATTTGTACAATTTAACAATACTAATATTAAAACTTACAAACTCACCTTGATATATGTCTGACGATGCTACTGATTTGGAATAATATCGCTTTTATTATTTTTCGGAACACTTTCTTTATTTACACTCTATCATTTCATTAAATCAATTGAAGATGAAGAAACTTTTATAGCCGGCATAAACTTAAAACAGTTCTTGTGTTTGCTGCTAAATAAAGACATACACTGTATATGTAAGACGCGAATCGTGTGTATTAGATAACCGCTGACCGCTAGGTAGTCCAGCCGCGATCGATCTCCTCGGCCGCGGACGAGGGATGGATTACGCTCAGAACCCAGTAAGATTTGAAATGCTTGCAGTATAATGATTAAAATGTATCAAATAGAAGTTAATTTTTTTACTTAAAAACCCATATTTGTTTTATGTCTTATTATGCTTCAGATTGGGTATGACATTGCCTTTATTAATTAACAGAACGATTTATTAATTAACAATCTAACGTTTTATTCAATTTAAGAAGCATAAACCTTACATGTATATGTATTCAAAAATTAAAAACAATTCTATATGTTTGCGGCTAATATGTGTCAGACGAGAATCTTGTGTAGTAGATACCGCTGACCGCTAGGTAGTCCTGCCGCGATCGATATCCTCGGCCGCGGGCGGAAGATAGATTACGTAATGGTATACACACACGCAGCTCAGATCCCAGATAGATTTTAATTGCATGCATTATAATAACTAAAATATAGTACATAAAAGTTTTTTTTAAATCAGTAATTTGAGTTTTACTAGAAAAGAAATGGAATGTTTTTATTTTCTGTTTCGCGTTTTTAAAGGATTGTTCACTATGAGAACTTAACAAAAATGACTTATAGTCCTCAAATAAAAGCATGTATACTTAAAAAAAACCCCTTATTCTTATGAATGAAGGCATCCCGTATAAACCGGTATACATTCTGTGGTAACTTTATGTCATTTATACGCACAAAGACTTTCGTTAACTTTGCCAAATTGCCGCAAATACTGGTCTACACGTAATACTGTTTGCCCTCATATTATGCAATACTCGATCACAAAAACAGATTTATGAGATTAATAAGATCACAAACAACATTTTTTGCAGCGACGCCAATATCGAAAAATTTATCGTTTTAGAGTTATAAAGCAAAGACTTTTAAGGGATCTAGACCCATAATTTAAGGGGCTAGCCCCTTTTTTATGGTATCCAATGAAAGTCCTTAATATTTGGCACAACTTTTGTTCTATATGTGTTTAGGAAATATTTATTACTAAAAAGTTATGGAGCAAAGATGTAAGCAAAATTAAGCATTTTTTGAAACATAAATTTCAACGTGATTTTTTAAGAAGTATACGTGGGTTAATCAAACATTTAAGACTGGGAGGACAACGTTCAAGATGTCTACATTAAAGATTTGTAAATTAAAACTACTTGCTACGGATCAACTCGGAGCCTTTGCAAGTACAAGAGACCCACTAAAAAAATATTCAAAGGGGAATAACTCAAAACCGGAAGTAGCGATTTCACAATGTTTTGTGCTATAGTGAGCTATTGGCATTTCTAAAAGACCCTGAAAATTAGAATAAAATCGGGTGAAAAACAAGCGAGATATTAAGGTTTAAAGAAACGTCTAGAAGAAAAAGAAGAAGAACTAGACACGATCTCGTTGCGAGCAACGAGGAGGTCTTCCGTCCAATTTTTAGAAGGTAAAATGACCTTGCTTTTTATCTTCGTTTACGAAAAAATCTGGAAATTGGGGTAGGATGTAAAAGAGCTATGGCTAGATGACATTAGACCCCTCTTGATCCCTAATTTGAAGGATCACGCAACGTATCTCAAAATATTTCAAAGTTAAAAGTTATTAATAAAAGACTTGAGCCCTCTCGGGCCCTAGTTTGAAGGACCAGCCCCTTTTTCTTGACGTAAAATTAAAGCTGTTGTCATTTTAAACACAATTGGTTCAATAAGTGTTTACAAATAATGTACTGTTCTCGAGATATCTGGAAAAGATCGATTTAGGGGCCAACGCTATCAATCCTTTTAGGGGCCGGATAACAAAGAAATTAGGGCTGCAAGTCGTTAAACACATTATTATGAGCATCTTTTGCTCAATATTGCTTTTCAAAATTTTTCTTCATTTTGAGATATTGATGATCACAATTTTAGACTTCTGGCCCCTTAAAATCCCTTATTACGTAACAGAGGAGCAAACACTTATCATGTATAGATAACCAACGCTACGATGAACATAATTGCTTCTATAACATATCACAAAATATTTCACAGTTAAAAGTTATAAATCAAAGACTTTAGAGCCCTCTCGGCCCCTAATTTGAAGGGCCAGCCCCTTTTTCTTGATGTCAAATAAAAGCTCTTGTCATTTTAAACACATTTGGTTCAATATGTGTTCACAAATTATGTACTGTTCTCGAAATATCTGGAAAAGATCGATTTAGGGGCCAACGCTATCAATCCTTTTAGGGGCCGGATAACAAAGAAATTAGGGTTCCATATCGTTAAACACATTATTTTGAGCATCTTTTATTCAATATTACTTTTCAAAAATTTTCTTCATTTTGAGATATTGATGATCACAATTTTAGACTTCTGGCCCCTTAAAATCCCTTATTACGTAACAGAGGAGCAAACACTTATCATGTATAGATAACCAACGCTACGATGAACATAATTGCTTCTATAACATATCACAAAATATTTCACAGTTAAAAGTTATAAATCAAAGACTTTAGAGCCCTCTCGGCCCCTAATTTGAAGGGCCAGCCCCTTTTTCTTGATGTCAAATAAAAGCTCTTGTCATTTTAAACACATTTGGTTCAATATGTGTTCACAAATTATGTACTGTTCTCGAGATATCTGGAAAAGATCGATTTAGGGGCCAACGCTATAAATCCTTTTAGGGGCCGGATAACAAAGAAATTAAGGTTCCATATCGTTAAACACATTATTTTGAGCATCTTTTATTCAATATTACTTTTCAAAAATTTTCTTCATTTTGAGATATTGATGATCACAATTTTGGATTTCTGGCCCCTAAAAATCCCTTATTACGTAACAGAGGAGCAAACACCTATCATGTATAGATAACCAACGCTACGATGAACATAATTGCTTCTATAACATATCACAAAATATTTCACAGTTAAAAGTTATAAATCAAAGACTTTAGAGCCCTCTCGGCCCCTAATTTGAAGGGCCAGCCCCTTTTTCTTGATGTCAAATAAAAGCTCTTGTCATTTTAAACACATTTGGTTCAATATGTGTTCACAAATTATGTACTGTTCTCGAGATATCTGGAAAAGATCGATTTAGGGGCCAACGCTATAAATCCTTTTAGGGGCCGGATAACAAAGAAATTAAGGTTCCATATCGTTAAACACATTATTTTGAGCATCTTTTATTCAATATTACTTTTCAAAAATTTTCTTCATTTTGAGATATTGATGATCACAATTTTGGATTTCTGGCCCCTAAAAATCCCTTATTACGTAACAGAGGAGCAAACACCTATCATGTATAGATAACCAACGCTACGATGAACATAATTGCTTCTATAACATATCACAAAATATTTCACAGTTAAAAGTTATAAATCAAAGACTTTAGAGCCCTCTCGGCCCCTAATTTGAAGGGCCAGCCCCTTTTTCTTGATGTCAAATAAAAGCTCTTGATTTAATTAAGTTTTTTTGTTCTACATGTTTTAACAAAATGCTTCTGAGAAAAGAGATATTCAAAGAAAACCAACAAAAATCATGACGCCTTTTTAATCTTAATTTTCGGGCTCGGGCGAGCTTCGGCGCTTTTTGAGATAAAGATGATTAAAGACCATTAGACACTATTTCAATCTTTCGTCTATCAGCCCTGAAAAGTTCAACATCATATCTTAAATGGTAAAAGAGGAGTTCTCCCGACAAAATACCCCTATAAAAAACGATAAATTCACGATATCTCAGGACAGGAAGTGACGTCATCAACAAAAAAAATTTCCAACAAGGTTCAGATCAATACCTATCAGATCTGAAAATTTGACGTAAATCGGTTGAGCCGTTTCTGAGAAATCGCGTGCACAAAATCGGTAAGAAAAAAAAAAAAAATAATAATAATAACTAGACACGATCTCGTTGCGAGCAACGAGGAGGTCTTCCGTCCAATTTTTAGAAGGTAAAATGACCTTGCTTTTTATCTTCGTTTACGAAAAAATCTGGAAATTGGGGTAGGATGTAAAAGAGCTATGGCTAGATGACATTAGACCCCTCTTGATCCCTAATTTGAAGGATCACGCAACGTATCTCAAAATATTTCAAAGTTAAAAGTTATTAATAAAAGACTTGAGCCCTCTCGGGCCCTAGTTTGAAGGACCAGCCCCTTTTTCTTGACGTAAAATTAAAGCTGTTGTCATTTTAAACACAATTGGTTCAATAAGTGTTTACAAATAATGTACTGTTCTCGAGATATCTGGAAAAGATCGATTTAGGGGCCAACGCTATCAATCCTTTTAGGGGCCGGATAACAAAGAAATTAGGGCTGCAAGTCGTTAAACACATTATTATGAGCATCTTTTGCTCAATATTGCTTTTCAAAATTTTTCTTCATTTTGAGATATTGATGATCACAATTTTAGACTTCTGGCCCCTTAAAATCCCTTATTACGTAACAGAGGAGCAAACACTTATCATGTATAGATAACCAACGCTACGATGAACATAATTGCTTCTATAACATATCACAAAATATTTCACAGTTAAAAGTTATAAATCAAAGACTTTAGAGCCCTCTCGGCCCCTAATTTGAAGGGCCAGCCCCTTTTTCTTGATGTCAAATAAAAGCTCTTGTCATTTTAAACACATTTGGTTCAATATGTGTTCACAAATTATGTACTGTTCTCGAAATATCTGGAAAAGATCGATTTAGGGGCCAACGCTATCAATCCTTTTAGGGGCCGGATAACAAAGAAATTAGGGTTCCATATCGTTAAACACATTATTTTGAGCATCTTTTATTCAATATTACTTTTCAAAAATTTTCTTCATTTTGAGATATTGATGATCACAATTTTAGACTTCTGGCCCCTTAAAATCCCTTATTACGTAACAGAGGAGCAAACACTTATCATGTATAGATAACCAACGCTACGATGAACATAATTGCTTCTATAACATATCACAAAATATTTCACAGTTAAAAGTTATAAATCAAAGTCTTTAGAGCCCTCTCGGCCCCTAATTTGAAGGGCCAGCCCCTTTTTCTTGATGTCAAATAAAAGCTCTTGTCATTTTAAACACATTTGGTTCAATATGTGTTCACAAATTATGTACTGTTCTCGAGATATCTGGAAAAGATCGATTTAGGGGCCAACGCTATAAATCCTTTTAGGGGCCGGATAACAAAGAAATTAAGGTTCCATATCGTTAAACACATTATTTTGAGCATCTTTTATTCAATATTACTTTTCAAAAATTTTCTTCATTTTGAGATATTGATGATCACAATTTTGGATTTCTGGCCCCTAAAAATCCCTTATTACGTAACAGAGGAGCAAACACTTATCATGTATAGATAACCAACGCTACGGTGAACATAATTGCTTCTATAACATATCACAAAATATTTCACAGTTAAAAGTTATAAATCAAAGACTTTAGAGCCCTCTCGGCCCCTAATTTGAAGGGCCAGCCCCTTTTTCTTGATGTCAAATAAAAGCTCTTGATTTAATTAAGTTTTTTTGTTCTACATGTTTTAACAAAATGCTTCTGAGAAAAGAGATATTCAAAGAAAACCAACAAAAATCATGACGCCTTTTTAATCTTAATTTTCGGGCTCGGGCGAGCTTCGGCGCTTTTTGAGATAAAGATGATTAAAGACCATTAGACACTATTTCAATCTTTCGTCTATCAGCCCTGAAAAGTTCAACATCATATCTTAAATGGTAAAAGAGGAGTTCTCCCGACAAAATACCCCTATAAAAAACGATAAATTCACGATATCTCAGGACAGGAAGTGACGTCATCAACAAAAAAAATTTCCAACAAGGTTCAGATCAATACCTATCAGATCTGAAAATTTGACGTAAATCGGTTGAGCCGTTTCTGAGAAATCGCGTGCACAAAATCGGTAAGAAAAAAAAAAATAATAATAATAACTAGAGCAAAGCTCGTTGCAAAGCAACGAGTGGGTTTTCCGTTGATGTCGAAAGTAACGCTAGAAATACCTATAAGCAGCAGAGTTTTTAAACTATTAACAAAAGTAACTTAAGTACAAAAGATAAAAAAAATCGAATGATTTTTGGTACGACTTAACAAAATCCGAATTGTTTTAAGTACGAATTAACGAAAAAACCTTAACCATTTCAAGAACGACTTAACAAAAAATCCGAATGTGTTTAAGTACGACTTAACAAATTTGACTTCATTTTAGGTACAAGTTAACTTTAACTTGAACTAACATCCATTTTCTTAACCCAGAATGCAAAATTAAAATTTCCTTAAAAATCAATTTTTTAACGCTTATATCCCGCATTCAATCGTCCGAAATTTATATGGATTTCAGTTTTTATTGAGCTTGATGAACTGTTTTAGCGTTTATGAATAATGACAAACTATTGCTCCAGAAATAGTTATGAAAAGCTTTTGAGCCTTCCTGGCCCCTAATTTTAGAGGCCAGTCGTATTTTTGATATCAAATAAAAGGTCTCGTTAATTTAAACATATTTTTTAACAAGTGTTCAAGAATTGTTGACCGTTCAAGTTATATCTGAAACACTGTGTTTTAGGGGCTGAACCCTTAAACTCCTTAACAAGGCCACCAACAAAAAAATTTGTTTAAAACATTTTGAGCAACTTTTCCTCTACACTGCTTTTCAAAGGGTTGACCTTTCGCACTGTGTGCTTGTTGCATCATCAATTGTCAGAAACATCGATGTATAGTTTACTTTTTTATACTTCTGTGAATATTTTCTATGTAAAATTACTATGAACCAGACAACACTGAGATTGTGAACATTTCAAAGGGCCCCGCTTATATTATTTCAGAGAATTTTGCTTTGACCTTGACCTATAAATTAGAAATATTTCCAGCTGGCATAGAATTTCTAATTCAATCTCATTCCCCTTAACATACAGGCATTTTTGTTCAATCTGACCAAGATTAAGCATATCTGGGAAATAATCTACGGTCTAAAACTAATCTTAAAGAGATCTGCTATGACCTTCACATTGACTTGGTTCAAGGTCACTGCACACCATTAACCAATAAGCTCTGTTTAGGTAAAGTATTAGCCAAATAGGGGCTAAAAGGAGAGTATATATATGCTCTTAAAATATGGATTTTTGTGGAATCTGATATGACCTTGACACTTGATCTACAAATATCATTCGAGGTCATTGCATATCCTTTGATCAAAGGTAGCATGTGGGTGAAGTATGAGCCTGATTGGAGCAAAGGGAGAGAAGGTATACTCCGGACAAGGATTTTTAAAATATAATTCTGCTATGACCTTCACAGTTTACCTTGAAAATAGGTTCAAGGTCACTACACACCCTTAACTCAAAAGCTCTGCTTATGTGAAGTCTGAGCCAAATTGGGCTAAGTGGAAAGTATAAATGCTTTGGAAAAAGTATTTTTTTATGATAAGATATGATCTTCACCCTTTACCAACAAATTTCATTCAAGGTCACTGCACATTGTTTAACCATAGAGACACTCTGTGAGTATTAGCCAGATTGGACCAAAGGGAGAGAAGATATGCTCCAGTCAAGTATTTTATATATAATTCTGCTATGACCTTAACCTTATACCTAAAAACATGGTTCAAGGTCACTGCATATCCTTTACCCAAAGGAACCCTGTGGATGAGGTATGAGCCAGATTGGGCGAAGGGGAGAGAAGCTATGCTCCGGTCAAGCAATCTCAGATGGACAAACGGACAAACTGATCACTAGAAGGCGCCCCCATAAACATGCTTATTTTTATCTAATTTGAAATACCCGGTAGTATCCATGCTTTCTGCCCATGGTGAATAGCCATCAAAACCATTCATCGGCAGAATTCGATTTCCCTCCTTTTTAAACTCGGAACACCTCTGACCTAATCAGATCGCCGCATTAAATACAAAGTTCGATAACTTTAATTTGTTTATCATCAAGAAATTCTGCATCGCTGACATATAAAGTTTACTGACTATTCGGACAATAGCAGGTTTATTGTCCCCTCCACAGCAACTTTTTCCCTTGGCTTTGCCTCGTAAAATAGTTGCTGTCTTGGGGGACAATAAACTTGCTATTGTCCTCATACCCAGTAAATAGGTTGTAATGTCCCATCCACCTACATTTTGTGTTATATAACCTCTCGTTTGTAACCTTCAATTTCACTGTGTAGTCAACACAACAGTTATAGCCGCAAGTTTCACAATTTATTACTTCTTCTCATGTACTTAATATTAGGGGCCTTAATATTGCTTACCAATTTTAACAAGAGACATCTCTCTAACTAATGATAATCATCAAAATTCATTTCATGAATCTTAGCAACACTCATAAGCCTTCAAGTACAGCAACTCTCAATTTCACAAAAATATTGACGGTACTTTATCCGAAACTGCCCCTTGTACCTTTAACTTAGTACACTAACATTTTATGAAAAGACGGTTTGTCTTAGAATAAGAAAGCTAATGCAATTCTGAGAAAAAGTATACCACATATTGCCAATTCCATTGAGGTTTAATAAAAATATGGCCATTTAAATGAACCCATCATTTCAAATTTCCTTTAGTAAACACAGATTTATAGAGTTCTCCATAGTAAAACATCTTTACCTGACTTTTTAGAGGTCAATTGTTGTTCAACCACCTTTAATAAGAAACCTTATTCAATACAACATACATCTACATTATATTATCATGATAAAAGCTTCACATCACTTAGAAATGCCCTTACATGTATAACCCCCCCCCCCCCCCCCCAATCTTTTGATTTTCATAAAAAGTCATGGTTTGAAATGTTTTACCTAATTTTATGAAACTTGTGGCAATTTCCTTGAGTCATTTCTCACACATATTTGAAAACAATCATCAATGATTTTTAAAAATTGATTTTTTTGTTTGTTTATTGTATGATTTGTACCATTTTAATTAACGAATAGACATGCTGTCCTGCATGTGATTTCTTGTTTTCATGAAAAAAAGTAAGCTAACAATCATATTTAGTGAATATCTAATCTACTCTGATTTCTAGTCTCCTTCTAACCATGCTAAAACAGTAAAACCTACAAGTTAGACATCTGCCTTAAATTAAAATTAAATTCAAACACACCCAGGTAGCTGGAGACGGAGTTGATTACCATGAAAAATGTTCAAATTTGACATGTTTTTCTACTTTTTTATGCATATATACCTTAGAAGGGGAGAAATAGGTTGTTTCTTGTTCATTTCAAAAGTTATTATCATAGCAGATGTTATTTCAAAGTCAAATGTACATTTACATATCCTACATGTAATCTTAATGGAGACAATTGGATAGAGGGGTGGGGGGTGGGGTGGGGGTGATTTTTCAATTATGTAAACACATCTAAATATCTTTATAAAATAAAAAATAAAGGAAACATAACTGCATACTTTTATTGAAAAACAAATTTTCACAACAATTATGAATTTCTTTAAACAGCCTTAATTTTGTTTTTCATAATTTCTTATCAAACACTAACCACAACAAGGCATGATGCTTTCTTAAAGTTCCATTATTGTTTATGCATTATCCGATTTAATTTGAATTACCGGTAAATAGTCTGTAGAACACAAGGAATATGCATGTGGGTACAGGTGACAGGTTAACCTCAAGAGCTGAAACCACAAGAATCAACAGGTAAAAGCCATGGGGTGCCATGTGGTAACATAAGTCTATTTTGAGCTGAAATAAAAAAAAAATGATTAGCTGTGTTAACATACATGTACTAGTAATAGCTTTGTTTACATTAACATAATGCATAGTATTTCTGAAAAAAAAATACACTGACCATGCAGTGTAATAAGTATGACATATCCCAATACATGACAATAACATTTAGGCAGTACAAGATCAAAAATTTGCATATCAAGTTATAAGGCCACACCAATTTGATTTCTTGGTCGCCGGATCCGCGGGCACGTGCCTAAGGGCTTTCCAAAAAATAATATTAAAAAATAAATCCCGCATCCGAAAATTTTCGTTCCGTTTCCCGCTCCATTTTTGGTTCTATTATTTTTTTTACTAGTCATGATTGTGCTTTTTCTTTACATTGATCATACAAAAAAATTTCCCGATAGATTGTCAGCACGGTTTACAAGTAAATAATTCCAGTATGTGTGGATAGAATCAGTGATCAAGAGGGGTCTGATACAATGGCGTATACAGTCACCAAAATTTTACTGCTTTTCACATGTATTTTAAACGAAAAAAATCACATTTTAAAATAAAATGTAATCGCTCGCCTCTATTTTTTCATGTCGCCCCAAAATTTTCAACTTTCAGTTTTTTAATTTTTAAATTAACAAATCGCTCGCTCGCCCCAATATTTTTTTGCCTAGAATCCGAAGACCAAGGTATAGACACATATCAAATTGAGAGAGAGAGAGAGAGAGAGAGCAAGTTTATTACTTGTAGTACAACAGTCTATATTTCAATTCGTAAACTACATAGGAATATTGCCCATCCGAACAGCGTTATTGTTTTTTGGCAAATACATTTAGTGAGGTTTTTTTTTTCTTTTCTTAAAAATTACATTTTAAAAACAATACTATGTGTAATAAGGATAAAACATGTATAAGTAAACTTAATGAAGAATTTTTAATAGATTATTTTTACAGAATGTGGTATGATACATGTATGTCAATCTGTTTAAAACTAGCATATATTTCGTGCGCCATAAATTGCAAGTTTTTCGTAAATATCGTTTACTTGCGTGGTGACTATATATGGTCTAACCCAAATTTTCTTCGTAAAGCTACGTACAGCTTCATGTACCACATATATGTTTTGTCACAAGTATACATTTTAAAAAAAAACCAAAACTCCAACCGACCCAACTCCAACATTTGAAAATACATGTAACTCGATATGAATTTTTCATTCTTTGATAAGTTCAGTGTTGTTTTTTTTGTGCATATATTATTTGTCTGCTAAGCTGAATCCACTAATAAGAAAGTTTGTGGTTTAGGAGCGGGTAAATTGTTTATGCATAACGTAGCTTGATTGCAAGGCTGTCAAGAAAACCACACCAAATAATTTCATGAAACATAAATTGTCATTTAAATGTATTGTGTTGTAAAATAAAGGTTTTAATACACTTATTGCATCTTGCAAAACATGTGATGACTCTTAATCATCTGTTATATATCTGAATATATATATGTACAAGATGGGAGAAATAATGACGGAGCAGACTGGGATTCGAACCTGGCCCCCTGAATCTCTAGTCAAGTGCTCTACCAACTGAGCTACATTTATTTGTCGCCGGTATTCAAACCAGTCTGACCGTCACATTCTCCCCTCTTCACCCTCGAAGATCACACCTGGCTGGAGTTAACATGTCAGTTTCAGGGGTTGGTCACAGCACCAATATTGTATGTGATGGGAGAAATAATGAAAGACCGAATCAGGATTTGAACCTTGGCCCCCTGAATCTCTAGTCAGGTGCTCTACCAACTAAGCTATCTGGTGCCAGTATTCAAACCGGTTAGACCGTCACATATATAAAGAATATTTTTAAACAATGGTGTTCAATAAAAAATAACACTCGCTACCTTCAGTTTTTGTCTGTAATTAATCATGATTAATCGTGCGACCAGTTCTCCCCAAGAACCATTTCTTACCAGTGCATTGTTACGTCACTTTATCAACACTTAAAATTATATACGAAAAATGATGAAACAATGCACTGGCAAGAAATGGTCCTCAGCGAGAACTGCTCGCACGCCAGTAGGCCTACTGCCAGTTGTCAGATTGAAAAAAGATTATATAAAATTTACATTTAAAACATTAACAAGGACAATGAAAGTATACATCATAACTGCTAAACAAGAAATATTATGTTAACTGGTAAGGTGGAACGCATAGTTCTAACTTGTAACATACATGTACATGTACAAGTACATGTACCGGATACCCGTTGGTCTGCTAAACCTCTCCAATGATACAATGATCGGCATCATCAAAATATTAAAGTCATGTTTTAACTCTGAAGTATACAATTTTATTTACTTGATATCATGTTTACATTTGGACTTAAAAAGTCTTCCTCACAAGAATATGTTTCTAGTTAGACCCTGCTTTGAATTTTAAGTTGAAAATTTTTCAAGGTAAAACATTTGGGAGTCAATTCTGTTCAAAAGATTTATAGATATTGTCTGGACTAAAAAAATAACATATATCAGTGACAGTGTGCACGTACTTACATCTAGGCTAAATGTTAACCAGTTAACATGCCGACATTTTAACCACTAAAGACAAAGAACTTAAAAATGAGTAAAAAGACTTACCTTTTTCAGTAACATCCACATTAATAACACTTTTAAATGTCCAACTTTTCTCCTTTATTACTCGTAACTCTTCATCAGTTTATCAACAGTTGATCAGTGGAAACGTAAACATCTGCCGACAGTACTGTGACTGTTAGAATTTCCTCGTAAACGATTCATACAAGTCTGAAGAATATATCCCTCCTTATACAAATACGAAGTAGTGTTCCCTGTGCATGTTAATGTGCTTCACTGTGGATTGAAAGTGCATGTGAACGTACAAGAACGTACAACATGTACGGCGAAAAAATACACAACTTCTCTTCTGCGTTTCGGCCTCCATGGCTCTGTCTTTCCCACAATGCCGTTCGTTACTGTTTATGTTTGGGGTTACAGACAGGGAGGCCCCGACAGAAATTTGCTCTGCGCGGACACATACACTCTAGCATGTTTAAATAAGTAGTTATATATGTTCACTGCATTTATAAATGATATAGATAAACAGAATAAAACCGTGAAATTTAATCACTACAATAACAATAAATGCTACACCCTAAAACGGCATTGTTCGCTTGTGTGTCTATGTAAACAATTAACTCGTTCATGTACGATTCTCGCATATTTGTTTTATGAAATTACAAATAAATATAGCACATAGCTTGCCTAATTTCATACCAAATGACGAAATTTAATTTATTAAAAGTAATCTAATTCTTTTTTTTTTTCATAAAATGATAAACATTTTTAGCCATCAGAAAAAGACGTGTATGAACTGCTGACCCCTAATTATAGGGGCCAGCCCTTTTTTCTTTATTTCATCTGAAAGCCCTCGTTATTCTTAACAACTTTTCTTCTATATGTTTTAACAAAATATTTTTAGTTTAAAAGTTATAATACAAAAAGCAACAAAATTTCAGCCCCGAAAAAACCTTAAACTTTGGCGATATATAGCTCAAAAACTAAAAAAGAAATTTGCATAACATCGATGCTAGCACAATTTCAACACGTTGGCTACAATTTCGCCAAATTTCATGCAACTATCATGTGTAGTTCCCGAGATCAACTCTGGACAAAAGACCCCCCAATTTTCAATTAAAGGGCAATAACTCATAACCGGAAGTAAATTTTAAAAATTTGAAAAAACCGTTTTTAGACCTTAACATTATCTACAAACCCTGAAAGTTTCATAGCAATCAGTCAAAAAATCTTCGAGAAATGGGCTGCACAAAATTTGCGGGAAAAAAAAAAAAATAATAATAAGAAACAGTAGAATAACAGTAGGGTTTTCCGTTGAAAACGGAAAACCCTAACTAGACACGATCTCGTTGCGAGCAACGAGGAGGTCTTCCGTCCGATTTTAAGAAGGTGATATGACATCATCTACTTTGACAAGAAAACATGATCTGTAAAAGGAGTGGAGTACTTATGCTTTTCTGCATCGCTTTTTATAATTTCTCTTACGTTGCTTTTATAAATACTAGCATTTCTTCCAATTTAGATAGAAAGGATTGAACTTTTTACTTCTGGCCCCTAATACCCCCTAATTAGATAAGTAAATCATTAAATTGTTAGGATATATAAAAGTATTATACCTTATTTTGCTTTGATAACCCTCACAAAATATCCCTCAGTAAACGGCTACAGATAAAAGACTTTAGGGCCCTCTGGTCCCCTAATGTGAGGGGCCAGCCCCTTTTTCTTGATAACAAATGAAAGGTCATTTAACTGTAAACACATTTTGTTCAGCAAGTGTTTAGAAATTCGTTACCGTTTTTAATGTAAACGGCAAAGAACGTTTTAGGGGCCGACCCTTTATCTCCTTATAGGGCCGTTTAACGAAATTTTGAAGGTTGCATATTGTTAAGTACATCATTTTTAGCATCTTTCCTTCTATACTGCATTTCAAAATAATTTTTCTTTCTGAGATATAGGTGATCAAAACTTAGGACTTTTGACCCCTAAAAACCCCTAATTACGTAACACATTATCTATCAGTAATGGGCTGCAGGTAAACAAATTTAGAGCCCTCTAGTCCCCTAATTTTAGGGGCAGCTCCTTTTTCTTGATATCAAATGAAAGGTCATTTAATTCTAAACACATTTTGTTCAACAAGTGTTTAGAAATTCGTTACCGTTCTTGAGATATTAGAGAAAGAAGGTTTAAGGGCCCGACCCCTTATCTCCTTATAGGGGCCGTTAAACGAAATTTTGATGGTTGCATACTGTTTAGTAGATCATTTTGAGCATCTTTTCTTCTATACTGCTTATCAAAATATTTTTCCTTTCTGAGATATGGGTGATCAAAATTTTGGACTTTTGGCCCCTAAAAACCCCTAATTACGTAACACATGATAAAATCATTACATTGCTTGGATAAATAACTATAAGATAAACATATTTGCTTCTATAACCTTTCACAAAATATCTATCAGTAAAGGGCTACAGATAAAAAACTTTAGAGCCCTCTGGTCCCCTAATTTGAGGGGCCAGCCCCTTTTTCTTGATATCAAATGAAAGGTCCTTTAATTCTAAACACATTTTGTTCAACAAGTGTTTAAAAAATATTTACCGTTCTTGAGATATATGGGAAAGAACGTTTTAGGGGGCGACCCCTTATCTCCTTATAGGGGCCGTTTAACGAAATTTTAAAGGTTGCATATTGTTAAGTACATCGTTTTGAGCATCTTTCCTTCTATACCATATTTCAAAATATTGTATCTTTCTGAGATATGGGTGATCAAAATTTTGGACTTTTGGCCCCTAAAAACCCCTAATTACGTAACCCATGATAAAATCATTACATTGCTTGGATATATCACTGTGAGATAAACATATTTGCTTCTATAACCTTTCACAAAATATCTATCAGTAAAGGGTTACAGATAAAATACTTTAGAGCCCTCTGGTCCCCTAATTTTAGGGGCCAGCCCCTTTTTCTTGATATCAAATGAAAGGTCCTTTAATTCTAAACACATTTTGTTCAACAAGTGTTTAGAAAATCGTTACCGTTCTTGAGATATATGGGAAAGAACGCTTTAGGGGCCGACCCCTTATCTCCTTATAGGGGCCGTTTAACGGAATTTTGAAGGTTGCATATTGTTAAGTACATCATTTTGAGCATCTTTCCTTCTATACTGCATTTCAAAATATTTTTCTTTTCTGAGATATGGGTGATCAAAATTTTGGACTTTTGGCCCCTAAAAACCCCTAATTACGTAACACATGATAAAATCATTACATTGCTTGGATAAATAACTATGAGATAAACATATTTGCTTCTATAACCTTTCACAAAATATCTATCAGTAAAGGGCTACAGATAAAAAACTTTAGAGCCCTCTGGTCCCCTAATTTTAGGGGCCAGCCCCTTTTTCTTGATATCAAATGAAAGGTCCTTTAATTCTAAACACATTTTGTTCAACAAGTGTTTAAAAAATATTTACCGTTCTTGAGATATATGGGAAAGAACGTTTTAGGGGCCGACCCCTTATCTCCTTATAGGGGCCGTTTAACGAAATTTTAAAGGTTGCATATTGTTAAGTACATCGTTTTGAGCATCTTTCCTTCTATACCATATTTCAAAATATTGTATCTTTCTGAGATATGGGTGATCAAAATTTTGGACTTTTGGCCCCTAAAAACCCCTAATTACGTAACCCATGATAAAATCATTACATTGCTTGGATATATCACTGTGAGATAAACATATTTGCTTCTATAACCTTTCACAAAATATCTATCAGTAAAGGGTTACAGATAAAATACTTTAGAGCCCTCTGGTCCCCTAATTTTAGGGGCCAGCCCCTTTTTCTTGATATCAAATGAAAGGTCCTTTAATTCTAAACACATTTTGTTCAACAAGTGTTTAGAAAATCGTTACCGTTCTTGAGATATATGGGAAAGAACGTTTTATGGGCCGACCCCTTATCTCCTTATAGGGGCCGTTTAACGGAATTTTGAAGGTTGCATATTGTTAAGTACATCATTTTGAGCATATTTCCTTCTGTACTGCATTTCAAAATATTTTTCTTTTCTGAGATATGGGTGATCAAAATTTTGGACTTTTGGCCCCTAAAAACCCCTAATTACGTAACACATGATAAAATCATTACATTGCTTGGATAAATCACTATGAGATAAACATATTTGCTTCTATAACCTTTCACAAAATATCTATCAGTAAAGGGCTACAGATAAAAAACTTTAGAGACCTCTGGTCATCTAATTTGAGAGGCCAGTCCCTTTTTCTTGGTATTAAATGAAAGGTCTTGTAAATATAAACTTTTTTTACATTACATGTCTTAACAAAATATTTTTCAGAAAAGAGATTAACGAAGAAAACAAGAAAACTTTACGACGTTTTTTTAGTCTCAATTTTCGGGACCAGGCGAGCTTTAACGCTTTTTGAGCCTGACAAATATGAATGCCAAATGACACATCTACAATCTCTTGTCTACAATCCCTGAAAGTTTGAACTCCATATCTTTTACCGTTTAGGAGTAGATCCCTGGACAAGCCAACCCTCTGAAAATCGCTAAAACGTTATTATCTCAAGAACGGAAATGACGTCATCAAAATAAAAAAATGTATATTAAGTTAAGATCAATATCTAGCAGATCTGAAATTTTCGTGAAAATCGCCCGAGCCGTTTTTGAGAAATCGCGGGCACAAAATTTGTAAGAAAAAAAAAGAAAAATAATAATAATAGGGAAAAAGAAACCGTACGAAAACAATAAGGTCTTCCGCTGGAAACGGAAGACCTTAATAATAATAGGGAAAAAGAAACCTAAGAAAAACAATAAGGTCTTCCGTTGGAAACGGAAGACCTTAATAATAGGGAAAAAGAAACCTAAGAAAAACAATAAGGTCTTCCGTTGGAAACGGAAGACCTTAAAAATAATAATGAAGAATTTCCAACAGAATCAGTACAAGGTCTTCCGTTGGAAACGGAAGACCTTAATTATACACCAAGGCGGTGTACCGGGCGTTAGCGCGGTATGATGATTTGTCTGCACCGCCTTAATTGGTGTGTTATAGGACCGACGACAAAAAATAATATAAGCATCCATTGCTTATATTTATATTCATATTGATGTTAACTTGTAAGAAGTATTTTGTGTATTGTCGCATTACATCCTATATATGCGCTCTTAGTCAGGGATAAGAAGCATACAGGGAACATCCATACTAACATGCTATTTAGTTCGCTTCCGCGACTAAAAATATAGTGCTAGAAACTTTGTAGAGAAAAATCTTTTTTTATCAAGAAGTAGATTTGATTAAATGATTGTTTTTCATAAGTACATATCAAATTAGTTATGTACGTTTGAACGTTTCATTTACTCTTACAATAAAAAATACACCAAAAACGCATGATGACTCCTATAATTGTGCTCATGGCGAATGAATAGGCTAAGTGTATTCACGGGAAATAGAAGGTCGCAGATTTCCAATGCAAACATAAGGGGAAATATACACCGAATGTAGAGATCAGTGAGAATAGAACAGAATTTTTGTATGACACCAAAAACCGGACGAATTCATAAGATCTTTTAATTTCGGAAAGTAATTCAGCTGGGATAGGGAAATTTACATACGATTAATAATTATTGAGTTTCCCTACGAGAAGGAAGACGAAAAAGTAATTGGAAATTGTTTGTACACAAAGCACAGCGGACCATGTAACAGATATCGTGATAACTAATTTCAGTTTTCCAATCACCGAAACAAACAAGCTTCTGGTAAAAAAAAAAAAAAACTACAGCCTTATATGTCCCCCCCCCCCCCCTGTCCCTTTTGTGTTTCTGTTTATATTTTAATATATACCTTTATGTTCTCTAGTGCAAGAATTCAAAAAGAGGGACTGAAAGACTGAGAAACATAATGATTCCTATGTAGAAGCGCAGAGTCTTAGCTTTTTGTTGTGGAATATAAATTAAACATCAACCGCCTTCTTTTTTCATAAAATCTAATCCTATTTCTTTTTCATTTCACTTGTTAACAAAAGCTGACTGTCCTGTTCGACATTTTAGGTATAACTTTTTCTATGTGGTTGAATGGATGAGAAAATAAATGAATTTAATAAAATTGAATTGATCTTTCATCACCTGCAGATAAGTATTCCAACTAGCATTCATTACAAAGAGCACTTTATTATGAAATTGTTAATTTTTAAGGTAAATAATTTAAGCTTTAAGCTACCCGAGAATAGAGATGGGAGAAACAGTTTTCATGTAATTAAAAAAAGTGTCATTAACCAAATTTGCAATTGAATTCAGTATTTTAAAAATTTACTCAATTATTTCCCATTACTTTTCAACAAGATTTAATCACTCACTGGATTAAAATTAGCTGTTCTCCAATCACTTGTTTAGAAAAGTTTTATCATTTTTTCCTCTCAATAATGTTCTTATTTCTTTCATAGCAACTTGGTATTTCTTCTAGATCATTGTTTCTTTAAATTTAGAGAAATTTTGATCTTACCAATAAATAATTTGAATTTAGTTTTATCAAGACATGGGTTTGAATTGCCTAAAAAAAATCAGCAATACACGCACTGATTGTTAGTAAATCTATCAATCCACTGCCTTGATATTAGCTAGGGGTTAGCTTTAACCAGGAAAACCATAACATACACAGATTTCAATATGGAATTAGTGGACAAAATTAGATTAAAGGAGTCTTGTAACTTCAATTTTTTTTTATTAACGATATTTTTCACCACAATCACCAGTGTATGACGTAGAACATCCCTGACCCATTCTGTATGTTAATGGTGTCGAGGTGCAGCCCTCCTACACAGTCTTTTTGGTGGATTATCTTGAAACGAGAAAAAAAATGTCTTACAATAACATATGGTACATATTTCTCAAAATGCAAGTGAACAGAAGTGGTTTTCATTAGTGTTTAGCTTTTTCAACAAATTTGAAAACCCAATCTAATATTAGGGAATACGCACATAGTAAATAAAGTAAACTTACCATAAAATCTGTTGTACTGGTGCATTTGATGAATATCCCAGAAATGACTAAATTCTGACCAAATCCAAACATATTGATTGGGGTGTATGGCAGTATATCGGAGCAATGTTCAATGACCTGTAAATCGAATATGATTTCAAACTTTACACAAGCCAGCAAAACAATATTGCATGAATTAATAGATAGAAATAAACTTCATGAAAATCAAATGTTCTGCTTTTAAATATAATATACGAGAAGTCAAAATTATATTTTGTTGTAATTTTTAATATATATTTTGAAGCAATTTAAAAGTCTCAACAAGTTTTGAAAATTATGTTGTCAATACTCATACTGCAAATAACTATAGCTTTTTGCAACAATTTCTTGTGTAAAGGCCATATAATACTTTTCTTCCTTGAGTCCAATTTGATGGTTTGGGTGCAAAGCAGTATTTCATCAAAACAGCCTCGTTCATAGAATCGCCACCTGAACATGGTCGCGCATGCTCATGGTAAATCGGTTCATGTTTACCAAGATCAAGAATAGCTTCGACGTTATTGCAAGTGTGATCATCTAAAAAAAAAAAACAATGGTTTCAGTAATTTTTTTTCAGATTTCACGATAACTTGATATTGTATACTGCTAACACTATTTTTATAATACGGAATGCAAACTATACTGTATAGGTTTAGATTCATTTTATTTTGGGGGTCCAGATTTAATGAAAATAATTATTTTTTACCTTTAAGATGTACAGTCAATCGTTTAAAGATCGACCTCAAAAGTTATACAAGTTTTATTATTCTATTGAGTGAATTAACAACAATTGAATGATGCTTTACATGTATTAGAGCTTTGTGGTGTAGTTGGCGGAGCCAACGTTGTGTGTAGCGGTTTGGGACTGGTAGTGGATCTGGTTCTGGTGGTACTGGTAGTGGTAGTACTAGTGGAAGAGGAAGTAGTAGGTGGGGGCTTGGTACTTGGTACAGGTGTAGCTCTAGATGAGGTCGTACTTGGTGTACTCGGAGTCATTCTTGGAGATGTTGTTTGGGTGACTAAGTTGGGTGTCAGAGTGACTCCGGCTTTAAAGAGTTAGACACAAGATGAATTTTAATATATCAATTTAATGTACAGTGTAATCAATCGCAAGAATTTTTTCGATTAAGGAAGCATAATGGTACTGATATTGGGTTATATCCGTCGTCACAGAAAGGCGCCATACGCATTAGGCATTGAAATTCATTCACTTATTAATAACTAACCGTCCAATTTATTCGCTCTAAATTATGTTGCAGCTAAACGAAAAGGAAGTGCAGTAAACTGGCATCTCCCTCAAAGCAATTCTATATTTTTTATTTCAACCCACTAAGCAGATTTTATATATTTACCTGGACTGCTTGTAATCAAGAATGTCTGACATGGTTTTGGTTGAATCCCTGCAATGAAAAAAATATTTAATTGTATTAAAGGAATCTAACAAATTTGTAGAAAGAAGTTTTTCTATGAAACTAAGACGTGTCCTACCATTCAATGTTTGGTCGGGCCCTGGGCATGATTGTATACCAACACCTGAATCCCGTCTTATAAAGCCTACCTGGTAGAGAGACAATTTTTAAAAAAGCAACAAGAATTATCATTTGTTATATACTGACACAATAAAAAAAAAGACAAATCAAGACAACGCGGTACTCGTTAAACGCTTTCGGACATGTTATCACATAAAACTACAAATGGTGTTTTCAAATTACATATGCGCGAAACCTACAACAAATCTGATCATATTTGTTTGATAGGATATCATTTACCAATTACTGAGTATTTGGTCTGTTCATTGCAAAAATAAGTTTCAGAAACAGAATCTTGATCTACAAACCTTTCCGTCGTGAATGACTGGGAACCAGCCTTCTGGCGAGATGACGGATTGTGCTATATCTTTGCAATGACTGGCACTGAGGTCCACTGAAAAGGACGAATCCTGTAGGTACAGAAATCCAATGATCTGGCTGGTCCGGTCTGGACACTCAAAGATCACCAGCTGGGGGTGGTTTGTATTGCAGATACAAGCATGCTGTGCGGTGGATGCTTTTAGAAGGAGGGCGGAAACATTAAGTTCGTTCAACCCAACACAAACACACAGAGCAATTGACAGCAGGCGAATGAGCGACATCTGTCGGTGTAAGGAAGCAACTATACAAGAACACTACCGAATATTCCAAATTTGATAAAAAGCTGGGATTTATATTTTGTCTAAACCAAATATTTCCGATAAATACTATCAGCTGCGACATCAATTAGAAATATTTTACATTTGAATCATAATTACTTACATCAATTCCTGTATGTTCTGAAGAGATCTAAATAGAGAAACTTTAGGGTAGTTGTTCCAATGTATCTAGTCTCAGATGACATTACTTGTAGCTGTTTGTTGTAAACACAACTGGTCCATGTTGGTTTACCAATTTTTGGTTGCCAGAGTTCACTTCTCATTAGCCTGATAACGAAATGCCAATGTACAGAAGTGTTGATGAAACTTAACCTATATTTGATCATCAAAGTATACAAGTTGTACTGATACAAAACTGCGTACACATAGACAACTTTTATCAACGCTGAAAACTTCCATTTTGTATGGTCTTTATTTGTGACGTCAACACTAAACCTTCTCCGATTTGGTTAATGTAAATGTTTTTGCAGTACATACGAACCAAAATTATTACTTTCAGTCGATTTCAAAGCCTGCTCCAAATTATCAACGTTTGTTCAGAGTTGAAGTAAGGGTGTTTTTTCTATTATGTTTAAAATTATCTAGCATGATTTAGTGGTGTCTGTAATAGTCCTAAGTAATTTGTACCTTGGTCGTAAAAAAAAATATTACCGTAAAACAGGAAAATCAAGAACACGTGTACTGGTTTTACACAGTAATAAGAATACCAACTCATGTACGATGGATGGGTTGTTGTAGCAATTTTTAGACTATTTTAATCTTATTTAGTAAAAGAGGTTTGTATAAAGATAGAGTACAAATTGAATTTTCAAGCTTAATTTTATGAATTGTTTTCTTTACTAAGTAATAGTTAATAGATAAAATTTGTATCATAAAATCTTAGGTAGATATAGTGGATAATTTTTTGCCCATCTAGTCTTCTTAATGCCCATAGAATTTAACAAAGTACATGTATGTTAATCTATACAAGTAATTAATTAAAAAATACTGAGAAATACACACGGACACTAGATTATTATAATTAAAGACAAGGATGTTTCCTATTCATTCACTTTCGTCCAATGGTGTTGAAATCAATACATAACATACTAGTACCTGTAACTTGCAGACCCAGCTAATAGATGAAGAATGCTTAATTTTTTGCAACATTAAAAAAAATATTCTGATCAAGCTCCAAACTGTGCAAAAAGGAGTCCAATGATTTTAAAAGGTGATAGCTTAATAACTGTACTAAAAATTAATGTATAAAAAGTCGAAATATATTGAAGCAATAATAAATTATTGATGCCGAATCATTGTAGGAAAAACACTGTAAATTAAGTCTGTCATCACAGCAACAGACTTAATGGCCTTGTAAGATTTAAAATTGAAGGCAGGCTACGTGAGACCTGGTTTATAACTGACGAAAACAAGAATTCCCATGGGGGATTTTCATAGTCTGAAGGTCAGAATTTATCTTTATGTGCCGTAGAGGTGACCAAGATGGGTAGACCCTCCCTGGAATTCCATGTTAACCAATGTAAAAGTAGAATCCCCCGTGGTTCCATCTCTGATGTTTGCTATATAGTAGTCAAATAGCGGATCTAAAGTCAGTTTATCTACGATCTTTCACTTCCGTAAAATTAGAAGACCAAGTTTAGTCTGTCTCTCACGTTCCTACCAACGATGAAAATCGTGATTTTGTTTGTTGCTGTCCTTTTTCAGGAGACCTCGGCAAACTTTCTGTGCTTCTGCAACTTCTTGCATCCCTATGGCTCCTTCTTGTACGAGTGTCCATCCAGGAGCAGCCAGTTGATAGGGATCATCTACCCCCCAGAAAACACGGACCACTATGTGGACCTGTCCTCGCCCCACTGTGTGGCTGCATTTAACGCCCAGGCTCCCCAGGGGTGGGTGGCAGTCTACTACAACAGCAACAACCTTAATAAGGTACATCTATAGCAGAAAAGACGTGTAACTATATTTCGAATGACCATATAACTCATAAAAGTTAATTTATTATTTAAAAGGTTTAAAATAGCAATTATAACATTGAAAAAATCAATGCACTTTATCACATGTTTATGTCAGTATTACGTAAGTTGCTAAGATTTGTTATTTTTTAAAATCTGTATTCTCCGTTTCCATAACAACGGATAACCTTAGCAACGGATTTATGGCGTCTTGTCATTTTACATCAACATATATCCATGTATGCATAAAAGGAAAATTGGTGCGGGCCGGAGCCCCTTAAACTATTTTGGTTTTTACATAGAATTGACATAGAGTTAAAAGGTCGTATCTTAAACATTGAACGTCATAGCAACGGTCATTCGATTTCCAAAAATGCATCTTTAATTGAAATTGCATTAAAATTTGAGGAATGTTTGTCATTTCAATTAATTTTTTTTTTAAGTATCATGTTACAGATATGAATTAAATTTTTACAAAAGTACCTTAAAGGGGCATGGTCACAATTTTGGTCAAAAATTATTTTTCCGACTTTAATGTTTACAATGCTTCACTAGGGCATTTTAAAAAGGCAACTAAAATTTGAGTGTCATTCGTTGAGTTGTAAGTGAGTTACAGAGCTTACAATTATTTGCAATGTAAACGAACCTTTTGTTTACATTTTGAATGTTGAAGTGAAAATTCCAGTTTTAGACTTAAAATGAATGTTAAATGTTAGAAACTGTCTATATATGCTTAAAATGAATAAGAAAATAGACAAATCAGCTTGAAAAAGATTTTTACTAGGATATTGAACTTATGTAAACAAAAACAGGGCACGAGCCTTGTTTACATGACAAAGAATTGTGAGCCCTGTATCTTGCTTATAACTCTATGGCTGACTCTCAAAGATCATTAATCACTAATAATGCATTCCTTAAGCATTGTAAATAATAAAAACAGAAAAATAAAATTTGACCAAAATCGTGACCATGCCCCTTTAAAATATACAATCCTATTACCATAGCAATGGATTTAAAATTTAAATACATAATTTTTTTTTTTATTTTTTGCAAAGCACAACAGATTAAAAAATTCCATTAAAAACTATAAATTCTGAGTGATAAACCGATAAACATTTTAAATGTCATTTTGTATCTCAACAATTGAACGTTTTAGGAAATAATAGAAGTCGTGGCCAAAATCGCAGAAAGCATTTCAATAAACAACTTTGTTATCACTGAAGTGGTTCAATGGTTACATCCTCACAACGTCAAGGGTCTTTGGGCCTCCTGTTTTTGCTAAAATTTTATAATATAATAAAAAAAATAAAGTTAAGGAAAACAAAATCAATATGAAATTGTATTTTTTGATTAAACAAATGGGCATTTATTCATTCATCTTCTTCAATGGGGTTTTTTCGATCAAAAGTTTTGTCATAAATTGGAGGTGTCCCATACCTCCTTAATTGTAATGCATCAACATCTATGAGAAGAAAATTTTAATTACCTGTGTTTGAATGTTGTTTGGGGTTTTTTTTACGGGTATGTCCGCTATATTAAAACTTTTTGATAATACCGGTGATAACGTAAAATGCCATATATCAGCTAGCACGATAACGAACGTCCCAAGAGACTATGTGCTTTATCGCACGATAAAGACCCTGACAGTTACAAGGCCTTGACCGCCGAACAAGGTCAGACAGGGATGTCCTTGACGTGAACAGTTACAATATTACAAGACCAGTTATAACAGTTTAAGGATATATAGATTTAAATTGTGTGCGTTGAATTATTCAACATTTTAGTAATATATTACTAGATTTCGTTATATCAAACACAAAGAATATGAAAGAACATTTACTGCTTTGTTACTTTGAATTGAACAGCCACATAAGCGTCTCAGGTTTGGGTTTTTTTTTCAAAGTAATATTAACAACTTGCAGATAATGAGATAGTAGTCTGTTACATGTTAGTACACGTATTATAAATAAAGACGTGAATCAATACATAATAAAATAAATTAAAAAACAATTGTTTCAGCTTGGCTACATGTACAAAGACTCGGGTTTTCTCGATAGACAATGCCCGGGTACCCTTAGCTTCAATATGCGTAAGTAAATTAGTATACAAATTACTGCCAATTTTATTGTATAATCAGCTTTGAAATATCCGTTTACATAATAGTGTAAAATTTTTGTGTTTTTTTTTCTTTTTTTTCAGAGAATGTTGTGAAATCTGATAAATGTACTCACCATATCGGGCCGATTCCAGGTGACACATGGATTCCTATATGCTTTTTTGTCTATTATATTTCTATTATATCCATTACATCAATATTTTATTATCAAAGATCATGACATTTAATTAAGGTCAACATTATTAATCGATTGGAAAATCAGAGCATTGCATAGTTCACAAAGACACCCCAGCTGAGTTGCTTAATATTCAGTATTCCAACTTCTCTGAATTCGATAAAAACTTAAATATACACGAAAACCTGTAAGGTACATATTTTTCTAATTAATGTTATGGGATAAGGGATTTGTTGGAACATATTTGTACTTTTTTAAAACAGTGTTCATGATCACTGAATTCTATAATTGTGTTTTCAGTTCTATTTTAGCCGAAATTTCTGAACAAAAATCATATTTTAAATCTTTGAACTGAGGAATAATTATTATAACGGAGCTTTTAACAGCGTTTCTACTTCTTTTCACAGCTTCATATAACAATTTGGGTCTAAAGGCCCTGCAAAAAAGATTACAAAATATATTTATTCATAAATCTTCGGGGAGGGGGGTCTATTCTTTTTCGCCGAACAACAGTTTTTTGTGTGGTTAAGCGTTTTTTCTTAATTTACAATTTTATCGGTTATCTTTTTAAAGAAATCGTTTAAACCAATTACATGTATGTCAATTTTCGTTTTTTTTTTCTGCGAGATAACTAGTTGTTCATCATGTATTATGTCACATTGCTTAGGTTTGGTGCTTCCGACTGCCACTGTCCCAACCATAGCACCAACACAACGCCCGACTGCGTGGGTCACTCTCCCAACAGCCCACCCACAGGTCAATCAACAGAGTAAGTATTAGTCTCATTGATAAACAGGATTGACTCTACAATTTTGTACTATGAAATGCTCTTTCAGTAATAGAAATTTATATTAGAATAATATGATATCGTTACGGGATTTCAATGTAAAAGAAAAACATTTGTTTTAACGCCATCACCCATAAAGGGTCATTGTCACTACATGTATTTAAGAATATACCCCCCCCAAAAAAAATGTTGATATATACAATACTATCCCAAGCCATTCGAAAGAGTCAGTCCAAATTTGAACGCCAGTTATTGAGATTTAAGCAATATCCAGAATTCAAACAATCTGATTAAAATCAGTCGTTCTGATACGCTACCGCTCTCGAACATCTGAAACAAGCCGCTTAGAGGTCACGTCCGAACGACCCGACAATCTAAATATATAAATATAAGGTCGTGACCTTTTTGACCAATGAGAATCCCCGTCTCTTAAAGACTATTGGGTGAAGTAACAGTAAGGTAAATATAACCGCACAGATTTATGGGAAATTATCTGCTGGCAAAGTTTTGCTAGCCACAATTTGATTGGCTTGTCGAAAGGTCGTTCGGACGTGACCTTTAAGCGGCTTGTTTCAGATGTTCGAGAGCGGTAGCATATCAGTACAACTGATTTTAATCAGATTGGAATTCAAAGTGACATGTCATGTTTTTTGCAAAAAATACCGTTTTTAAGAAACTGTTTAACTTTGTTCATAATTAACTTACAATCCTTTGTTAACATAATTCTTATATAAGTATATATAAGGCATACAAAATAAAACCATGGCACGAGCCTTGTTTTTATAGCAGAGAGCTGTAAGCTCTGTTCCCCGCTTTTTAACTAGTCAGGTTACATTTAAATTTTGACCGATCATTTCTTAGCAATTAGAGACATTAAGATTTGCATTGAAAAATAAAATCTAAATTTTTTTTTAGTTAAAATCGCGACATTGCTGCTTTAAAAAACAAACTAAACCAAAGCATTGTAACGTTGTATAATTCGCACTTGGGTTTTTTTCTTTCATTCGAATTGATATTAATACTTAGTTTCTATTTTTATTTGTTAGACATTTGTGATGGACGACGGCTAGAAATTGGCATAGTCCAGCATTTAACAGTGTTTAACGCGGATTCGCGACATTGTCCAAACTCTGCTGTAGCAGACGAGGAGGGAGTGGTCATGGCGTACTGCAAAGCACCGGAAGTAAAGCAGTGGAAACGACACACCCACGTAAGCTGTCAATATGTAGTTACACGTGCAAAGGTTGATTCTAAAGTATAATGTCACAAATGCGATAAAATCGGCGTTAAGTGACAAAAATCCGCATTTTTGTCATTGCATAAATCATATTAGTTTTTCCGGTATGATAGAGAATTAAATTTTTATTGGATTTTTTTAAATGCCCACGAGAATTGCATGCGTTGTGTGACTATAACTTTAATTCAACAGTTGTACCACTTATTGAGGAGACTGTGTAAACGGAGACACTTCTATATGTATCTTATATCTGCGATTCTGGATGAATAAAAAAAGGGAAAAAAAGCAACATACAAAAAAATCTTATCCATAACAAAAAAATGTTTGTGCTGTTAGATGCAAACATCTTATTTTCATTTGTTTCTTTGAATTGAAGGTGATGAGTGACTGCAATGCCATTCCAAAATATTCCCCCATTTCGTATTTCTTTGGAGACGGTGTGCTAGCTGGCACAAAATCTGGAATTTTTATTGAATGCACGTCTTCAAGTTTTGTGGTTAGTACTCTCTCTCTCTCTCTTTCTCTCTCTCTCTCTCTCTCTCTCTCTCTCTCTCTCTCTCTCTCTCTCTCTCTCTCTCTCTCTCTGAATGGTTCTAAAAATCATCAGAAAATTTTAATAAATTTTAATTTTTCAAGTAACTTTTTATGAATATTTTGATATTAAAATTTAATTATTTTGTTAAATAGAACAGTTCAAATGATTGCTAATTATGAAATGAACTTGACCTGATTTGACTTACAGATGGCCCGCCAACTATGCTCCAATTTGTTTTTGGAAAAGGTGACCATACCGCCATTCCTTGCCAGCCATTACCATGTCATACAGTGGTGAAAAGTGGCTCTGAACAACATAACTCTAACATGTGACAAACGACTTTAAAATAAGGTGTTTCTTGAAATTTTTTGAATAAATATACAGGTTATGTGATACTCCCCATTCTTTTTGTTGTCTTTGGTAGCTCTTTGCATTAACAATTTGTGTGTTCATCAATACATAAAAACATCATCTTGGCTTTATTTTACTGAGTTGAAAAAAAATAATTACAAAAAAAAACGTCAATTATTGTGGCAAATATCATGTCTGGGAATTGGCACTGTTAGGCAGCGCTTTGAAAAAGTGTGTTGCCACAAGGCACATATCATATCAGTTAGCAAAAAATGAATTCAGCTATAGGTTCGGTTATCATTATATAGTAGTCCGGTTAAATTAATAAAAATCTGACAAAATAACTAATTTATTTAGAGGGGTTCAAAAATAAAAAATCGCAAAAATACATGTACAGTTTGAGGAGACACTTCGCAAAAATGTATACCTGCAAACCCCCCCCCCCCCCCAAAAAAAAAAACCCAAGAGATAAACTGTCAATATGACAGCAAACCGGGTTTTCTTTTGTATGAACAATATCTATAATCTATTTGTCAACCCTAAATTTATTAACACTACCTGCATGTATCCAGAGAAATGGGGTACTCTAAATGCAATATATGCCAAAAAATAACTAAGTTCAACAGGTGATACTTTTCCATAAATTATCAAAAAATCAAAATCCAAGTAATATGCACATCTCTGACACATGTTCAATTGATCTGCAAAACAACAACTTCCTAATTTGAAAACTGTAGGAGGAGTTATCCGTACTAATAAGGGTACCTTTTGGCAGTCGCCCGCCCGCCATTTTCACCATTTCAGTAACCGGAGTTTTCCTTTGGAAAACCCGGTTAAAAACCAACAAAAAAAAAAAAAAAAATTACACGCTACATGTATATGCATACACCGCAACGATGATGTAGTCTCATCGTTCTCATTCAGTCAATGGCGAGTAAAAAATAATGTAACTAATTTAAGTGGCTCACTATACCTTGAAATATTTTCTCAAATCATCAGAAAATTACTTGATTAAGATAGATAAGAAGAATTTTAGTCAAATAGGCAAAAACGAGCAATTTTTGATGAAAAATTACAATTTCAAAAATTAATTCAGTAAACATGAACAAAAGCTCCAGGCTGATTCGAGCTCATGATCTGCGGTTCAGAAACCCAATACTTTAACCACTGAGCTACGACAATATACAACCCAATCGAACGATATAAACAGTTAACAAAACATTAAAATAGCCATCTTGTGACGTAGTCTCTTAAAAAGTATAAGACTAGGTGTAGTGAGGTACCTTAAGGTGGTATGGGACACTTCCATGTTGTGACGTATTGTTTATCGAAATCAAAAATGTATTTATAAGTAGTTTCTTTCCCAATAGTGTCACATACAAGTAACAGCGTAGCGCAGTGGGTTTGATGGTTTACTACGAATCTGTAAGTCATGAGTTCGAATCCCGCTGTAGGTGTTACAATTTTTACCTTTCCAAATATTTTTAAAAGCTATTTTTTTGGTTAAATATTGTAAAATTTGAAAATTCTAAACCGGTGAAAGTATTTCAATTATAATGCACTTTAATCCATATTAATATCGACAGATGTCCCATACCACCTTAAAAAATGTTGACAATACCAAGTCAGGAACAATATAGAATAATAAATAGAGTTACCTCGCTTTGAATGAATGTTAATTTCATTTAGAGGTATTTTGTTTATATATTACATTAATATACTATAATCTTGCTTAAAAATATTTTTTTTTCAGGTTGGATTTCTTTCATTTAATGCCACGTTATTTCGTAGTCTTTTGACATTGAACTGATCTCATTTGTCTAAAAAAAATGTTTAATTTTGGCGTATCATTTACAATTTTAAAAGTATTCTGATACGATATACAAAATAGGTTCTTTTTATACCACATTCCTTTACGGGAATATAACGGACCACCGTCTGATTTCCCATTAGATAAGCAAATCACTGCATCGAAGGAGACGAAATTTCTGATGACATGCAAAAGCAAACGTTATTTAAATGCAAACAATACATCCGAACAAATTATGTAATTTGCATTTGAAAACATAACGCCGTTGCAAGTCTTCCCACGACATCGTTAATACACATTCTGTAAGAAAGAATTTGTCGACGCAAATTAAACGTATACACATGACACTATACTTTTGACTCAATTAAAAAGTAAGATTGATTTCTTGATTTGTTTTGTATTTTTCAAGGTGTCATATTCTGTTTCCGAAAATTCTCACGAGAATAAAATTTTGTGGAGACGAAGGTTACATCACAACATTGAAAGTTCAGTGAAAATAATCACACCTAAGACATTGATATAAAAAAAATATGCGGTATCAAGTGAATTCTCGATCAGATTGACACCTACGGTGTCAATTGCACTTCCAAAAAAAGTTTGCAATGTGTTTTATAAACACCCGGGAGAAGTTATACTCTCCCCCCCCCCCTCTCTCTCTCTCTCTCTCTCTCTCTCTCTCTCTCTCTCTCTCTTTCTCTCTCTCTGGCCATAGCGTGTTTAAGCTTAATTACATCTCTTCTTTCAGAAGCAGACAACAAATAACAACTTACATAATCTACCACAAGAAACGGTGTCACTATCACAAAAGTTCAATGGGCACCTTTCTTCATACATATCACTTTCTCGTTTGTCTTGGATTTTTTTTATAATGAATGTACAAAGTCCCCCCCCCCCAAAAAATCACAACTTTAAGGATTATCAACCTTGATCACTGACGAAGTATACAGGAAAAACCCTTGGAGCTGAATACTATTTCAGAACTATACAACAACAATTTTTACAAAACCTAAAAAAATTAACAATTAAAGAAAAAATGACAACTTAACGGATAATCAACCCTGATCACTGACTAAGTGTATGAAAAAAAAACCACGGTTTGAGCTGAAAACAATTTAAGAAAAAATGACAACTTAAAGGATTATCAGCCCTGATCACTGACTAAGTGTACGAAAAAAACAACGGTTTGAGCTAAAAAAAAATTTAAGAACTATAATACAACAACAGCAGAAACAACAACAGCAACGTTTACGAGATTTAAACAATTCAAATAAGACTGATAGTATCTCCACAAATTGAAGAGTGCAGTCTGCTGTGAATGTAAACTGGTAACTGTTACAGTTGGTGATGGCTTCATTTGGTTTTAACACTCTGGATATCATTAGGTCCATCTTCACAGCTCTGTGGTTTCCCCTGTCTCCGCCACCACTGTGTCTGTTGCGGTATGAACCGCAGTCTGATAAACGGTTTTCCAGCTTTACAACAAGATCGAATCTCTACCTTGGAGATGTTCAAATTGATAAAGCTCTGGATTTTTCTCCCAATAGATTCTACGTACATGTAGTCAAGTGTTCTATTTTTTTTATACGTAGGGCCAAAACAGTTTACATTGATTTATGAGAAAATGATTCATATAATATATTATGTCTTATTTTATTCGTGCATATCAAGAAAAAATAAGTTAGCCGATCCAACAACCATAAACTCACCTGGTTAACATAAACAACAAAATAATTAAGGACGCTCAACTCAAATTATTAGTCTTGTTATTCAAGATGGACGGAAAAACGAAAAATGTTCTCACACTTGTAGAAATCAGAGTAATTATATAAGAGTTCCATAACTTCTTTCCACCTGCTACGATTGAACTTTTACAAAGAACAAGCGTGTCTTCAAACCAATTAGTACATGTAGCCTATTTTATTCAGATGGGCTCATAGCATCTATACATCCGGCTTTAACCTAATTCAAATAATTCCAAACAGTGTTCTTGTACAGCGCCGGTGTCTCTCTAATTATATCTCGTAATTACGGGTATTCCTGTTTGGTTAGGTTCAATATTTACAAGAATTAGCATTTGTAATGGAGCTTGTATCCGCATCCGGCAGGTTTCCTTCTGTTTGCTGACCGGCAGATGTAATGCTTAGCGAGAAAAACGCAAATACTTAAAATTTAAATCTGAATACAAAATAATAATCTTTAATCCAACTTTACACCAACACGTGTTTTTGGTATGGCTACATTTCTGTCTGACCGTTGGTAACACGGGGGCTTAGCCCGTTTTGACTGTGTCTTGTACCATACTAAATGGGCCTCGGTTAGTCTCTGTGGTCGGTAAAGATACAAACGTCGCTCTTCTTGTATTACTTAGACAAATTATTGTCAAGTCTACGTGTCATTGAAGTATTTTTGATAGTAATAGTATAATGTTCAGAGACTTCAATATTTCATTGCCCTATTTGATGTCTTTCCACGATTTAGATCAGACGTTAATTAGTACATGTAAGCTTATTCGTGCGGTACTTCTTATTTTGCAGACATCTTTATAACCGTTGTTTGCGCTTTGTTCTCATTATCCTCAACATTCGAATTTACTTTTCATGAGTACCAAGCTGTTTTCCTTTGTATTCTTGGAACACTGTTATCTCCAACAGATTTCTTTATAAAATCATTCCACAGGGACGTACATTTTGTTTACTTGACCTGCTTTTTAATCAAGATCTTCTGAGCAGCAGCTCATGAACCTGACATCCGTTTACCGCCGAATGTAGCTTCAAAAACGTCACGCAATAGAAAACATTTACCGTTTTCACCAAGGTTTCTAACCCCATCCGTTTACAGCAATTAGAACTTCTCGATGTCTAGTCCAAATTGTGCAAAACATTAAAGGAGTTCCGATTGTGTTTTCACATCAAGCAAAAGCATACAGCTGAAATGCGTGTTCGAATTCCCTCTGAGGACTTTAAATACAAACATGGAGTGGAACATTGGATTGGTCGGTAAAATACAGAACCATTGGAGTCGCACTAGGAGTTTACATGTACACGTACCATGTTAAAGCTTTTGGTCAATACCTAAGTATGAGTGAAATTAAACATCCTCGAAATGACGTTTAAAACCTATTACTTTACGTATTCTCTGCTTTGAAGACAGCAAAAGTGAATGGATGCTCAATAAAAACGAAAACCAAATCATAAATACTAGTATTATCAATAACGTCAGAATTTTTTGTTTGCGTCTTGTTTTTGTTTGTTTATACTATAACAAGAAATTAATTTAAATGAAAACAAAATGAAACCAGAAACAAAAAATTATATTCATATCTAGTTTATGTACTCCTACCTTTTTTAATTATATAAGTTTGATTCAAGAAATTATGCGTTTTATTTAAAATGACATAATTCAGCTGGTATAGAAAAGTGAATTGCATGAAAAGATATAGTTGTGAATCATTTCGCTTTGTTTTACTACCGGGACACCAGATGTTTCATTTCATATTCTTTGGGTCCTCCATATTTACAAGTGTAGCAGGACAGTTAACACGGCATATGTCTTTCTGAAAATAAACTTTTCCAACGAGTGAATTTGTAATGAATCATTTCGGTCAATCTGACAAGATGTGACACTGTTTTTTTTATGGAAAAGATCTAGAATACATGATATCTTGTTGATTTTAAGCATTTGTGAAACTGTACCTGCTTTGATGGCTTTATGTATTTCTACTGTAAATTTTACTTTTTTACCGTCACAATTTGTTCTTAAAATTCTCCGAAAATGTTAACAAATTAACAAATGTTTATTCGCATTAGACACGCACAGTGTGAGATTTGATTTCAATAGCAGTGAAATCTGACCTGTATTTCAAATAAAAAGATGAGAATTCCAATTTGTTGAAATTAAGCAGATGTCTATTTGTAAAATCGTGTCTTTTTAAGGTCATTTGAAATTTCCCTTTTTCTTGTACATCAATTTTGGTAGGAAAAATGGAATTTTCCATTTGGAATTCGTATCGCCCCAAAAGAGCTATTTGTGCCGTTGAGAGCAATTTTAGAAAAATTGCGTGATTATTGCACGCAATCAAGAATATTTCTGATTGAATTCTAAATTTGTTATCAGTGTTAGCTGATATCATAATAAATCAGTGGGCATCTGCAACACCAAAAAACAATTTGGTTGTATAAAGTACATCAATAAAACTCGAGAAAAGCTATTCTTTTCTGCAGACAAATATCGTTCTCTTAGGAACATAACATAATTTTCTTGTTTCGATTGCGAGGGTGTAAAATTGATATATTTCTTAATTTAATAGTCCTTTATTAACAATAAATATGTGTCGAGCATGCTGCTTGTGGGTATCGATGGATAGCTAGGTTTAGCAATTGTTACTAGAAATGGATGATTTTTTTTTTCATTTAGTTTGTATAATTATATGGTATTTACAATTGCCAATTGACATCTACAAAAAAATATATATACAAACAGAGTTATTGCAAAGCTAATGTGCTTTGTTGAATTATAAGTGGCTATTATTTACAGGTGATGAATGTTGTATCAAAAAGACTTGAGTTCCATTGAAATTTCTAACTTTTATGATCATACACAATAGTATGTTTTCAGTCATATCTCTATATGTACAATCAGTCAAATAAATGCATTTTGATAAACTTTCAAATTAAAAACTTAATCAAACATTTCTTGATATTTAGAAAATGTAATAACAAATTTGCATTGTTGTCTGACAAATTATTTTTTAAGTAACGAATTCCAAACTTTTAAACAACTTAATGAATCATGGTGTTTACATTTTTTACAAAGCGAGAAAACACAACAGGGTACTTGGTATTTTATCGAGTAATCTCGATCCAAACTGAAAACATTTTTTTTTTACCATGTCGCTTGACTTCCAATAGGAAACCAAATATATACCGATTCAGAGATAAATGTTAAAGTTTGAACTTTTTTAAATGTTTTAAACAATCTGATGATGCGTGCAACATGAGCGCTGACAGATAAAACAATGGAGGTTCTTTCCTCACAAATCAACACGATTGTTACATTTAATAGAAATCCACAAACATAGCAAAAATATTCGTCTTTTTTATTGTATTAATTTCCTTGAATTTATCATTTTCATCTTTTTGCAAGTTCATTGCAGGATGATAAACGTTTTTTCATTAAAAACAAACAGAAACAAAAAAGAAGGAAAGAAAAAGACGCGCTGCTTTGATATTTTACACTAAAAATGATTAAAATCTACCACCTTGAAAAAGAATTACAATGTTTCGGATCTGTTCTCGTGATAGCAAGAAAGCACAAAACATGGCGACAACCTTTGATCTTGATATGGCTCCTACAACACATTCTGTGTACCACGGGTGGCACCGAATACTCCTAGTTGTATACTAAAAACAAAACCAACCCAGCTTTATCTCGAGATAAACCATCTTATATTTGTAAGAAATATCCCTTGTGTTACCGATCGGTGGTCTAAAGGGAGTCGGCATATAATCGGGGATGTTGTTTATGAGAGGTATGTATAGGTGACCCCTGAGCTCTTTGTTGACTCCCACCCGCATAAGAAATGCACTCGCAGACCTTGCAATTGAAATAAAACTATATATACATGTATATATAAAGGTGTATGCAATTATTTGTATATATTCATACGTCTATTTTTGTACGAAAACATTTTCTTAATATTTCTTGACCATTTACTGTATTTTTGATAAGTTTAATGATTCAATTGATTTTTTAATGTTTGAAATATATTTTGATATCAATATAAACTTTATATAGTTACTTTTACTTAACAAAGATAAAATGGATATCTGCATGTCTTTAATGAAGCATAATTAACTTTAAACTTACAAATACATATATTTCACAGATAACATGTACATATAATAATGCATTTCTCTTTCTTTCTATCTTTCTTTCTAAATCTCTCTCTCTCTCTCTCTCTCTCTCTCTCTCTCTCTCTCTCTCTCCGATTTATGTAACTAATCAATTTAACAGATCATTTTCACGTTCTTGACATGTCATGTGAATGTATATAATATCCCTATACCGGTCTCTTACTCGTACAGTGTGTGACAAATTAAATAACTGCATTTAGAGTAGAAGAAAAGGTTTGGTACAAAGACATTAAAACGTCCATATATCTGTAGTCTGATAAAGGTCCAATTAAGACACTTAGTTCACTGTATAGATGAATCATTCTTTAAAAAAAGTGGAAAATTTCGTTGTTAAGTTATCTTACATATTATTGAAATGAATTCGTCAGTTTGGGGCAAGAGGAGACGGTGTTCTTATATACTAGAACACCCAGAAAGATAGGTTAATGATAGAGAAAAGCGGCCATTTTAGGGCCCAAGACCTGCAGAAACAACACATTAAATTTCCCAAAACAAACAATAATTGTCATAATGTTTCAGATCACCTTGTGGAAACAAGAGAAAATGGTTTTCATGAATAGGATTTTTTGAATAAAAAGATATTTTAAAATTACATTGATATGTCTGAATTTGGCCTCAAACGTCACGTGACACGTTTTCCTTGCACCATATCTGTACAAATTAGAAATGAAACATAAATTTATTTCCTCATAAATGTCATATTTTTATGTTTTGTGAATTGTGGTCATGGTTATGAGGGTTTTTTTATAAAATGAACGGTAAAAAAAAAATTATGAGTTGTAAAATCTTAAAACAGAATGCCGAACAGTCATGTTTCAATTATGGCGAATTATATAGGCGTTGATAATATTTCAACAACAGTATTTATCAAACCCAGTTTAGACAAAATTGATCTGATGAAGAATTTAATTACATACTACGTCTGCTGACATTTCTATCACGTTAAATAACCAAAATCTTGGAAATTGCATCTAAGACGGGTGCAATTTGAAATGCCACCTTGGCTTTGGCATAAATATCTTGCATTGTGTATTTAGAAAATCTTATACATGTAGTTAAGTGATTTTTCTTTAAAAATAATCTTGTCCCCATTAGTTTATTATTTTTAAAGTAAATAGAGTATATATCTAAATTCTGTCAGATGGAGCACGTATAAAACAACAATCAGCGTACAGTTGTTGACTGGGGTCGAGGGCAACAGTTGATATGTCGGACCGGCTCGCAAACTGTTGCTTGCGGCCTTGATGAACAGTTTGAGAGCCGGTCCGACAGATCAATTGTTGCCCGAGACATAGTCAACAACTGTTTTGTTATGCACCTACTAATTTGATAAGTCGATTTCGTGGAATATGACGTCACCGGTCAACAGTCTTTTTTAACAGTCGATTTTAACAGTTCCAGTCCAACAGTAAAAAAGCTGGACTTTTTTGTATATAGTTATATAATAACTGTTTAACATGGGTATAATAATGTTTACCTGAACTGGGAATATGACCTAATCGAAGAGTTATATTACAAATTCGAATAGTCATGATCCAGCTTTCGTTTCAATTTTCAGAAGAAACAATAACAATACATTGGTATAAGTTTTACTTTTTAAGAAAATAAAAACGCTTTAAAAACAGAACAAATAAAATTTGACATCTTAATTGATGACGCTTTAAAAATCAACGGATATCAACAAATATCGGGTCATATATCAAACGAACTACCTTGAATTGTCAATGATTGTACTTAGCATGATTGTAATCTCAAATCAAGTGTAGTTTCTGTTCTTCAATAACATTTTATGTGTCGACATGTTAAACACACGATGTCTCTTCGAGGTTTTTAACAAGTTCCTTTAATGAAAACCTGTTGCATATTTTACGGTTTTATTGTGATAATGCCAAACATTGTGCATCTCTCCACTCTGTTTCCCCTTTCCGCACCTGCCATGTGTAAAAATCCAAATTACAATCTGTCGGATAAACGTGTCCAATTTCAGACGCTGGACTGTATGAATATTCAAATTACCCAAACAAAGACCCATAACTGAGTAAATTGGGGCCCTCTATAAAATATCTGACAACAGAACACCCTCTATTGACTGCGACCTTTGTATGAAGAGTTCCTCCTCTATTAAGAAGGTCTTGCTTTCCTTCTTAATTTAAGTTTGTCGACTTTTTAATTTTGAATAAACTCTGAATGGAATCGTTTATCATGTAAACCCAATATTTCCAGCACGTGCCCCTGGCAGTGAGATTTTGCATTCCATTTGATGTCCCACAGGATGTGTTTATGCGTTTTCTTGTTACTGGATGAACAGCTGAAAGGAAGTGGGCGTAGGAAACAACAGCTTAATGAGGTCAAAGCTGCAGATTTCGACCAGGAATATGTTTTACGGACGACATCCCTTTAAATTTAAGCTTAACTGTAAATCAAAGTTAAGGAAAACAATATCTAAATGCTGTATAATCCCCCTTCCTTTGAACAATCGTGGCCGCAAAACGCTGTCAATCATTTCTGATCTATGTTCACCCTAGACTATCAAAACAACAAACTTTTCACATAATCTGTGACCAAAATTGAACCTCATACATGAAGAAACTTACAACTAAGTAATCTTTGAACAACGTCGTCTTAAAGTTAGAATCTAAAGCTACTGGACTTCACAGTCAGGCTAGACTTTGAAGTGGAAACAACGTCCAAGAACATGGCCAACAGATGGACAGCCGGGGATAAAAACAAGGGTGTCAGCTGGTTGATGCATTGATTTTTAATCTTCTGTAAATCGATCGTTTGATTAGGTCTTTAGACCACAGGGATTTCGGGATTAAGACACCTGTCCTGATGTGACCGCTACCAGCTGAGGTCAACAGCAGAGAAGTTTTGGGTTGTTATCACAATATCAAATATCATACCTGTACGTTGATAATATGACATGGGTAAAAATGAAACGAAATATACACAAGGGCATGTAATGGTCCTTTTTGATTTAATATAGTTGAAAACTTTCATTTCGTTCCATATAATGTCATGTCGTTAACCTTTGCAACTTCAAGCTTGAAATCAAATGAACAGAGTGAAATACAAATTCAGGGTGCAATAATTCTCTAACAAATTCTGTTGTTAACCTTTAGACTTCTCATCATACATGTATTTAGTTCTTATAAACCTTGATTGATAAAGAAGTCACGTTACATATAGACTACAGACTACCAAATATCACACTCACATTTTTAGGGGAACTGTATCTAAAATATTATGAGAATTAAATGTTCTGACGTTTGTTTACGGTATGTGCAGTAGGTAGAACTAACACAACTGCCACAAATCGAAAGATTTAACTTAGAGGCATTTCACGGGGGGTCCCTTTATTCCAGAAAAATGTTGACCTGATCCAGCAGGTTGAGAGATGAAGGCAAGAGCTTTGATTCTTAAAGTAAAGCCAGATTCTGAACGACGAATCAAGTATTTACCCAAAGCCCTTAACGTTGCGATAACACGTTCATTCATAATTCAATATGGTGTCAATACTATCGCCGATCACATAGCGTCTCTCACTTCAAATCGCTACAGATTTGTTTTCTTTTGTACTGGACAATATATTCTATCCTATCTCTTCTGATAACAATGCACCTCTTTCATCCAGAAATCAAAAACTTGCCATTAAATTATAAATCAAAACTTAATTGGAGCACCCCGATAATGCTATCTTTGAGAACTTTATGGGACCACCAAAGTCTCTTTGACAATGCTAGGGAATTAACATACCTACAGTGTCGTGCTCTGGCGCAATTCTAAGGTCTTTACATGCAGTCTGCATCGCCTAGAAACTCTCTATAATGAATTCCTATATAAAAACCAATAAACTATTTGATTTGATAAGTGAACAAATAAAGTGATTTTACTGTGTTATGTGGTCGTGATGTCGTACAAATGAACGGTCATCGGGGTTTTTTTCTCTGCAGAATGTAACGTTTTTATACGTTTTATTCCTTCCCTTCGAATTTTCAGTATATAACGCAAAGATTTGAATAATTCACAGAAGGTAACGTATTTTTTGTTGATGAAACAAAATCTTAGAGAATAATATGTGAAAAAAAAACTTTTATTGCAAATAAAATATATAAACATTCTGTTTCTCTGATTTATGACCATTTCACGATCAGTTCGTCGTTCTTCAGCCATCCACGAGTTTGTTCTTTCAAAGTAGAAAGTAGAATAATTTTTGTTACATTGTTACATGTACATGTGCATACAGAATTGCTTTTAATATTTCTTCATATACGTTGTATTGCTTATTTTTCAGCAATCCGGTAGATTTTCGCGTAGTTGTACATGATGTACACCCATTACTTCTAGCTGGTGCAACGTTGACCGAGTTAATTTGTCACCATCATAACACATCATTCTGTAAGCATATAAATTCTGTAATTGTAAACGTTCTAATTTATTTATCATTTAGCGGATAATGGTCACACCATAAAAACAGAATCAATTAAACTTCTTTGATTTTTAGAACTTTCTAGTTTTTTTTTTATTTTTTATGATTTAAAAAAGTATATAAAAAGTCTTCTCATAAATTTAAAATATAGGCATAATATGTTCTTCAAAGAGAAATTCAAATACTTGTGTCACCGCTAAAATAATTTAGACGCATTAAACAACATAAAACGATTTTTAAATTTTCAAAACCATCCGATTTTTGGCACCAGATGACGAACCTGGTGTCTGTATTACTTTATAATTGTTCATGTGTCATTTGACTTGAGCGTTGCATAGTTTGTAGATGCACAACTGATGACAGCAAAAACTATTTATTAATCATATTCCTTATCAACATGTATTGTGACTTGGGTCTAAAGAATTCGATTTTTTTTATGTCGGGTAAGCAATCTATTTTGTTGTGTTGTTTTTTATTTTTGATCAAAAAAGAGAAATAATTGATTTAAATGATCAATATATCTTGTTTGATTTCTTAGCTCCCGTATCGCAAGAGGCGTACATGTATGCATTAAATATGGCCTCAGCCTTCTTTCATTAATGGTGGTATTGGTATTAGTCGACGAAGGTTTTTTTTAAAAGTCAATCTATCCGTCAGTGACTTCTCAAAATCCATATGAATTTAATTTTTCATTTAAATAAAATTGTGTCGTGATACAAATCAAGATTTTAAAAAAATTATATGACTTCGCCCCTTAACTTATTTCATATCTTTAATTAGGCATTAGAAAGGGTCTTTTTAATGTAAACTGAGACGTGTTGCTGTATAGAGTTAAACTCTCGACCTACCATACACCAACCACTGATTTGACCAAACCCTCTAGTTTTACATAGCTACGTGTACAAAACGCGAACCAGTACTCTGTCAGATCAACTCTCAAAGCCGGCCCCTGATATTTGAAATTCTATATAAAATAAAACATAAACCGACGCATTCATATTTTTACTTTAAAACTGAATTTTATGATCTGTATTGCAATTTGTAAGCTTTTTTCTGGAGATAACCCGCATTTATGAATTATTCATAGACAACCACAGGGAACATAGGGGAATGTAGAGTCTCTTTATGTATTTGGGGTTGTTAAGAGGCTATTAAATTTATGACAAGCACAACATCTTTTATAATAAAAAATTATACAGGTGTCTTTTGTTCAAGTAAAGTAATATTTACGGGTCCATCGTTATCTATGCATCTTTAAATTTCAATAATTCCTGAATAGAGGATAAATCTGAGAGAACTTTTACTAGATCTTGCCGGTAATGAAAGTCATTATTCGTCCTTTTTAAAAGGAAATAAAGCGTTGGTGTCAACAATTACTGTGGAAATAAAAGGGTTATAAATGAAGGCAAGCGACTTGGTTTAGTATTATATTTAACACCGATTTATTTATCACTAAGTAAGAGAAATTAAAAGGTGTCGTTTTAGAATTGCAATACTTTTCACATTAAAAAAAAAACAGAAAATGATCCATATGTTATTTTATATTCTAATATGAGAGCATGGGAAAGTTTTCAAAGCTATAGAAATCGCAAAAATCGGTAAACGGGTTTTTACTGCTTTTCCAAATGCATTAAACATTATCTAGGGTTAAAACATTGGGGGGGGGGGGTCACCAGAAAAAAATGACTTGTTCTAGGAAGTCTCTATCTCATTTTAATATCATAAAAGTTTAAAAAATAATATTATAGGTATAGAATATTGATTTTTCCTGATCGTATTTTTTTTCAGGGCCGGTTTCGCCGAGTGACATTTAGTTTGGGCTTCTCACCGTTGAGAATAAAGCAGGTCACGTGATGACCGTATAAGTTGTATAGACGGTAATACAAGTATGGCGAACAAATAATCTGTGTTTCGTTGTAAAAGTATATTATACAAGGCCCGTTTTCACCTCATTTTCTATGGACTTACAACAACAAAATATACCGTAGACAGTCAGTAACAAATCAAATGACTTGTATGGACAATAGTGACCGTTGTTTCTTAAAGTTATACACAGTGGCTTTAATTTTTACCAAAGGGTATATCTTATTACAATTTTTAAAAAATATGTATATGTAAATAAGTATATGCTTAGTTTACATTTACGTTTTTACGTTTTTTGAAATATATTTTAAACCTTAAATTTAGTACTCCAAATTTTATGGTGTATGGAGAAACTGGACGTTATCCTCTTTACATAAGTATTTTTATAAGAATGATATCATTTTGGGGAAGATTGATGTATGGAAATGATAACAAATTGTGTAGAATTGTTTATAAGCATTTATATATTAGATATACCAAAAAACCAGTCCACCAATCCATGGATATCATGTATACATAATATTTTTAACACAACAGGAATGAGTAATATTTGGATGGATCAAGATTTTTACAGTATCAAATGGATAAGTGCTTCAATTAATCAAAAGCTTAAAGATCAGTTTCTTCAAAAATGGTACAGTGATATCAATAACTCCAGTAAAGGAATCAGTTACAGAATTTTTAAAACAACATTTGTTTGTGAAAAATATTTAAATACGCTATCTAGAAAATTTAGAAATATTCTTGTAAAATTTAGAACAAGTAAACATCGTCTTCCGATAGAGGTCGGTCGCTGGAATAATTTACAACGCCATGAAAGAATTTGCAATCTGTGTAAAAATAACCAAATTGGGGACGAATTTCATTATCTGTTAGAATGCAATGCATTAGGTTCAATTAGAAAAGATTTTTTTGCAAGAAAATACTATGTCCAACCAAATATTATCAAGTTCAGTAATTTACTAACGAATACCAATTCTTTATTTTTTTTTTTTTAAATGTGTATTTTCATTACAAAAATTTACGAGATCTGTTCTCCATATGCAAAATGAGCCAGCTCTGCTCATTCAGACATTGTATAATTATATGTATATATGTTATATAGTTATAATGTACCTCTTGTACCATTTACATGTACATGGTTTTGAGAGAATAAATGAATGAATGAATGAATGAATGAATGAATAGTTGGACCTAACAAACGAAAACGTATCCTTTGGCATGACCTTTATTTTCTTTTTAGGTGCAACATATTTCTAGAATATGCTGCCTCCATAGCCAACCAATAACCGTATATTTTTTCAAGAATCAACTAATTTAATTAAATACACACAAATTCACTCATTTTTCAACAGTAGACTAATTAGCAAATCATCGCTAATTGTTTGATGTGGAATTAATTTCCGGTCTAGCGCCACCTACCATACTAAAGCAGTAAACCCCTATCCTGACCAGTCACGTGCAATTGTTAAAACACAAATACTGCGTAAATCTGAATCGTCAGTACTTAATTAATCATTTCATACAAGGGGGTTAACACAACAGCAAACGTTTTATGAAAATAACCAGAACATTAACTATGTCTGTATTGTATATATCATTCCACCGTCTGAGGAAACTGTTAACAAATAGGTAAAACGCAGAGATCTCTTAAAACACTGAGTCTAGTAACACATAAAAGTGTTGATGATGTGACGGATGGAGAAAATTGTGACGGGCCATAGCAAAACGTCTAGCGTAGCGACAGTCTGTCATTATTCATAATGTTATAAGGCTGGGGACGGGGAATTGTGGGGCAGGGCAGAGAGCGGTTCCAGATGTGTGCGAACAATACTTCAAGTTAGTACAATACTTAAATTCATACGCAATTCAGCATTTATATTATTCTCTTTTGAGAAGTGGACAGGCATAGTCTACTGTAGGCTATACCTGTCCACTTTTCAAAAGAGAATACCTTTACCTCAGCGACATAATATCTTATAAACTGTTTAAAAAGATTTTACTTAATAGAAATGTGATAAACTTTGTTACATCTTTTCCACAAAAAGAGCAACTTCAGAACCATGATCAATAATAAGGTTTTTCTTAAAGAGTGTATCGTTTCTATGCTGTAAAATATTCTTTAGGAGCACTAATAAATACTTAAGCTTTGCAATCCGACTTAAACAATAACACTAGTGTAAGCTGCAGGACTCGTATCTAGGTCATCAAACAAGTGAGCACATCATGATATCCCCCTTTTTCAATAGTTAACAAAAAGTTCAATTATAACAAGGTATAAGGTAGCAAGTCACATGCACTCAGTATTGGGAGGGGGGGGGGTCTCCAAAATAAAAGGACAGAGGGCATCGGAGTGCATATTTTTTATTCTGTAAAACAATGATTTGTAACAAATGTTAAGAAACGTCAAACTGTTTAGTTTAAAAAAAAAATGTGCTCTCATTTGGCTGAAAAATTGTTATTATAAAAAACCCACTAAAATATTTTATTCATTTTAATTTGGTTTACATTTAACACGATTTAAAGTGTACATCAATTACAATTGTTTGTCAATATTTGAAGATTTAGATTCAACAGCGTTTTTCAACATTTTTTTTTTCGCAAAAACGTGTGTTAACAAAATTCTGCATGTTCTCTGCATATGTTTAATACATGATGAAAAATCACTATATCTTATCACAGGGAAGAGGACTTGCTTGTATAATGGAATAAATAGCAAAGGTTTTTATTTTAATAAGGACGACAATCATTTAATTTTGTTTCGATCTGAGCCTCTTTTATAATTTTGTACACAATTCATTAAAAAAACAAAATTAAACAGATTTGATAACCTTAATATTAATTTTAGTCATTTTTGTAGTAAAATAAATATGACTGTACTGAAATTTCACGAAGAAATATCCTGGCATGAAAAATGCAGGTCATATTGCTATAATAACTGACATACATGTACCGGTTTACTGATGCAACAAACATGACGAACAATGGTCATTTTAAAGCTTTTTGTCATTCGTGTATTTTCATTTCATCAATTCAGTTAAGGTACATGCATCTATTTTAAAATATTGATTTTTTAATATCCCTCGTGTTGAATATCATGACAAACAATTATACTAGAGTTGAAATCACTAAGTGCATTCAGCACCCGGCAAAGCTCCGATCGGTGAGTGAAGTATTATAGCGGCAAACTCATGTACGAAGGTAGATGTAATTGCTCGGAAAATGGGCAAATTAAATGGATGATGAGCCAAATACCTTAACAGTTTCTTTCTGCTTGTTTAGTGAGCACAAAGCTCACAATACAATGATGTTGTTAACGCTATAATTTATAATCACCATTCACATAACTCAGAATAAAACTCGGTACCAGAAATAAACATTTCGAGAGTTTAACGAGTGCTGAACAAAGCCAGACAGTGGAGTTTCAGCGAAGCGTAAGCTCCCGTGCTTCAGAATTACTTTTAAAAATCCATGAAATTGTGATTTTGGCTATAATGTCCGGAGCATGTTTACCCGATTTCCCTCACGAACATAATAATTGAAAGACGCACACTTAACTGGGCATCTAATCCCCAACACAAGAAGTTATGCTATTGTCAGCTGTTGGTAGAAAGAAATGCACACCTGAAGTAATTATATCATTGTTCTTTTCTTTTGTAGCACAACGTTGCATGGTCATAGATATCCTAAACGAGCATATTACTGTTTTTTGTTTGCTTTTTTGCAACGCATTTCGCATCTGAAAACAAACTATAGTATCCATATTCTAATCATTGCTTCTCAAGTACATAGAAAAAAATCACACTTGTTAATGGTACTTACGTAATCCAGAATATATGTAGATAAATCTTTTTACAATTGAAAATACAGGATATCATTTCATACTCTACCCGTAAATGCTAATAGCTGCAGTGAATTAATACACCATTAGAGCATCAGATTTCATAAATGGACAGGAAATAGCTTGATGAATATCTAGATATACGCCGGAGTTTGATAAAGTAATACAAAGTAATATTGTAGTGCGGGACACTCCCTATGTATATTAAAGATAATATTTGTCATAAGTATTGTAATTTCAAACGTGTTTTGCAAACCTTTGTACCTAAACTTTCCGATTAGTTGTTAAAATTTGTACTACCGGTATTTTTGATCCGTTCTTTAACATATATATTGGGTATACATGTATATAGTGGAGAGACGAACAACTAATTTCCCCATTTTTCAACGTACAAATGCAGTTCTAAAAATGAAATAAGACATTTATTTTGTCTTTGGTTACATCAATGACCATTTTGACTTATGATCAGGTATCATGACAAAAAACATGCTTAAATCATATTGTTACGGATTTTTGAAAAGCGTTTGTACGTAATTGTATTGTTGTAGATTAAAACTGTTCATAAACAAGTTTGTATGTAAAGTAAATCTTTTCTAAGGTTTGGCACGTGGCAGTGTGTTTGGACATTGGCTTAGGATGCTCTCTCAGACAGGTATAATGGCCCTTCCAATATTTGTTTGAGATATGGAGACATCTTCAAAACGTTCGAGCCCAGTAATCAATGCACTAGGGTCGGACACCGATGTAGGTAGTATGTACAAAGCTGTAGGTAATTAAAATCCACGACGGGGTGAACTGAAGATGGACTGGGGTTACGCTTTTGTCTGTTTTCCAAGACCATACAGAGGAAGGACACATGTAAACACAAGGTAGAGTTTGGATTGTTCGCGTTATTGGTCCTCCGTGATGACATACACTCTTCAAAGTGTTTTCTTTCGCAAATGATCTGGACCAAGAATAAAACACTTTATAATGAAGTTTGTTAGCAAATCATTATCAAAGTAATTTGTCATAGAAAAGGCGTATTAGTAGAAAACCCATAAATACATATCATGTTAAAATTATTTCAATTACGAGTGATCGCATTTCGTTTCCAAGTAGGATCGAAATTTCACAATTTTATCACATGGTTTAACTAAACTGAAAAAACAGAAGACAGAAATCTTACATACGATCCTCTATGATCGAGAAAGTTATTAGTGATAATAAAGAAAGGGAGCACTTAGCTGAAATACTACACGCTGCGATAGTGATCTTATATAGGGGTTATTTGAGGCCGCCATCACTACAATGATCTTTGGGAAGAGAACACCACTGTGTGTCGCTTCGATTCAACATGGACACAGAGATTTTATGGCCCCTGATAGTTATCACCAAACAAATGTGAAAGGTATCAAAAAGCATAAATCATAAGTCATGCCCCACCATTTAAGGATATTTTATATCTTTTTATACCACTCAAGCAAAGTGTAACGACAAGACAGCTAAAATCAAAGTGAATTTTCCAGTTCAGTTCACCAACCATAGCATTGCAGTTAAATTCAACAGAAAATCTCATGGTTTTTGTAAGCATTTCATCTGGATGTTTCAATGATGTTTTTCTAATATTGGGGAGAGTTAAATAAATAAACATGTATAATATATACAATTTTATTTTGGTTGATTTAGTTACGTGACAAAAAAAGTTTTATAGTTAATCTAGTACATGCAAACACCATTCAGAAGTACATGATATTTGATAACTTTTATCTCATTTTCAAAATGAATCTTACACTTAAGGAATGGAATGTTGAATGACACACGGTGGGAGATCTAAAGATCACTTTGTCAACAGTGGAAACTTTTTTTTCTTTCTTTACACGTATTTTTTTAGCATGTGGCGACTTGTTCGAAATTTTTTGAAGAAAACTATTGCAAAGATAAGTGTTATCGGTGATTTAATCAGACAAACTCATCTTGTCGCTAAAGTTGAAAATGAAAGAGTAAATTATACAAAATAAGCATCAATTGTGCATTTAGAGGGAAAGTGTCATTAGAAATTACCAAAAAATAAATTGGATACCATCTGTCAAGTTTCATTTTACAAAAGCTCTAAATTTATTGATTTTTTGTACAAATCGGTACATTTGCACAGGATTACAAGTATACGGTACAAATCACTCAAAGATTGTTGCATATTGAGCCCTTATCGAAACCAATTCTTAGGTTGACAAAAAACTTAATCTGAACTTGCATGCATACAATTTATTTGTCTTTCAATATTTCGAGTGCCGACGACTGCAGAAAGGTTTTTGCGGAGTGTATTTTAGTACTGCTTGTTAACAAAGCAAATGAAAATACTTGGACAATATGGTAACCGAAAAAACAAGGGTAATATCATGTTTAATGGTATTTAAGCATGGATAAAGATCAATCACGAAATGATGCGACTTTTGAGGTGTTTAAATTCAGCATTTTGAGGTTGCCAAGAATGTTGCACAATACAGAAGTCGCGAATGTCATGTAAACAGACCATTGCAGAGCCGTAAAAGATGAATTGCTTCATAAGACATGGTAAGTTTTATTTTCATGGTTTGGTTGCACGAACATTCAAAGCATGATCGTGTTTTTCATTTGGTCGAGTTAGATATTTTATTTACCTTTCTATAGCAGGGTGGAGATTCTGAGAATTGCAGTGCTCTGTTTAATGATTGAATTCTAGCAAAAATATTCGCCAACATTCCAAACTCAATACGATGATTGAAATGAACTTGAAAATTATAATTGTAATAAAAGCAGTTTAATATTATAATATTAAATATAATAAAATAAAAAAAATATAGGTGCATTCTAAATTTATGCTTAACAACGCTGTGAAATTCGTCCCAGGGTATGAAAATGGCAGATGTTTTCGCAATCAGATGGAATTTGCTTCCTGGTTCAAAGAGAATGCACAGTTTGCAAAATATACAATTCATTTTGATATAAGATTTTATAAATGAATTCATTTTGATTTCTGTAGAATGAACATATATAGAGAGTATCTATTGTCACGGGGTTTCATTGTTGAAAGATGTTAAACCTCCTCACTAATAATGTAAGGTATTGAAGATATTGCAAGAATTCAACCACATTTTGTTTGATAATCTTGCATATTAGGTGCATAGCAGGATTTTCCTCGCAAGCCAAAGTACGCATCGATTTTCGGTGTACTGTAAGCTAAAAACATGGTAGAGGAATTAAAGTGATTGTATAAACGTCAAAGCATCCTTAACTTATGAAGAAGGTGATCAATACGTGCTGGATTTAGATTTGATGAAATATTTATCGTTTCGTTTCAGAAATGCCCATTTTGCACGACATACTTGAATTGCGTACCGCAGTTGCACGTGTAAACCTTAATAATAGATTTACAAATCATGTTTTAAGGAACCAGTGTGATTTATAAGTGTAATTACGGTAATTACTTACTTCTGTCATAGATTCAATAATTTTGACCTGACAGCTCATAATTATTGTATACATTCCTCAATTCGGCGTTGTAATGTACCTAGTTGTAATGCGCCAAAAAAGAAACTGTTGCAAAGTTATGAATTTTTTTCGCTATTTTTCTGGGTTGTTATAACTGCTATTTCAATTTACAATATCTATAGTTTTCATCTGTATGTATGACTGGTTGGTCATTATTATTGACGTCGTTGCAATTTTTTCGATAAATAACGTTGTGTTTGTATTTATTTTTTCTACACTTGCTTGAACTAAGATTCGTGGCTTTCCAACACTTAATGATTTGAAAATTGACTCTTTATATGAAATGCGACCATACTTGCTTTCTTTTGTTTTCACGTGGGAGGTACCTTCTAGATGGTGGGTCTTGTTATTCTTTGGATCTTACAAATGTAAGGATGTATTGCCTCCATATAAGGGCGAGGTCCAACCGTTGTGTAATATTATCGCCCTGATGTTTATTAATTTTGCAGGAAGAAGACTGATGATAAAGACCGATAAAAGAATGCGTCTGTAACTAAATCCATTTGTTTGTTTGGTTTCGGAAATATAAAAAGAGCAATTGCATAAGTGCGGTTTTTCTTCGTGGTTTTGTTTTTGTTTTATGAATGTTTGAAAGATTTGTAATTGTGATTTACAGTAGAAAAATATCACGATTCAAGAGAGTTTTTGGACATAGAGAGCAAAACTATTATGTAATCAAATGTAAGGTCGAAAAAAGCAATGTTTAACCCAAAGAAACAGATTAGCTATTTTGTAAAGAATGAGAAGAAATGTTAACACTTGATCATGTTCATTGAATGTGTGAATGTTGTTTTTTTTGTTTTGTTTTGTTTTTTTTTTTGTTTTTTTTAGCTTGTTGTTTTAAGCGACGTGTTGCGAACGTAGTAGAAAAAATATCATCGATTGCATTAATGAAACATCAATAAAGAGGATAAGTTTCCATTCATGGTCATGATATCAATATTAACATTGATTCGCAATTGATTTTAAATTATGGCAATTCAATTTGAAACGATCATATTTGGTTACATTAATTATTCTCTCGATCGATTCAAAACGGTGCATTTTCTGTATACAATGGGTTCCTCTGTAGCCATATTGAGAAGTTAATACATTAAAACTGCAACATGATCTTCCAGCTTTTGTCGGGGAACTATAAGGATACAAAGAGGACCTCCGATACTCTTCCCAGTAAATGCATTTTGTCAGACAAAGACACTCAATGTATCCAGATACAGCGGTTCATCTGTCCGCCAAAATCTGTTGCAACGGGCTATTTTTACTTGTTGCATTGTTGTGAGTTAAAAGAATAAACAACTGGCCTGACCTGTTGACTCGGTGACCCAGGGGTTGACATGTCAGGAATGTTTCCGCTGGGTCGCTTCTTGGACAGTCCCGCTTCTGGCGCGTGCTTTATTGTCCGAGCTGACGGTCCAAGCAGAGCTGGGATAGCCCTGACAACACGTGGCTTTGATCTGTTGTCTAGGACCACGAGCTGTGAGTCAGTTTCCTTGTTTTCTGGACAGGTAGCATCTGACAAAGAGCACCATTACCTGTGATGGGGATATACCTGGGCCTTCACTCTCTACAATTATGTTCTAAAGGTTTTAACTTATTTGTCATTAAATAAATAAGGTGTTTGGACTCCGTACGGTTGTAAGCTCTCCATAAGTATCATCTTACCTCTTCAATGTGGACACATATCAGTGAATTCTTATAATGTATCTTTGAAAAGATGTATTCTTCACATTTTGGGGGGAAAATAAAAGCACATTTTCATCTCTCTAAAGTAAAGATTTTACTTTGAATAAGATTGACTCACTTCAGCAACGATTTTGTTTCTTCCTTAATAAGGCCTTGCAATTTTCTAATTGTTCCACATGTTCACGTTCTTGAAAAATTCTCCTGTCATTCTCAAACGGTTGCATGGCAGCGTCTTTCGTTTAAAGCTTGCTAGTTGTGACTTAAAATGTGATGCAAACTCTCAATTAACCCTATTTTATGATTTTTTTTAAAATGTTTTACCGTTTGGTATCAGGGAAGTAACGATTAGATATAATGGATTTAATACGAACCAGGAAAATTATAATGTGCTGAATTGGTAGATGCAGTGGTTAGCAAGTAAATCGGGCTTGGTCCTCATTTTCGAGTTCAACGATTCTCTCACTAAGAAATTGTAGTACTTCATAGAAATTGTCAAATTCTTTTTTATTTGCCTGTCTCGAGATGCTTACACACCACATATTGTGGCGGATAGAGACAAGCAAGCTGTTGCGATGTTATCATCCAGTTCAGGATATTGTCCTGTACACAGATTTAGTCAGGTATCAACCATCAGTATTTTTGCAAAGAACAATATCAGTTTTATATTCTTTGTACGATGGGGAAAATTTCAAATTACCTTTTTTTTTTTAAAATGGGAGAAGCATTTATTGCAAAGGTTTTTCTTATTTTGCTCTTTAAAATACACGTCGTCTCCCCATTAATAGTAAAAAATAAGTAATCACTGTATCATTCTGAATAAAAGCATAGCCATTTCTAGTCAATAAAGGTTTTTTTATGTACATTACCACAAGCAAGCGTAAATAATTCAGTGAATGAATTAAATGTCTTGTGTGTATATATACAACCCAGTGGTAATCAGGAATTGATACAACTGTAGGGCCATTACGTCTTCCATCTTCAAAGAATTAACTATATTCATTACATGATCACTTCATGGAATGAGTCTCGGGTGTCTTCATTCATGCAGCCCCAGACGCGAGAGCCATCACTCAATGAAGCTCGCCGGTTAGGGTTCTACGCTTGGCCAAGTTCGAAGAGTCGACCTGGAAAGGCTGGCCTCTTTCACACCAAACGTAAATATATACAGAGAGGAAGTTTTGTTGTAACTCAGTTTAAACGTGCTAGGCTGAGGGTTTACACACCGCTGTTGTTGCTTATCGGGGAAAAGGCGTTTTGACAGAATTCCTAATTTTAACATTTAGAGATTGTTAATTAAGAACTGTGTCATGATGTTGTGATTTTTTTATTTAAAAAGAAAAAGAAAGGAGTGTTGCATTTGTAAACGGCTCTCTCAAATCCTGGACAGGTAAGTGACATAATTGTGTGCATTGAATAGGAAACTATTTAATAAAAAAATTCAAATTCAAGAATATAAGAATACATGTACATTGAATAATACAATGTTTTACTGTAATGTTTTGTCATTTAACTAACATATAAAGCAATACATTGTTGTCTAGCACGTTTGTTTGTTGACATTTAATTCTAAACTGATGCATGCAACATGAAGCAGACCTTTAGAAACTGTCTATTTTGTTGTTTCTATGAAATAGAAAATATCGAATTAAAATTTTCATTGCATGTCAATTTTTATATATTTGGGAAAAATTTTAAGAAGTTTCGTATTTTTTGAAAATTTATGCAGCAGGCGGTTAATAATATTTTTTCTATAGGGTTATTTCTTTGGGCAGGTGATCCTTTCTATATTGTATGTAGACCACCTTAAAGCATCCGACCAATATGGTCGTGAATACAAAATCTTTCGGGTAGCCAAATAGGTGTTAAGGACTCGGGATTAAAAATACATTAGAGAGAGGCGGGCACATGGGACCCCAATTGTGATTATCTCTGTTCATCTCGCTTATTATCTGAACTGAATATGATTTTTAAAAATGAAAAACAGTTTTTCAAAGAATTTATAAAATGGAATGATCAACAATTATGATAATCGCTCGAGCTTAGTGTATGAGTGATAAGCTACCCTCACTACTCATATATACATATACTTCATTCTTTGTTGTTATTACTAAAGGTGATGTTCATCAGTTTTATCATTTTACTCAAGTGAAATGCTTTTTGAAATCGCAGTTGGTTTAATGTTGAAATTAATTTGATATAACGACTTTCAAGTCATCGTTTGAACCATTAAACTATATAAATTTTGGTCTATAATCCTATCTATATTTATATATATGTTATTTCGGTATTTAAAGATATAAATACATTTCATTTGTCTCTTCCAAGACAAACTCTTTAAAACTCAACTTTATAACAATTTAATAACCCCTCGGCATTATGGGCGTTATAAAACAGATTTGGTGTAATTTTCAAAATTGTAATAACTCGGTGCAAGGTAATTACTGTATCTCGAATTGATGGTTGAACAAGTACTGGCATTATCCAACTCCTACTTGGTACGAAAGCTGTAATTTCAGTAAAGATCAAAGATATTTAAAAGGATATTTTAAATTTCATCTTTAAACGTTTTTCTTGCATTTTTTTTTTAATTTATTGATCACTCCAATCAATATAGAAATGTCTTACCACTACAGATTTAGACTGTATTTATCAAATATATACATGTGCTTAAAAGTGTGCAAACACAAGGGCTTTGAAGGCTATTGTCTATTTGGAATGCATTTGTACACTTGTCATGAATAGACAGAATTTCAATAAGATCGAAGATTGCGACAAGTTTAGGGATAAGATAGTATGGGATTGCATTAATATGTATCATATTTAGATCGAGGTTAGTTAGTTAGTTGGGAGAGGATGTCATAGCTTCATTTATTAGATGTTATGTAATTATGTAACCAAACAAGATACTTTGCAGCAATACGATATATCTTTAAAAAGTGTAGTTTTTTTTTCTTGAATTTGAAATTTATTTATATTTAGGCCATCTTTATCCGATTTTTAAGGAAAAGTTATTTCGTTTTAGACAATTAATGTTTATTGTATGATAATGTAACTTTTTAAGTATAAAGGAGCCAATCAGCATAGGGCGTAGATATTTTATGAGAACGAGAAAAGTCAAGCCAGATGGCTCTTTGATGGGTCTGAATAACGTAAGACGGTGTAATGGTATTGTCAATGCCATACGCGCTTTTGAACCATTTCATCCAGAAAACAAGGAATTATTTTTTGTTTAAGAAATAGAGTTGGTATTCTTCCTTGAGACATGTTCTCAATGTTCGTGTTAAAATGACCTGGGCGAACGTTTTACTTCAATTCATAACAAATATGTATGACAGAAGTCTATTTACAGACGAAGAGCCGTCGTATTAAAAGCATTACAATGAAAGCATCCTGATGATCTGAAGGTGAAATATGACAGATAATTACTTCACTACAAGATGCAATAATTCATTGTCATTTAGCGACTTAATCCAGTGAAGGGAATTAAGAAAAATACAAAATCAGTGTACAATGTATCATGTCTTAACTTCTAAGTTTTGGTTTTAAGTAAAGAGTACACGACTACCGCTCGTCGTGTTATTATCAACAAGGATAAACCAAACATTTTTGTGGTGTTAATGAATCAAGATTGTTTAGTTATTGTGTATTGGGTCTCTTTAATTGAAATGGAAAGGTCGTCAAATAGGGAGTGTGATTAGATTTATCAACGGGAATGGGACGTATCATAGTTTTATCACCCAGAGGATCCAAATCTGGTCAGATACAGAGGGTTGTGAGAGGGTCAGAGAGGAATTGCCCTTTGATGTTTATCAAGAAGCTTAAGTTGATAAATAAGTTTTTATTAGAAGGCTTAACTTCTGAAAACAAACAGGAAATTTTTGTCTTTGACACCACGCAAAAGAAAAGATTTGCAAAACTTTTTTTGACCCGTTATTACTAACGGTAAATAGTGTAACATGTTTTAAACCACGGCTACAGAGATTGATATATTCATTAAATCAATCCCCCTTTTTATTTTTATTTGTTTTCGACCGATTCAGGCTAAGTAAAGAAATTAGCGAGGCTATGATAAAAGAATGTTTACATGTTTGTGGATTAAAATTCTCCCACGATTCATGTTATGATGGTGTTATATTTGCCAATCAGGTCGGCCCACCCTTCTCAAAATTCAGAGATCGGTCAGATTCGGGTTTTATTCATATTGTCGTAAAACTTGTTCAAGCAATGTCCCCAAAGAGCTATTAATTACTTTTGAGAGAAACAATTGCCCGACGAATGTGCCAGGCTGTGACTCTGCATGAATTAGAGAGAGAAAGAAGTTTTCTTTTCATTTAACCATCATCTTATTTTTATCTTAGTTTTGCATTGGGAACTTTACCTTCGATTGATTTTTGCTAATCCGGTAAAGCACTTATATTTCTTTAAAAATCGAAAAAGTTGAAGGCTAACCGTTTTACAAGATCTTATTTAAAAAACGCTAAAAAGCATGTTTTTATCCATAATTCTGTCAATCAATATTTTAATTAATAGATCAAAGAAGGGATTGGCCTTCAGGGAATTAAAGACATGCAGAAGAGAAAACCCTGAACAAAATTGTTTTGATAAATGTTTTGCATGTCTATCACAGTATACGGCTTTATTTATTAATGAGATTTTAAAGTTAAGTATACTTAGAAACTAAGAGTCAGTTTGCAAGCACCCTTCAGGGAGACTCTTTTCCAAACTAAGGCTCAATTTTAAAATCGTATTAATCTTCGTTATAAGTTTTCAAGAGAGAATTATAGTCAAGTTCCATGTTAAAAAATTCGTTTCAAAATGCGCTATGTAGGTATTAAATTGTTCGATTCGACTAGATTATCTGCAAATTGGATAATGATGTTACAAATATTTGTTTTCTGCTTGAATGTTATCAAAATTAACAGGTGCAGCTATCCATATCACCTTCTGTATTGTTTGTAGAGTTGATAGTATTGTTGCTGAGAAGTGTTGGTTATCTGAAATTTATCGTGAAATCTTCTTTTACAATATACGTGTGCCTGCATGGCCTTTGCAGGCAGATGTTGGTGTTCGAGATGCAAGACACAATTACCTGTGTCAGTTTTGTTCTCTTGGGGCGATGCGATGTAAATTTCGTTCCATGTAGTTTTCTGCAAGATGGTTCTATACATGTGTGTCAAATGTTTAAAATCACCTACGGAGGGTAGTGTCAAACTGATAAAAAAAAGACTTTTTTTTAAAATGGCAATATTTATAAACATACATGAACGTTTGCTTTAAATTTGGAATATTAAAGGAAGAAGTTAACAAATTTAAAATTAAGAAAGATGCGTTTAGATTAGCAAATACCTGTAATAAATAAACGCATTATTGATTTACGGGGATTCTTAATTTTTTATGAACGATTGAATGTTTGCTTAAACTTTTCTATGTGTGAAAAACCCGTCTCTCGCATTCTATATATATAGAGAGAGACAAGACTCTGTGATTATGGCCGTTGTTTGTTTAGCATATTTTGATAGAGAAACATCGCCCTGTGCGTCATTTTGTACTTCGATATACCCGTCGGGAAAATGTCCAGGGTCGGCGGGTCCTATCTTAAAAATGTATGTATATGAGATTGAAGATGCTTAGAAAACCTACAAAGAATGGAACCTTGTTAGAATATGTTATAATAGGTCGTAAAATTCCTATTTAGATAAGATATATGTACTAAGCCGTCTTGGAATTTACTTTAATAGATATACCCCGAAATTCTCCGTGTATATACATATCATATCATTGAATTGACAGTTTATAGCTAGAAGATGTAAGTTGATAATTATCTCGACTCTAAATTAAAAGTCTTGCAATCTGATTAGTTTAGACCGTTTGTTTTTATGTTGTGATATTTTCCTTTTAATCACAAAGCATATGCATACATGTCATATTCAGCGATAAAACATTATTAATCTGTTTAAAAGGATTGATCTAAAGCGGCACGAGATTTCACACTCTTCATAAAAAATTAAATAAATAGTAAAGTGAAATTCCTCAATTGAATGAGATTTTATATGTGGCGGAGTTTTGCCTTTCATGGACGTGCTATAATTATTATAGACCTCGCCACCTTGCTTATTCTTTTATTTATTATGCAAATATTGACACAGTTTATTCACATCTTTAAAGATATTGGAAGGTAATAAAAAGTAGAACAATGTTTAAAAGAATGTCAGACATTTCGTTTGCCCATTTTATCTGTTGTAAATGGCGAAAGGAATCGGCTGTCATATGTTAACTATTGAAGACTGATTACGGAACGATATCGGGGTAAGAGATAAGAAATCGTTGACATGTACTGGTCTTTTATACGTTTTATTTGTATGTATGCTGTGTGTTTTTGAGTTGAGAGGCGGGGTGGGCCCCGGGGGAGGGGTGTTGGTAATGGGTTAATTCAATATGATGCTTAAACACGTGTTATAAAAACTAAGTACAATGTACATGTATACTTCAATTCGGAACCTATGAAAATTGTTGCTGTGTGTTATGGTCAAACTCTTCCAAACCGACCATCGTTAATATCTTTGTGTGCATTCACCTACATCAATATTTACTGTGTGGATATTTGATAAAAGGGAATTGATGTCATATTGTGCACTTGAGAATTTCTAATTCCCTTGTTTTTTAATCCAAAACGTCTGGCTGATTGTATTATATGGTACTTGGAAGAAGGATGTGCCAAGCGCCAAAATCCTAAACTCAACGCAAAAAAAGGAATTAATTTTTTTTTAAAGAACTGCACTTGGTGTTCCTGTCTCTTGGGTCTTTATTTTCTAATGGGGAACAAAGAAAGCGCTGGGAGTACATGTGTCAATCGGATTTAAATGTTTCTATATGTAACGCTGCCTTAACTGATGTATATATCTAAACAAACAAATTATCTGAACTGCCCTCATTTTCCCCGATAAACAGGTAGATCATTGAGCGAGACAAAAGCTGATTTTGTTGTCCCTGTTGTTAACGTGATAACTGGTAACAACGGATCCTGCGATCTCATTGTTGTCGCATCATCCACGGAACAAAACGAGGGATCGGATAGGAACGGAAAATCTGAGCGGATAATCTGTAACTTTTGGGGACTTCTTAATTTGCATAAGCTCGCAATGCTTAGTCTTGGGCTGACAGTAGCCGTTGGGGCTATATAAACGGACGGGGTAACTTAGAGAGGATTACTACACCTTCGGATTAAGGGGGAGATTTAACTGCTATTCAGAGACGTTTTTACTTTCACACTATTTCTAAGGACATGTGATTCTTGGTAGGATCAGCATATTAGCAGGGTGTCAATGAGTATCTGATTATTTGAGGATTTTTATACAGTAGTGCTATTGGAAATATTTCATGCTACACGTGTTATTTGAATATAAGATACACCTCGTAAGTGCAATTTTCTTATTTACATCACATTACGTATAGCTATACATAATAATAACTATTTAATTTTTTTTGTTGGTATGTGGAATTCGGTTTGAAAAAAAATCTATAAGAATTAAAAATTTATCCGATTTTTATAGGATTTTTTAAAGATAAATTACTATGGTTTTTGATATTTTGAACGAGATTCGTCAAAACTTTTATAAAGTTAATTATAACATTCATATTGTTATATTAGAGGGAGAGAAAGTTACTAGTATATAAGATATTTAGATAAACGTACTTCTCGCTGTTATCTTTGAACGAGTCTTATCTATATAGTAGTACGAATTTAGCCAGGAACTTGTAAACGATGAAACACGACTAAAACATCCTGGGAGATTGGTCTCTGTCCCCCTGTGTATATGTCCCGCCCCCTGTTTATACGGTTTTGGGGCATTTGTAACGTGACTTTTAAACTTCTATCAGAGAGAACACGGGACGCGAAACTATAAAGGTGTGTGATATGAGGATTTTTTTTAAAAGGCCTGTTGTTTGACATAAAGTATCGGCAGTGTGCTTTCTCGAGTTTCAATTTATAATGTTCTAATTATTTGGAGCAATTTTATCGATGAATTTAATACTTACGAAGAACTTGATTGCCATTTGTTTAAATGATTCCTTGTTTGTTGTTCAATTTCGGGGAGAAGTCATTCATGAACTTTAAGCTTAGGTTGCTCGCGTGCTGCATCCAAAAAATTGGGCAACAAAAATTATCTCTAATTACATCCAATTTCATGGTTTAAGCGCTCCTGCATTATCTGTGATGTTTATCTTGGGTTAATTTCTTACGCTGGGAATTACTTTAATCATAGCATAAATAGACTAGGTATGCACCAACAGGACTTAGAGTATCAGAGAAAAATTTAACAGAGGTAGGAGGTACATTGCATTGTGCAATTTTACAGGTAGATTTACTTATAATTATTTTGGAATGATAATCTGAATTACATTAGTCAAGGTTTCATTTGTTGTGCAGACTTTTGATCCATTTTTTGCATCACGTTTATTCATCTCCTTAAGGTTTTTTGTGTCACTGAATGCAGCTATTATCAACAGTATAAAAACATAGAAGGTGAAATTAGCCTTGTCATTGATTATAACGTTCCTTTACAGATCGGGGTGAGATGAATGATAGAGACCAACTGTCCGCTCATTGCTCCAGGTAGCCCCAGGTGCTCCTCTTTTATGTCGCAAACTTTCAGGTAAATATAGGCCTAATTGTGCTAATGACGAATGACTCCACAATGGACGATAGATAATGTCTACCTACCAAAGTTAGATAGCCGTTTATTGTATTACTGAGTTTGGATAGAATTAAGATTTCTACTCGGATTATTTTTCGATTTCATCCGCTAAGAGATAGCAAAGAAAATGGCGTAACATTTGGAATGAATGAGATCAAGTTATTTTCCCCAACATATTTGACTTTGGACAGTCTAATGTACCGATGTTGTCGGCGCGTACAAATGACATATTGTCGGTAAGCAAAACTGTTTGTACATTGAATAATCCTTGGATAATAAACTCTTTGCCGTATCCAAGAAGCATAAATTGAGTTACTACTATTAAAGATTTAAAGACTGGCAGTTATTTATGAAGATCTCCAAATTATCTGTGTTCGGTCTTCATCAAGAGATTGTACTTACTTTATTTACCCCCAAGGCTCCAGTTGTCTGTCCCGAGGTGCTGTACTGCACTCCTTATCTTGTACAATGTGTTTGCAAATCTCAGTTTTCATAACATTTGACAAATTTAAAGGCCGTAACATATTTATAGCTTTATTATCTCTTGTCGCGGGTTTTTGAGTTGGTGCGAATAATTCTTTATAATAAATAATCTGCGAGGACGCGAAACTACATATAGCTATAAATATTTCATAAAACAAATGTTCTCTTAAATAGAATATCCTTGTATCTTTCTTCCTCCTTAATTTTTATTGCACCAAATAAAATTGATTGCTCATATGATATTAAATGTTACTTTTGATATTGTCTTTTGTACATTATCAACTGTTTTTAAAATTTTAGATTTTGACGTACATATGCACCGTGGCAACCTGAAGTTTCTTATCTTGTGTGTTGGCATCTTCCCTCTTCTTCTAACTGTTTATAACATTGGAAAATGTAATCTAACCAAGGATGAGGACACTGAATATAGGTAAATTCTTTTTTAAAAATGTCACAGAATACACATTTTCGAAACGTGTTGATGTAATGAACTAATAAATTTTAAGTAACTTTACTGGGATTTTTTTCAAGGAGGGAAGTGTCCTCGCACATCGTCAATGAGTTCGATGCCTCTGTCGGGTTTCAGCCCAGGGTAGCACAGTCTTACAACCACGTGAAAGGCAACCGACCAATCAAGTATGAGGAAATTGAGTGCGTCATCAACGGTGACTATTCCGTGGAAGGAAGAAAAGAAGGAAATGAAGTTTATTTGCCATTCTCATTCATTCAGAATTATTTTGAGGTAACTATGTTTGATAGCTACTTGTGTACATGTATATACTGCTTTCTTTAAAAACATCATTTTCTTTAATGAACGTGGTATATATTTAATGTTCATCGCACACATTATCAAAATTCTAACGTTGCTCTTTAATTTGCGTCCCTAGGTATACGGCTCTATAGAGACTTCGGACGGTTATGAGAGGTTTTCCTTCCACCACAGTTACCAAGATGATTTCCCCTCGGGTCCCCAGCCCAGATACTCCCCCAGTGGAGTCTTCATGTCCTTTGACCTTTACAGTGTGGAGGACAGGAACAGAGTGAAATGTGTCAGTGGAATAGAAGGTGTGCATTTGACACTATATTCTTCAAGTCTTTAAAAAATACATATAATCCTAATAATCTTCTTGACGAAACTAAATGAAAACGAATCATTCTCATTTACTGACTTTTGAGCGCTACTACAATTTTAGGTGTACCAATCTCAACACAGTGGGAGCGCAAAGGACACTACTATCCAATACAGATAGCCCAATATGGCCTAAGCCATTACAGCAAGCATTTGTCGCAACCAAGATCCAAAGTCAAAGTTCTGGAGGATGGAGAGCAGACAGAGCTCTCCGATTGGCTGCTTCCGGACCGAAAATCTGAAATCCGGAGCAGAATGGACGACATGACGGATAATGGAGTCGTGGAATTCAAAACAGCAAGTAAGAAATCACCTGATTATCTATAGAAATTAAAGAATTTCAACAGTACCATTTGCTTAATTCAACATGTCTTTGTACTTTATAGCGTTTTTGTGTTCAGGAAATTTCTTTGATTGTTACATAAAATCTTGTTTTTGTCTTTTCTAGCCAATTTAAAGAATCCCGGAATTACCAAATCGGCAAATGAAAAGACGCTGTTGACTTTATCCATGGATATTATGTTCATTAATAATGGAAGTGTAACTGTTCTGTTACAGACAGGAGATGGAAACTTGTTCCGTATTCATTACATTCTTTCTGATAATATCATTAAATTAGAGGGTAAAGACTTGTATTATGGAATTGGGTCGAACATGAAAAAGAAATGGATTCACCTAACAAGGCAGGTGATGGTCGATTTTCAAAAGGGATTAACGTTGCAGTATTCCAAAAACCGCAGCATGAAAATGAAAAGTGCAGCCCGCATTGCAGCTATATGTGTTCGCGGTCACGGGATAATGGACAATGTGACTCTCAGCTTTCATGCTCACAAAGACCTATTTCTAGATGCCGCAAACTATTTTGTGCGTCATCAAGATTCCAAAGGTGGATGGCCAGTGAAAGTAACACGTAAACTCATTCCAGAGGTCATGGAGCTTGAACCTGGCTGGTACTCGGCCATGGGTCAAGGTCAAGCAATATCACTTCTAGTGCGTGCTTATGTGGCCTCAAAAAACAAGACTTACTTAGAGGCGGCTGGAAAAGCGTTGGATATTTTTGATATTCCAAGCTCCAAAGGAGGAGTTTTAGCCAAATTTTTAAATTCATTTGACTGGTATGAAGAGTACCCTACCACGCCAAGTAGTTTCGTTCTCAATGGATTTATATACTCTTTAATAGGTTTATATGACCTTAAACAAATGGCAACTAGTCCTGTGAGTGAAAAAGCAGCAGAACTTTATAATAACGGAATGAGGACGTTAAAAGCAATGCTTCCTATGTTTGATTCTGGAACAGGTACATTCTATGACCTTCGACATATCACTGCAGGTCTAGCGCCGAACCGAGCCAGGTGGGACTATCACAAAGTTCATATAAAGCAGCTTTATTTACTTGTTCAATTAGACAGTGATCCTTTGTTTAAAGACACGCTACAGAGGTGGAAAGGATACATGAAAGGAAACATCGCACCACACAATTAGGTCAACCGTGCAATATAACTCTTGTTAAACTGTAACAGTTGCTATTTCGTTTCAATTTTTGAAGTTTTTGTTATACAACCACTGCAAAGTTCAATAGACAAACTACATGTTTGTTTTAATTAGGCGATATTTATTGTTTTTATATTTTTCTATTCTATTCCCCCCCTTTTAAAAGTATTTTAGTGCTTTGTCGCTAGTTTAAAATTTTAATATGCGACCGGGTATTTTCCAAAAATGTTCAGTACTTTTTGTTAAAGTTTATGTTCCCAACACAAAAAAGGTTGACGACGATGGCTTCTTACACTAAACACATCGTTATATAATATACACGTTCTTTTCAGATTGGTCTCATTTCAAAGAAACGAACACAATGTTTTATGGAACAATATTCGCAAATTATGATCTCATGTTGCATTTAAACACATATTACTTCAGCACACTCTGAGGCACGGCCAAGGCAGAACAACTTTGTACCTTCATATGTCCTGTTATTATGTTGATAACTGCATTCTATGGTGCTTAAGTTCCATACATTGTTTTCTTTTTGTTGTTATGACATTCCAGGGTTGTTGTATAAACACTTTTACAATATTTGTAATTCAATTGATTGAAATTGTGTTAAAATGTATTTTGTTAAGCCAGTGTAGATGTTTTGAGTATTTTTCATATATATTTTTAATGTGTGAGCATTGTACCTGTTGTATACAAGGATGCTGCAAGAATGTTCCGAGAAAAATGTGTGAAAAATAAAACGTAAATGTATATCCTTGAAATGTCCATTTCTTCTTCTCATTGTCATACATTTGTTCTCAAAAACTCGAATAAAACGATGAAAACTCTTGATATTTCCATCTTTACCGCAAATAATGGCACAGTAACCTGTTGTCTTGCAAACAATAACAAAATTTGTTTGAGCGTAAAATTTGCGGGAAAGCCTTTTACGATGTTTGAATATAAAGTGACTTTTTAAAAAAAAAAATATGGGATGTATTTATATATAAACAAAGTTTCCAATTGTTAAGTAAAGTATGGATAGTAAAATATGGATGTGTTCTTTTTTCTTCAACAAGATAAGGAGATGTATCAAACGAATCCAACTCAAAATCACATGGGTGGTGATAATTGGGCAACAAGAACCCCTTTTTCAACAATTTTATTTTCAATGCACCGTCCCCTGCCTCGCACATTATTAACACTGACTCATCCCCGGTATCAGATAGCTAGTGGATCAAAGTACATGTATATAGGTAATTCATACAGGGCTGTCAATGGGAGTTTTGATTTTTTTTTATCACTCTACAGAATGTAGTTCACGTTCTATGGGTCAAGGTTAGCACTTACCCACCGAGAAGTGAATGAAATAGAAATAAAAGTATGTAAAAGTTTAAATTCTACTTTTCTGTTCAAGTTTCAAATGAGTCAGAGCTGCGTAGCAAATGCAAAAAGGGAAATCATGAAACTGGAATTCACGTCAGTCTCTATCACACCTCTTTAACAACAAAATGATGTTGTTCGGTTTGACAGCAGGACTTGGGTTGATTATTGAATTAATGTTCACTTACAGGGGGGAATTTTTGACAAAAAGCATACTTAGCGTCATCTAGCGCACCAAAACCATCAGGACATGGAGTGAAGGCATTTACAAACTTATGGGACGGGAATGCGAGCCATATTAGTGTGTAGGATTTCACATGCAGGTGCCCTGGTGAAAGATAAGCAAACATGTCATCATTATTTTTCAACCCTTTCAAATCATCGACATATACATGTTTTGGCAATAAAATATTTTAGATTGTCAGCAAATTCAATTTTGACTGAATGTGTTGTATTTTGCTTCTTATATTGCACTTATATACAATTTTACAGGCCTACCAATAAGTTTTGGCTTCATATGAAATATCCTCGTCCTCGTTGTATCTGTTTCTCATAATCTAAAGAATTATCCAATACCGTAGAGAAATAAAGAATGAAAGGGTTTTTTGAGTAAATGGGAATGTTTGAAGAATTAAAGCTCAAAAAATATATTTGAATTTGTGTATTCTTATTAAAAAATGTAATTACGGTTTTAATACGATTCAAGGATTCAGTGTTTCTTTGTTTGGAATTCGCGGTCAGCACGTTACTTTCTTTGAGGATTTAGAGATTTCCAATGAAGTACCACGTAGTTCTCTGAGGACAGCCTTATCGAGGATCCTTAAATTAAAGCTTGATTTATACTTTAATGGCCAAACTGTGATTTGGGAATAACAAGAGAACACTTCTGTCGATATTGAGGATTATTGTCCAGCACCACAGTCCCAATCCGGGGGGATAAAAAGTGAGAATATTTTACTTATCATTCCTGGTATTAAAGCAAAATGAAAGTATGAATGAACTTGTTATCTTCGTGAGGAGGAAAAGGGCAAACACTTCAACTTGCACTCCACCAAAAATCTAAATCCCTGTTGTTCCACGGATTTATTGTTCCAACGCCCAAAAGCGTTCAACTCAATTTCACTCTAATGCTTTAATCTCCAGCAGGATTAGGAAATTCTGTCGAGTAAAAGAGAGATGAAATTCCTCTCAAAGACAATCACATATTGCGGGAGGTATTCATGGGTAGTATCATTTCTAATATACTTTTTTCGAAATCATAAAAACGATGTTAATGGAATATTTCTTTGTTGACACACCTGCAAACTCTGACAAAGAAAACTCAATAAACTTTATTTTATTTGAATCAAGGAATATTTATAACCTATAAAAATCTATCAAGTGCTCTTTTTCATTTACAATTCTATCATGTACCGTTTTGTATAAAAATCAAGTTTATTACATACAGGTATGCAACTTTCGAGTTTGTGCTTTGCTGAAAAGGTTATGCGACAAAGACAAACGCAAACAATCTCAACAAAAGTTTACAAAATTGAGATGTTGTTTCATTTGTCCAAAACTGTAAGAGAGAGAGAGAGAGAGAGAGAGAGAGAGAGAGAGAGAGAGAGAGAGAGTTGAAAAATATAAGAATACCACAATGCAAAATCATGTTAAGTAAAATGGGTTTCTATGTGTCAAAAGTGCCATAAAATGAATTATTGGAGTAATTTTTTTACGATGTTTAAAGAACCTTTTTTTACTTTTATTTGGTAACCTTATGTCACTAAATTAAATTTTTGCAGAAACAAGATATAAATCCTCTGAAATTTATCTTGTCATTTATATACAACAACTCATTAATACTCTATTCATTTTTATAACTGCTGAAATTCTAGAAAACCTTTCATATCAGATATCCTTTATTCCGACACCTATATACTTTCTCTTTTTCATCTATCTATCTATCTATCTATCTATCTATCTATCTATCTATCTATCTATCTATCTTTCTATCTATTATCTCAGAACTGGACAAACTTCATATATCGAAAATAATTCAGATTGTTATGATGAAAACACTGAATGAAACGTTTTTCTGTTCCTGCATCAATGCTATGTTGGACCAATATTCATATTTTCTTACTCACTACAAGTCTCTGATTGGGGAAACAACATCGTTCAGTTCAGAAATAATGAGACAAACTAATCTGAAACATTAAACCTTGCGTCTTAACTAGTACATTATAAACATAGAGTTTATTAAGACAACAGGAAACAGAGTTTGAGGTAGGTATCTGGCAGTCTTCTTCTGAAGTGCGAATCAAACTTCCGTTGTGTGAAGAGACATGGCACAGAGACGATGTGAAACAGTAATTGGATTAGATTTAGTCTTGGTTCAATCAAAGATCTTACGAACTAAGAATTGATTTGGATTATGTTAGAATATCACAAAATACGGTTCGTAATTGGCATGTACATGTAGATGAAAGAATAGCCATTGTTGTCAATATTATGAAGGTCAAGAACTAGTAATGAATGTATCGAAGACGAAACTCTCTCTCTCTCTCTCTCTCTCTCTCTCTCTCTCTCCTTGCATTGCGTTAGGTTACCTATCAGGTATGACACCATGAACAGGAGTTAAATCTCGCCTTACCTACCAGGTGACTGCTGCAATGCAAGTTTTTACTGAACACTGTTTCTTCGCTGGTGGCCACAGGTGCAGTGGATTTCTTAACTCCAAGGTGTTGAATAAGTTATTATTAGTTTAATTGTTTGCCGTGTTGATTGATTCAAGTCAGGCAAGGACCTTTGTTGGGAAGGTATCCTGCTGGCTGTGCCCAAATACCAGAACCCCCAACCTTTGTCAAGAATTAATTACAACTTTAAGATACTGTATCATTCTTTGCAATAACGATAAGCTAAGGGCTACGTTGCGAGCCTAATTTCCAAGTTATGCTTTTATCTAAAACATTAAATAATAATTTCGTTTTTGTTATGAATTTGACTAATACGGTTAATCGTTTCAACATTTCTTTTGGGGGATCAAATCCTCGTCGTAGAGTACCCGCTGAACATGTGTGGTGTTTAGTACTTGTGCAGAAAAAAATAAGTGACTATTTTTATTCATTAAATGCATAATTATCTATTACTTTTAACTTTCTTATTGGTAAGATAACAGAGAGGAAATTTCGAATAAAACGTCTACAATCAGGAAATATTTATAAAGAAAAATTGTACTATCAACGAAATATATGTCCATAGGTGATCAATCAAATCATAACAAACTAAAAATTTGAGCTCAAGTCTCGATCTCTCGTGTTTGGAGTATTTTTTATATGTTTTTAGTAAATAGTCGATATGAAATATGGTTCTATTTGCAACTGACTACTCTAAAATAACTTTTCAAAACCCTTTCTTTTTTATGTTTATTCTAACGATTGGATCATTACAACTTCATCTTGCGTTTGCGTTTGATCGATTTGTTGCTTTTACAAGTCATGACAGCAAACACAAATTCTTATGAACCTTGGAGATGTGTTATTTACTCGTTAAGTTTCAATAGTTAAAGCTTTAAGCGTTGACAACAACAAATAACTTATCTTTACGTAAAGGATCTTCTAATTAGAGTTATCGGCAGCAGTTTGACCTTTGTGTGCCTTGACATTGAAGAGAAGGTATCGCATGGAGAACCAAACAGATGTATGTTTGCTATCAGAGGAACAACCTTTACTCATTGTGGAGCATTCCTGTATTGACTTTATCGATTCTGTTTTGGAAAAAAAAGATAGTAATGGACAGGATCTGATCTTGGTTCCTAATGAGAATGAAACAGAAATTAGAGGGTTGATGACCGTAATGCAAAAAGCTGTACATGATAACAGATTTTAAAATTCTGTTTGAAACACCCCTAAAACCGATAATGCTAGAAAAAGTTCAATTTCTGGTTGATTTTATTGGCTTCCCCTCCCCCGCAAACTTTTTGCAATAATTACCAACGTTAATGATAAAGAGATATTCATAATCGAAGAGTTTTGTCATTACAAAAACCAGGGATGATTTAGGCCTTTAACTAACTTGGAGTGATTGCATTTTCCTTCACTACTAATGGGAACTAAACCTCGGCGGCTTGGCGGGAGATGTTGAGTTGTGTATCCTCTATTAACCAGCCGCTCTTGTAGAACTTCATTAGCCCACATTGGTTGTATTGATTCTCAAGTTTTCGTCTTTTGAGATTCAAAGACAATTACGCTATGATCTGCTTAGTGAAGTATCCTATCTTTTCTTATTCGCCCCACGCCTTTTTTGGTTTAGTTTGATTCCTTAACTTCTTGTTATGTTGCAATACTATGCTAATGAAAATGCCTGATGATGCCTTTTACCGTTTCTATTCGAGTTACAAATTGAAATCCCGATTCGCAGTTAATTATTTGAGAATGAAATTAAATAATTACAAATTCAACTTGAATTACAAGTAATCGAATTTCTTTTCGATTACAGATTACTTTCGATTACTTGAAAAAGAGTAATCATTACAATAAATTACGATTGCTCGATTACGATTACCCCATGCCTGAATTCAAGTATGTTTGGTTAATTTATGTACAAATGATTAACTGACTTAAGTCTTTTTTACCTAATATAAAGAAAATACATAGCACTAATAGCAGACTTTATAGATTTTTTAAAGAAATGACATCATTGATTAAATTTGGATGCATTTTAGTATATAACTATAGTATTGCAACTTCCAATAGTTCGCATTCCTTTATTTTATTTTGTTTAAGTTAGAATTCTAAATATTTGTGCATACACCAATGCCTGATGGCGATCAAATCCTGTGTTCAGCAATTTATTTTGGGGAGATACATGGTGAGCTTGCAACAACTCCGTGATTTTACGTGCAGAGAATGTTTCAAATTATTCTTTCTAATTAAGAAAGAATGAACATGTTGTATATGACGCACTAAGTCTGTAAAAGTGAAAGTATCAAAAAAGTTGTGAAGATCTTGCATCTCTAGCCAGACAGTTTTGCAAACTATGTTTTATCTTCGTTTATTTGAAAAAAATATTATCGCTTTTAAATTCTTATTTCACATCTGATCTTTAAGCTGAATAAAAAGCAGAACAAACATCGAAGAAAAAAATACACCGTGCTTATTACAACTTTGTATATTCACAATGATCTATTTCTGCGGGGTTCTAGCAAAAAAAAAATAACACACATTTTGAATAAAGATATTTTATTTTATTTTTCATTAAACTTGCACGTACATGTACAAGATTTGTACAAATATTTTCCAAAGTCTTATCATAAAAGATACTGCATAAAACACGACCATAGTTAAGTAACGGAGACCATCCATTTACCAACTTGTGATAAGAGAGGTCGTCTGAACCATCGGTGGATAATAGCAAACAAGGATTAACAAAGGCACATTAGAAGAAGATTCTTTTGATTTCCAAAACAAATATACATTAAATATTTGTATTAATGCAGATATATTTGCCAAAAAACTCCAAGTGATTGATATTTAAACGTGACAAAGCACATTCTATAAAGATATATAGCCAAGCATTAAATTTTTTGCTTTCTTTTCAGTGTTAAAATCGACAATACATAAAAACAGATTTTAGCTAAGATTAATAAATCTTTTATGGTAGTCGCGTTAATATTGATAATAGTAATTTGACTGGTGCGATTCTTGCCCCAATAGTTCCGCAAACAACACCAAATTAGCTCATCAATTGGTACAACTTGCAGATCCGTACGTATATTGTATAGTGTCATTGTTAACTCTGTATTTATTTTATAATGTCAGTATTTTATTTTAAATATGACTTGAAGTGTTTGCCTGTTGGTATCTATCATGTTGTCCTTGTAGTGTTCAAATACTAGGGGTGTGTAAAGGTGTCTAATGCACAAAAGGTCTGAATAACAAAGTAGACCAAACTCAGAACACCTAAACTTTTTTGTAATCCCTTACTTTTAAAAGAGTCAATACCAATCAGATCAACCCGAAAAAAAAATGAAATAAGGTGTTTCTAGCAACAGTGAAGAAAACATCGAAAAATTCTAGATTTAAAATTCAATTGAATTTTAATATGTAGAAGTTTTTTTGTTCTTTCTCAAGCGGTCCAGTGGTCTTATAAATGGTCATGGCCAACCAGGCTTATTGGTCAACAAAACGATTCACCAGCTATATACCTAAAACTGATTATACATGTAATACCGGTAATATGATTTTGATAGCGATAGGCAAGCATCTGATAAAGAAAAAAAATGCTTCAGCTTTAACTTTTATATTATTTCCTAGATCTACTGTATAATAGAAAATGAAAATGAACATGACAATCTAGCCACTTTATGAAATCTGTTCTTACTAATGAGTTTGTGATTTTGAGATACATATATCACTTGCAACCGAAGGGCGTTGTTTTTTCTGTTTTTCTGGGTTTTTTTTTATTTACCTAGCTAATTGACAGTGCACGTGCAAATGCTTTACACAGAAAGATGTCAAAATAAATGTACATGTCAGTGAAAAACATTTTACCTAATAGAACGGTGGAATTCAGTTAAAGTTAAAGTACAAAGACAAACTTTAGTTTTCTCCTTTGTTTACATCATGGAAGTATGAAAATGCGTGGTATAACAATAAAAGGTACACGTGTACATAGCTGATGAAAACTAAGGTATATCAATAGAAAAAAATATTCCAATACAGAAGCTTATGATGATCAAAATATTACAAATAATATTATTCGTTTTTGATCATCGTCACCCCTGAGCTAATGAAAAATATGCTTAAAATTATTTTTTATGTTCATCTGTGACGTGTTTTTGGAAGTACTCAACACATTTATAGATGTCCAAACTCAATGCTGTACAAACAAGGTTTTTAGACATAGACTGTCATATCCAAATAGATCTATTTTCTTTAAATCTTACTCGTGGTCACTCTCCTCGCTCAGGTAATACGATGAATAGATTACAAGTGCTATGTGCTGTTCCAATTAAGGTAAGTCTGTCCCCCAACAAAGCCAGTCTACACACAAGTGTCTTGCACGTGGGGTATGTTTGTGAAATGGCTCAGTTGGAGTTTTAGACAAGTTTCATGTTCACTAAATATTTCAGACAATGTTAGTTTATAAAGGATTGTGACAATGTAAATTGAAGACCAAGACACATTTTATCTCCTCTTCTTCCTCTCCTACCGACCCCCCCCCCCCTCCCCTAAATGAAACATTCTTTCAAAATGTTGATATTGTACTTGTTTGGTTTTTTTTAAAGATGGAAGTGTGGTTAACAAATTATCGCTCGAACAACCAAAGTGAAAAGAAATATAAATTTTCAAATAATTTCAAATAATAATTTTCTATTGAAAACCCAAGTACCTTGCTTCAGAATTTTGATTTATATTGGGTTCTCTATTTCGGTAGATTTGTGTAGTCTAGATCTAATATCTTGACCATCCAGCCCTTTTAAGACGGTTCTTACAGGTTGCTTTGTACAAACAGCTAACACGAAAACAGGTTCATATGAAATGCAATACTACAAGTAGCACAGAGACAGCGCTTTTAAAATTTCATATGCCATCATGGATCTCATTTTGTTACATTTCGTGAGCATTGCTCCTTGTTGTATGGGTTGAGAAACCGACCCCACTGTATGTAAAGTTTTGATAACATCTTATATCGCTACAGATACGAAGAGCCTGTTCATTGTTATATATTGAGATCAAAGGTTGTTCTTGGGTTAAATGTTTATTGCCATACCTTGCTTTACCCTGCTCAGTCTACCCACAATGTCATAACCCTTTGTATGAGGCGACAGATTTTAATCGTTTTATCAAGTTTTCGTTATTTTTGCTCTTAAATATATACGAGCTGTCGGGAAAAAGATACAATGATATAATGGAATGCACGACATGGCCCATCATTACTTACTCGCATTGAAAACGAAGATTGCAGAACCATTCACAAACAAGCCAGCCCCTCATTGGAGAAAATTGTGTGTTGATAAAAAAAATCTCCACAACATTAAACTACACATATAAAATGCAGTCTTCATTGGCATCATACAATTCCTTCCTTGTAATGTCGAATATGTTTGCACGTTATGGTGCAAGAGCTAAACCATTTATCTGATTCAAGATTAACCCTAGTTTTTTTTTCGTATAATAGCTTTATTAACAGTGATTTTATTTGCTGATTGTAACAACAATCTGTTAATTTAGGGGTTTGCGCTCTGACATCCGGGAGAAAAAATATGCCGAATACGACTTAACAATGAATAGGTATAGTGGGCAAATACACACTAATATGTATCATTTGCATGTCATCCTTTTTATTCTTTAATTAAATGGATGTTTGAAGACAATTAACAGTGCCATGCAAATATTGACAACGACTTCAAAGGTAACATATCTATAGATGAACGCAAATTGAAATTCAGAAGGTAAACAAATGTAAAGGAATTTCATTACTATTATATAATTTTGCAATTTACAACTTACATTTAGCATAGAAACTCGCATGGCAAGATTGTTTAGATTGTGGTCCGGAAAAAGGTTTGTATGCAGATAAAAATACTTGTGTAACATTATATAAATAGTGCCTGTTTGGGAGGGTACCAGTTGAAATTGACACCCCGAGAAAACCATTGTCAACCGACGCGAAGCGGAGGTTGACAATGGTTTTCGAGGGGTGTCAATTTCAACTGGTACCCTCCCAAACAGGCACTATTTATTTTATTATACTGAATGTCTTAATTTTTATAGCAAATTTTACTGCTTTTATATAGAAAAGACGTGAATTCTACGGCGAACCGTACGCGCATAATTAACGCGCATGTAACAATTCGTTCTATCGGCCCTTTGCTAAGCGTGCGAGGGAGAGAGAACGGATTGTCAACTGCGTCTAAACCAATCAGATTGCAGTATTTAACATGAAAGTATAATAAATATATTTGTTGCTGCTGAGAAATAGGCAGTCTTAGATATCTGTGTTTTTGCAATGGTTCTCAGGAGTCGAAGCATGACCAACACTTGTATCTATTATCGCCGCAAACTCATAGAATCTCCTTCGACGATTTTCTCATCGAACACCATACAGGACAAGCGTTTGCATGGGTCTGATGTCAAGCTTGAGGAAACTTTAACAAACATAACCAATTTAAAATTGTACATGTATATCTTCGATAGAAGACTATAAGGTTTATGATCATTAGAGTTCAATTGTTGATATTTTGTGCTATTTATGTACTTAGTAAAAATGATAACATTGAGAGTGATAACTTATGTAATGTCATCAATTACCCACATGTAGCCATTTTAAACCATGCTAACCAAAACATGTTTCTTCCTTTCGTATCCTATCACCAGAACCTGCTATGTCGAAGTTACTTTTATTGGTGATTTAATGATTGTTAGAAGAGTTTGGTTACCGTGCTTAGAAGAGCAATTAAAAATCACAATTTCAACTAAAAGTTGATATCAAGGACTCTTTAATCCAATCAATGTTTTACCCAATCTTGAACGAAATATTGGAGCATTGCTCATCAATATCAAAACTGCATTAACTCGAAAAGTTCCTTAAACAACAATAGGTGTGAAATTTTAACCAAACTATCCCGATAACTATGACACACGTCACGCACGTAAATCAAACAGTTTTAGAATGTGGAGTTAAGATACCGAGCAATGTTTTGTGTCACTGGGAGGTAGAGCGACACCGGTGAAAGTGTGGTACTTGCTAGTTTACAGATAAACACTTTTTATCTGGAAGTTTGTCATTTCACAAATTTCGAGAATGTAACAAAATCAAAATAATTTAGCATTTTATTCATTGTCACCTAAGTCTATTACATATATTTCAAAATTGGGGGGGGGGGGTAGTACTTAACCAAGCTTGTGATATTTTTGATAACTTCAATTTATCCTACAGAAAATTCACATATTCAAAATAAAATCTTAGATTTTGGTAAATATATATATATTGAATGTATCTTTTATCATTCCTAAAAATCTGTGGTAATATCCCCTTTTGAAAATCGTCGATTCCTACTTCAAATATTATGTGTAGTTTTTACTAGCATCAAATTTTTGATAAGTTGACAAAATACTATTTACTTACATTAAACCAACATTTGTTCAAATAGGATTAGCAAAGTAACAGTTGTCATGTTGACACGGCCAACTTTCCGTTTCTTTGTGTGATTTTTTGGTCCCTAATACTGGACAAATAAAACAGGTTTGAACTGATTGTGAAATAGAACACATGAATGGGAACGTAACGCTGAAATAACAATCTATTTGAAAGCGTTTGTTGTATCAAAAATATGCAAACATAATTATTTCATTTGATTACAGTAAGTAAGCAATGTTATGTGTGCAATGAACGAGTACATTGGTTTTAATTTAATAATAAAAATCAATGATTTTATATATTTAATTACCATATTATATATAAACAGGATAATTGAACAATATATGCGGTGAACAGCCAGATCTAGAGGGATTCTAATAGATTCGCAATTCAACGAAAAATTAAAAAAAAAAAATTTTGGCGGGGGAGGAGGGGGGTGCGAGGGAGGGGATTTGGTTTACTGGGGGTGTTTTGAACTGTCTTCTACCTCGCTTTTCGGTATTTTTCTATGTGAATTTATATTTTTGTAAAATTCCATTACTTCGGATTCCAATGACTCCCCCTCTTAATAAAAAAAGATCCACGTGCATGGACGCATGTAGCTAGGGACCTTGGAAAGGGCGTCGGTGCTGTGTGTCTATATGGTCACGATATCAAAACATATAAAGAAATTCTGTTAAAGAAAATATTTCTCGTCATAAAGATTTTCGCTTTAACTTTTAAGATAAGACAAATGTAGAATAGTTGATCAAATGATTGTTGCTTATTTCAGATGACATCGAAATGCCGTGTCTGGAATTGGTGTTATATATTTGGCCTCTTATTCTGTCTGGGGTGTCAATAGCCCAAGTATTGATATCTCTAAACTATTTAACTTTTCTGTATAGATAACTTGTGATGTGTCAGTTTCGTGAATAATGGTATCGTTTATAAAGAGAAAGAATTGATCTAACAAATTGTGTCTAAATTACAAAAAAAAAACGTGTGAGTCAATCAATGTACCGGCGCTACCTTCACGATAACTTCTTATTTGTGATTTTTACAATTTGTATTAGAAGTAATTACCAAACGCTATTTGCACTAAGTTTAAGTCAACGCTTACAACAACGAAGAGCTGTTTGAATTTGATAAAGTAAAAGATCGTGCAGAATTGATAATAAACAGTTTTTGTACATTTTCTTTATTACTTCCAACTATGTCAAAAAATAAAAAAATAAAAGATTTTTTTCAATTGACTGCATGAATATTCACTATACCATAAAGCTACGGTTTCTGTTTCAGATTTGTTCTGACACGGTTAAGGATATTGTAGCAGTTATGTATACTTGTACAGACAATCAGAGAGATTGTAAAGTAGGAAACCGTGCCGGATATTGATTACCCGATGACAGGTTAAGAGTCGGTTCTTAATTTAGCCTTTATGTTTGTAATTCAACGAACAAACTATTTGATGGCTTTTAGATGGCTCTTGATAAAAGAGACAGTCGTTACTTGTTTAGGACTTTCTGCAATGTTGCACGATTCGTAAAAACATTCAAAGGAGAAGAAATATGCGTACCAAGGTATTAGTATTTTCCAGCCTATAAAACTTCTACATTTCATTATCTCCAAGTCTTTATTTTTTATTGTTTTATATGATTTATTGATTGTTTCAAAGCAGTGTTAAACTTTATTCTACGTTGCATAAGAGAATCGTGAATACAGACTCGTCTAAAATGAATGTTTGAGAACGGAAGAATTTCGGGAATTTCATGAGCGAGACGATGATACTCATGATATAATACTGTGATATGTGGCTTCCAAATTCACTTTATCTGATAGAAACATGCATTATTTGATAACAACTGCTCATGTACCTTAATCTAGGAGAAAAAAAGGCCAGAGCCCTACATATATTCAACACCTTAGATAGCTTGCATGTTCAATGGAATGTTCTGATCATTCTAAATGCATGATCTTGTATATACATGTATCTGAAATAATATTGAGTGGATAAAAGCGCCTCTAATGAATTGTTCCGCACTTATTAGTCAAGTAATAGAAAGTTTGATGTCAATATATCTTTATTCAAGTGTCGTTTAGCTCAGTTTAGATAAGCCTATTGGGGATTCTCGATTTAATGCTTGATTTATTATTTAATGGCAAACTGCGATTTTCTGAATGAAAGGCCAAGAGCTCTTGACCTATATCAGCGAAGACAGCCAATTTACAAAAAGAAGAAATGTTTTACTTACGGCAAATACGCTGGATGAGAGACATCAATAAAAGAAAAAGATCAATGATGAAATTAAAAGTTGACAGATTCCGACAGATGTGAATTGACTTTTCGTGATATTTGCCACTTCGAATAAAATAGTTTAACAAATTAGAGTGAATTGGTTTCTTTCAAAATATTTTTTTTATTTTTGATAACCTTTTATTTAATAAGTGACTTAATATAGATTTTGGAAACTCTGCATGGTCTGGATAATTTAATAAAAGGTACCGTTTGGAGAATTATAAAGATATTGTGATGAGAGAAAGATGTTCAGTTTGGAGCTTGAAGTGTCAGTTATTATGAAGAGTCGGTCTCAAAAGATCAGTAAATTGAATTCAGGCTCGATCTTTCATGTATAATTGTGGAAACATATGTTGCGAGAAGCACTTCATCAGTTTTTTGTAATTGGTTACTTTTGGGCAGTGAAACGTGGTCAAAGAAATAGACGCATAGATCTTAATTGAACAAAGACCTATTGGTTTCAGCTGATAGAATTCAACCTTAGACCAAAATCAACACGCATGTTGCGGGGGCTTCCACAGTATTTGATTAGAAACAGTTATTGTTCTTTATTTGAAAATTGCATGTTGTATAATGCAACATTGTATGTTAGCGAACGAATCAGTGTTTCTCCAACGACATCAATAGCCCTGTTTCTATTCTTCTTTTTCAAAAATGACACGGTTTTGGTATCTGCAATTCTTTTTATTTCCCGTAGATCATTTTTAAAGTTTTTATAAAGAGTTTTAATTTTGAAATGATACTTGAGATTAAATTTTGTCGTTGCAATGAATCTTCCTTCTCGGTAGTGTGTGGTCCCTCAAGTCTATTGTCATTGATAGCAGAAGAACATCATTACAGACAATTAACACATGTATCTGCCAGGGCTAGCTCTTGCACTTGTTTATTTGTTCAGTCTGATAAGTCGGCATTTTATTTCTGCATTCGAAAAGCAGCAAGATTCTTCGTTCTATATGCACAGAGAGCATGCTCGGTGAGCAATACTACATGTTAAAGTTTTTATGTAATTTCATCGATCGGGAGAGGGGGATGCTTAGCAAAGTTAATCATTTGCAATGGAAATGGTAATGCAATTGTTCGGATAAAAAATTACGCAACTTTATAAAAGTAGGTTGAATCTCTAAACTATTTCCTGGTATTAATGCTATTTTATATGATACCAAGATTTTATATATGAAGTGATTTATGTAACAAGAGACTAGTATACTGTACCAAAGACCCAAAGTTAATAAGTATATTTCGAATATGCGATGGGAGTTTCTTACTTACGATGTCTTGCATCGACTCTAATTTCGAGCTCTGTCATTGTTTGGATTTTTTTAAAATACATTTTGTACGTGAATAATAAAGAAATGTACATTTATGTAAATGTTTCGGTTTGAATCAACAAATTAAAACATAACCATGCAATTGCATTAAACCAAACAACAACAACAACAACAATAACACAGTGATCCACAGGTAAAACAGATTTGTTAACAGAGCTCTCCGGACAACCGCCATGCATTTGATGCACGTACATCGTGTGTTGGACATAACGTTAACGCCATCACAGTTGGTGGCTGGCTGCGTTGATCTAGTTCGACTTTAATTACTAATTTGTCGGTAATCAAGCATGAATCCTACTGAACATATGCAAAATATTTTACAAGCTGGCCCGTTTCCTCCTTTTTTCAATATCAGCAAGATTTAGTTAATATTTACAGGCGCCGGTCTAATTCAAGAAAGTTTAATAGAAGAGCTGCATGTATCGATATACAAAATATAATAGATTTTGGTACATTCTAAATCTTTGATACTTTCTGGCTGTATCATTCGTATTATTTGAATGGATTGGTAAAGGCCTGTTAGGCCATAACGAATTCAGCGTGTGCATGCCAGTTTTAACTTTAACCTTTCAATTGAAAACCATTAAGACTTATTTATCCTGTAATTTGTTTTAACATCTTCAGAACATTTAGATTTTCATCTTACCGTATAAATATTCAAATGACCATGAAAATGGTTTACGGGATTCTCTCATACCATTGTATTGTGCCGTGAGGTTTTAACCAAAATTAACTGTATTGATTTCCAGGGAACAGGGATAGTGGCCTGCAGGAAATGGCAGTTTAAGAAGAATTAAGTGATATGTTTGGCATCATTAGCGTCCGACAGGAACTGCCACAAAAAGATGTAATGATAATGGGAGAAGTCGATAATGAGAACGGAAAGTGTGAATCCGTGAAGTACCGAGATCGAGTTTCAAGCAAGATCCTTTCAGGAAAACACACCTGGGCAGTGGCATTTCCTGATTTGTTGATTTCTGAAATACTTAAATTTTATAATCATAAAGAGATACCTAAAAAATTAAGCGAGTTATGCAACTTGTGTTGCTTTTGTCTCCTAGTAAAGCTGCGTTTATTTTTAATTCTCTGACTTCAAAATAATTAAGGTTATACCTTGGAATATAACTACACGATTCTACGCATACATTGTGGGAGTTGTTCTGGACGAACGTTGCTAAATACTATATGAAATGTATTTTTCCTAAATATTGATTGCAATGATTAAAACAACTTTATAGCTTCCTTAAAGCTCTCTAGATGAAAATTGTTTAAATTGGTATATAAAAAACTAGCCAAAATGATATAATACTCAATAAAGGTAACTCAAAGTCAATAACAGTACTGGTATCTGTTTTGCTGGATGGGTTTATCGCCCTCTGTTTTCTACAGTTAAAGTGAAAACCACGCAAATCCATCAAAAACCTGGATAGATCATCCCAAAAACAAATATAAACCTATAGATATGATAATCGATTTTCTCTTTAAGACAAAATAATGTATCTACTAACACTTTTATTGTGTTGTATTTCGTCCACGATTGCGGAAAATATTCAAACAGTGAAAACCGAGCCAGCAGTTACACTGACTAATCCTGCTTTATACGATGATAGATGATAAATCAACATATGCAGAAGAGAGATGCGTCTATTTCAAGTTTTATAATAACATCTATAAACTACCAAAAAAAAGAAGAAGCCAATGCAAAGATTGAAATATCGAAAGCCCGGGAATATTGCTACGTACTGCAATATCGCCGTTTAGATATATTATTTCTATATTTATATGATTAATGCGTATATCGGTTGATAAAACTTGCCCCTAGAAAAATCACAAATCCCCACATCATTGCAAACCACGATATCTTATTTCCTATTGGTATTTTGAACTTAGCTCTCGACATTACAAATACTCTTGTCAGTTAGCTTTTGACAAGTAAAGGCGGAAATATTAAGTTCTGTTGACAACATTATCCACAGATATATCAGAATGTAGCCTTATGATCCCCTAGACCTATATACTTCATCCTGAATCGAAATGGCCAACATGTACAACTTAGAATTATTCTGAGTATTCTGTACAATCTGTACAGTAAAACTCGTCTTGTACTACACGCACAGATATAGCAAAATCTCGGATATTCATAGTTTTGTGGAGTCCGGGCAAAATTTTTAACAAATCCTTGTCAAATGTTACAACGTAATGATCTTAAGGAATTCGCAATAACCGAGATTTACTGTTTACAACACCAATTAAGAGGTATATTACCAAATCTACAGCTAATTGACACAATACAGTAGTGAAATTAGCATGCATTAATTTTGATATTCTACACGCAATGAATAATGTTTTCGATTAGGATTTCTTTGGACTTCTATACTATAGTATATTGATAATCATCAAGTCCAAATAGCAAATTGACTTTCAGATCAAGACAGAATTCAGAGATGGAAGTGACATTTATCAATCTGAAATATCTGCTGACTAGCTAAATCGATCTTCCAATTTGAGCATGAACATTAGAGCTCAAGGATATTCCGACCGGGACATTTATCCGCTGTGTTCCGACCTCAATTTCAAAAGTCGTCTATCCACTGTATAAATCACGACATAAATATGGTTGGTAGAGACCATTCCATCAACGTTTTTAACAGTTTTGTTAACTGAAAATTATTTATGATTCGCAAACATTGGTAATGGGGAAAGTCGATTGTCTAATACATTATTTACATACGATAAATATAGCTTGTCTGGTAATTGAGAACAAAAAAAACGAAAATAAAACGTTAACGGTAAAATATAATTAATGAAAATAGATTACATTTAATGACTATTTAACCAGTGCTTTGTTTAGATGTGTATAAGCAACGTGAACAAGGGTTTTTATATCAATTTTGTATAACGTTATCATTAATTCAACGGCATAAAATGTGCGCAAGTGTTTATTTCCAATATAAGCTTTATTTATAATAAAACCGAGGTTAGGGAAAAATAGTGTTTGTTATTCTCATATGTTTTAACTTTCTATAAATAAATCAAAATCTAGATATGAAATTTTAGAGTAACATTGGCAACACAACCAATTTTTTTTTTTATTTTTTTTTTAATTCCGACCCGAAAAAAATATATATTCTGATTTATAATATTCTCCATTCGAATAATCGTTTCTTTAATCACGTGGCTTTGAAAATTATAGAGAAAATTGTATCATTAATTAGTCAGTTATAGCATAATAGCATATTTTATGTTTTTGGAGTTAAATAACGTGCAAAAGATGGTGATTTTAAAGGTCGAAGCGTGCTTATTGAGCCCAAACTGCAAGGTCATTTGACACTCTTCTCGAAGCCTTAAGACAGAACTCAACTGAATAAAGTTATATTTTTAAGCTCAGACCTCATCTCACCCTCATGTCCAACCCACCCCCTTTCGAAGCATATCAATGAGTTGTTAGTGTCAGTAGGCAGAAGAAATCTGCAAAGATCTCCTTGTTTTTCCAGAAACCAAGTGGTATTGATCCGGAAACATCACAAGGTTGTGTGTCGAGTCCTCGTTTATTCCCTCCGACTTGTGAAGATTCTTTGAGATGGAAGAATAAAAGTTGGAGTGTTCTTTTTATACTTCTTTATTTCATTGTTTATTATCCCGAGAGCATTCAATTGACTTTGAAATTACGGATAACAAACAAATTTGGATTCAATTGAAGCCATAATGAAAATTCGATCAATGAATTTAATGGAGTTGTAAGGTTTTTCATGGCTCTTAGTACTTCTTATGACTGAGTAATTGCACTGAAAATAATTCATTGACCTTGTTATTAATTAGGTACAACGTTTGCATTAATATTAAACACACATGCACATGGTTTTTTTTTGGGGGGGGGGGTTGTTGTTGTTGTTTTTTTTTGGGGGGGGGAATGAATAAATATTCTGTCCAGGCAAAATTTTTGATACGCTTCTTAAACAAGAAATTAAATATGCATACATGTATATACATGTACTTTTTATTTGATGCGTACTATTATTTTTTTTTATGAAATGGTAATCAGGACTAAAATTTATAGAGTACATGTAGTTCATGGTCAGTATCGCGTAGAGGAATGCGCTCTGATTGGTCATAGTCGGTCCATTCCTCTACTTAGTCACACTGTGTATATATATACATGTAGACTTTTCTTCTAGTAAATAGCATTGTGTATTGAGGATGTCATTACTTATCTTGGCTTACGTAAACAGATTTATGAATATTAATGTGACATGTATAGACTTCTGGCTTCCATTTTAGCCAGCAAGTAAATAGTTGTCAGACATTTTAAATGGTCAGGTCAACAACATTAACATTTTGTATAAGGTCTTTCGATATATAGAAAAAATTACAAAAAGATAACACTGATAATTTTTGTGTTTTGACATTTTATTTAAGGTATGAATGATCTAGCACCGAACTATATAAAGGCCAGTCACAGATAAATTTCCGTCAAGAATATTATGAAATGCCATCCATTCATTAATATTCTTGACGGAAATTTATCTGTGACTGGCCTTTATATAGATCGGTGCTAGATCATTCATACCTTAAATAAAATGTCAAAACACAAAAAATTACACAACATTCTAAACTTTTCGTTTTATTACTTTACGTAAATTAAATACATGTCGGGTTCAATGTAAAAGAAGTATACATGATAAATGTCCTCAAAAAAGTGTTTACATGCAGTGACGATGAGTACAAACAAAACAAAACATTTATGTAAAAATGTAATGTGCAAACTGATCAATATTCCGTCATTTTATTAGGTCTCTAATTCAATGGCTAATTCAATTCCCAAGACTGTTTAAAGTACGCCTCCATAGCAGACTTTAAGGAAGGAACTTGTCATTTCTCCGAGCTATTTGTCTTCGTTTGGACACAGAAGGATAAGGACTTTCACCAAATCCCAGCATCTATAATTTGATAAGAGTCTTAGGATGGTCAAATGACACCGAATCCTTTATAGGATTTGACAAGCAACATTCATCTTCAAATAACTAAAAATGAACTGAATAGACATTAATATAACCAGATGATTTTGTATTTTCAAAGGACAAATAAATTATTGTCCAGACTATAGATTTAAATTTTGCATTTCGAATTGCATTAATCAATTTGTTGACAAGTTTCTTTATGCATGCTTCATATTCTTAAATCATTACGAAAGCACTCACATATTCGTAAACTTATTATAGTAAGAAGCCATTCCTCCATTCATTAAAACGTACAGTAAATGTTCGTGTTGTGTATCAAACCTTATAATTTTGGATAACAACGTTACTAATTCTGGTAGAAAACGTGCATTGTTTTATCAATACAGAATTAAAGGTTCCTTAATCAGTTCATTTAATCCACGATCCCGACTGCTAATCTGATACGTGCATTTGTCTTGACAATGAATTATTTATCTGGAAGAGTGGGTGTTTCGAGGGATCTTTTTACCATCAATGTCTAGGAGTTTCTCTTTCAACCCATAGCATGGTCTATCTCCATAACAGCTGCGGTAGTATGCCAACTGATCACTATTTCTTGTCACAGAAACCAAACGAAGTTGGCTGACAACACAAAATGTTTTGTACTCACTTCTTTCACACTTTATACATTTGCCAACTCAATCTTTTATATCCTTGCATCCATTTACTCGTAGTATAATACGTATGGCAAATAGCTCACAAGTAGAACAAATTGTTCCCCAAGAAGAAATAGATTTGCTAGAGCACATGTTCACAATGGTGTGAATTAGATATCGAAACAGTTTTAACAGAAATTTACTAATGTGAACATCATAATCTAGATTCAAGTTTTTGCATGATATCATCAAAGATATACACTAGAATTTGTTTTTAAATGCTACACAACATAATAAAAACATTATCAAATCACACCATTTGATACTTAAATGTTATTGTGTTAACAATTATTTCGTTGTTGAATAATCTTAAAATGATTCGGTGGCTGTTAAATGCATGCCAATTGCACGTGTTGTTTTTAACACGTTATACCGGTAACTCTCGTGGCGATTTCTTAAGCTTTTATCTCCGTTTTCACAGATTTCACATCTGTCACGATGAAGCTTTAAAACAAGAGGCAACGAGCGGAATACCAACCTCTGACTCTGGAGAAGTCGTGTTACAGGAGAACCCATGGAAGCCCTGAGAACTTTTGGCCTTTATGAAAAGAGCTAGGAAATTGTTTTGACTTTTCTGAGGACGCTATAGAGATGGAGGGGTATAAGTGTCAGATGATGTTTTGCTGAAAAGTGATGGTTGTTAGCATTATGGCATAATGTAGGCATTTTAGTGTCAAGGAGATTATGAAGGAGTAAAGCTCGATAGAAATAACCAATGGCATCCTTATAGGTTCCAGTAGTTCTCAAACTAAAGCATGACTGGTCCTTTATCCGATGTTAAACATGACAAAAATCCAAAAGTTACGTTTGATTTGAACTTTAACAATTTTGGGATACGAATAACATTGTGCAATTAAAATTGGTTTTAGAAGTATTTTATTCATACTATACATGTATAAATAAGTATATAAAGTGAATATGGATTAAACAGCAGGCAAAGTAGCCTATATTAGTTCTTTCCATTCATTTGAAATTGTTGTAGATACTAGTATACAAAGTACAACAACCATTTCCAGAAAACGTACTCGAATTAAAACGTAAGCTGCTTGGTTTACAAAAGTTCTAATTGAAGGTTTACTAGTTTAAATGAATTTGATGCATAAATAGGACCGTTGAAAATTAGGTATGTTTTCCTCGCAAATTCACTATATTTACCCCCCACTAAGGTTTTAACATTCGAGGTTCAACACCCAACACCCATATCTTATCCGAATCCGTCCTTCTCCATGAATAAAATTTTTGATTGCCCCACCCTTCATTCACACATACGATGCATTCTTGTAACTCTAAGGGGTTTACATACAAGCAAAAAATGCATATGTATTATGAAGTTGTACCTATGTCATCTTCTTTTTCTGTCAAACATGACAATCACGGGATAAATGATCTCATATGGGATTTTTTTCCACAATGGCTGACTGACAGCTCACCAAACCTACTTGGTTCATTTCTGATCACAGATTCAAACAATCGTCTTGAAACAACAGAACTGGCCCGTCTTGTCTCTTCGCTGACTTGTGAACACCTGGCAATGATCTCACACCTACCGAGGTAGGTACTGCATTTATAAATCATAGTTAATAAATCCCCCTTCAAATAAATCTGATATCTGAATGCAAATAGCTTCTTGTCAAACTGTAGATGGATAAAGGTAGTTTATGGTTCGGAGTTTCATGCAGTGTATTGTTTTGTATATTCACAAAAGGTCTTAAACTTTTGACAAGAAGACGTATATTGAGAGCTCTATTTTATCTCTAAATCTTCATTTTTTGTTTTGATTAAGACGAGCAGTCTGGAAAACTATTATTTTTTTTTAAATGCAAATATGATGGCTGTTTAAAATGATTATGAAGTACTTATGACAATTACACATGCTTTATGAAAAGAAAATAGAATATTTCTATACAGAATACATGGTATTTTCAAATCTAACTGCAGACAGTTAAGATATACGAATCGCATTCCTGGACATGTCATTTTCCTTTAATTTATAACGACACTACTTCACTCAACAAATGTTTTGTCCTCAAACTGTTTAAATTGCACATGTCTTGAGTAACCGATCTTGTACTGCTTTTGGAATCTTTCAGATAACAGAAATCGCTTTTATCAATCTTGGCAAGGGTGTTTAGATCTGTCTTGTATTGCAAAACAAAAGACATAATACATGGGAAAATATGTTCATTGTATGGCGCTGAAATGTTCCTAAAGAACACACAAAGATCATATCTGTAAGACATTCTACTCACAATGAAAAAAAATACCTGCTATGTACTTACATACAGTATATAAAATATTTAGCGACGATTCTTTGCGACGATTGAGTTTGTAAAGTGCATGCCACTTCTACAAGTTTGAGCATTTTGTACTCTTTGCCAAGTTTATCCGAATTCCAACTGATTGTTAACTTATAATTACGGATTGAGAAGTTGGTTGGATGTACATCTATTGTGGGTGAAAGAGAAGTAGGAGGGCTATTGTCGAAACTTTTGAAATCTTCAGGTATGGATTTCTAATACCAGGTATTTAATACGTAAATAAGGAATTCAATTACTCAAAATTTTTATGTGTATTCAATGAAAAAAGGAATAAATTGGAATTGACAATGACATCATTGGTGGTTTGTTATCAACATAGTGATGTTTCTAGGTGCACAATAACGTTTCCTTCCATAAGATCAGACCCATTGGGCGATATAAACTAAATACATATGGTGGTTACCAGAGACTTAGAGAGATAAAGTCGTTTATAGCGTGATAATCCCATACAATGATTTACCTTTCTCCACATTTTATCTTTATCTGTATACGTGCTTTGTTGAAAACGTACCACTGCTATGCACTTTTTTTAAACCGGTAACAACACCTTGACCTATTTCTTTTATTTTGGTTTACCAGTCCTCTCATCCGTGTGCATACTTTTTATGCATTTAATTTGTTTCTAAATATCTCTTTGAATAATGACATTTATTGCAATTGCTCTGCATTCGTCTGGCGGTGCAAGGTTGTGACACGGCCTGTAACCGCGGATGAATATTCAAGAGTGTGATAAGGCCTCTTCGTTCAACTCTTGCAACAGCTTCAGCCACTTTTATAAGACCTCTTCACTCTCCCTTTATAGAAACACAAATAAACCCGGTCTCTCTTTATAAAGATGAGGATCATAAACTTTATAGTTGAGGTAATAATCTACATTCGACCGTGCCATTTAACAAATAGGTTTTACATCTGCCGTTAGGGGTTGTAGGTTTGGTGTTGCAATAAATGAAAGAACTTCAAACACGTGGACGTCTTTAATGTAGTTATACACAGGTTTATGCGTAAATAAACAGGAAAACCGTTTGTTTAGTATAAATGTTTCGAAGCAGAACATCAAATGTTGGTCAAGGGGTTAAATTTAATTGGTTTCGTTTTATATAGATTGTATTTACATATACCCTAGGCTTGTAACAATAAAAAAAGGTGCAGTTCTTCTGAATCCGTAAATTCAATACATTCAACAACTGTAAGTGTGCGTCGAAAACCATTCAATCTTGTATCTTGAATTCCAGGTGGGGTTTTTTTCTTGTAAAATTTATCACCATTTATATGGGTCTTGTACTGTTTGAGATGCACATTTTGTTTCTCAAACTGATTGAACACTATTACTCGATAGACGTAAGCTAGAAATTTAAAAGCCATGCCAAGGCGCGCGTTGTTTTTTGAGAGCCAGAGCACTGAAGCAAAGTTTGATTAAATGTTGATGAAATACTCCAGGTTATCAATTAAGTTAAAAAAAAATAGTTTACCTGCTATTGAGATGTTATAAGGAAACTATTAAATAAGAAAATACTATGCTACGTCTTTGTCACCGTGTGTTTGAACCCAACAACACTCTTAAAAAAGCTTCTAGGTATTTAGGGGACGGATTTCTGATTGCTTGTCGTCATACAATGATGTCTTTCAAAGAGATGTAATATCTAGTTTGATATGATATCGATAAATTCGTTTATCATGCATGTGATTACGGTTTTCAAAATTAAAATACTTCCCATGAACCTCAAAAATGATAACTCTCTCTCTCTCTCTCTCTCTCTCTCTCTCTCTCTCTCTCTCTCTCTCTCTCTCTCGTTTGTTAATATCAGATACTAGCTAGTACATATGCTGCCCTTTTCAAAACAATGAAATATTTTTATGAAAAATCAAATAGTTTGTAAAAGACAATTAGCATGTTTTGCGTCATTTTGTTATCAACAATATTGCTTACATGGCTTCATTGTACCTCGATCTCTTTTGCAAATACATGTATATCGTAGTTTTCATATTGGGTGACGGTTTATGTGGTTAACCTGGTAGAATTTCGGTTAGTCAATGTCATAGAAGAATATAGTGCATATGAAACTGCAACAGAGGGTTGATTCAAACCTCTGATAACAGCAGAAACCTAATCACCTTGTACCTTATGGCGGACCTATTGTTCTAGATGGGGATTCGGTCGTACTTTAATAAGAATGATTGGTATTTTTCGTGAACTTCAAGAGTTTCGTGTTACCGATGACAATTGAGACTGTCTCTGTATTAGGTATGTTTTTAACTAAACGATGTCATAACAGCGACGATAAGAGTGGCTTCAGAGTGGTTTAACTAAGGTGTCCTTCGTATTGGAAACTGTATAAGGTATGGTACTAGTTATTGTATACATATGGTTAGAAATAATCCCTTTCTAGGGAGTAAAAAACGGGGGAAATGATACGGGTCATGAAAATGTATGGTGTTTCTGTATAATTTATCAATCTCAATATCCTGGCAAATGAGTCTGACAAACTGTCCTTTCTTTGTTGTAATTTTGATATACCCGTGTCAGCTGTATACAAAATGTAGGGCAAAATGGTCAATTCATCATTCTGTATGGAACAAGGCATGATGTTGAATTACCATGTTTTCGGGGTTGATAGACTGGAGGTTTCTTGTATTGCATTTGTTATCTTCATTACTATAAATACATTAGTACACATTTCATGACTGGGATCAAGAGAAAAATGCGCATGCTTTTTGCTGGACCCTGAGACCAAACTGTTGTGGTGGAAGGTGGTATCATACACGAATAATATGTTAGGCTATATAGTACATATTCAAAAGCTCCACAAACGCCTGCTCAACACGCTTTTTCTTCCTTCTTTATATCCGTTTCCGGATCTTTTACTAGAATTTTCTAAATCATCTGGATTTTTTTTTTTTAGATAAAAAAGAACTAGAATAATAATTCGTTTTAAACTTTTCTCTTCATAAATAAATATTTCCTTGTGCTGTAATAAAAAAAACATTTATAAAGTACAAGGAAACGTTGTTATTAAGAGACAAGTTTTAAATATAAGGTACTTGTCAATGTGGGTTTTACTATATATATATATATATACGTCCCTGGTTTTACAGAAGCTTTTTGTTGATGAAATCCGGAAAGAGGCTATAGGAAAGCTAGGTTTTTTGGCGACATAGGAGCACTTGCAAAAAAGGGGAAATTATATGTGCTGGGTGCTTTTTCTGCCTTTGGAAAATAAAATTCAGACCAATTTTTCGTTGGGATAGAATAATTGAATTTTAATTAATCGCTAAATATTGTTTTTAAAAAGAAAGATTAAATTGTAAAATGATACAATAAAATGCTTTCTCCATGAAGTTTTCGACCAATGAAAAATTATATTCAACATGACAACAAATAGTTTAAAGAGCGGTGACTGCTTGAAATCGCTTGAACTCGAGTCCTTGTCGAAAGTGAGAAGGACTATTATAAAAAAAAAAAAAGCATTTCTTGAGTGTTTCTTTGAGAGTGCACTGCATGTATCCTAATTGTTGCTTTGTTTATCATTGTATAATAAAGCTGATAAGAATAAAATTTACTTTATTTACCTTTATTTCGACCCCTGTAAATTGATAATGTAAACTTGTCATTGTAGCTATATATGATATATATATACATGTATATAATATGTGTCCATACCCTAAATATAAAATGAATGCACGACTCGCTTTATTCAGGAGTTGCTGAATGAATTCAGTTCTTCAAACGATTATTCTGGTATATTGCACTTTTCACTGTATCTGAATACCACCTGCAGTGGCTATAGAAAACAGAGAAGACTCCGCCGGCTTATACAAAATGATAGATGGCCTTGAAAGGTATAATGCGGGGATTCCCGAAGATCAGACCTGTTCATAATCAGGCCGAGAATTGAAACGAGATGAACTCTTTGTAAGTTCATCAGCGATATTACCCCACGGCTCAACTGCAGACGCGATACATTTTTTTTTCATGGAAGTTAGCCGGAAAAGCTGCACGCTATAGTGGAAGGATTTCATAGGCTGTCCATTCACAACTCGACAACTGCTCCGCGTAAAAGCGCTGTGTAGAAACCGCGTGTGTATTGACGTTTTGACAGGAGACCACAAACTTTATATTTTTTATCATCTGATATTGCATGTATTAATAAACCGCGAGTGCGAAGGTTGATTTAGGTCTATGATTTTTGCTGTCGGTTTTTGATGTTTTGTGTGGTAAGAGGAATTCCAAATATTCTGACCTGCAGACAGGTAAGCTTTGTTGTGATTTTGTCAATACCCGTGTACGTATTATCAAAGTAGAAGTGTGTGTATTGCTTGACAAAGAAGTGTGTATTGTCAGAGTAAATACATAAGTTTGTGCAGTGGGGGCAAAATGAGAACTTTAAATGTCCCTTTAATTCACCGCGAATAAAAAAAGTCCAAGTTTATCATTGGGTCCAAATAAAAGATAAAAGATGCAGCTGTTTTTGCCTGTGTACATTTAGCCAGACCAGGTATAAAGTGTACATGAGAATGGTCTTTCTGATGGTCTTTCTGATATGCCTATAAAGATATAGTAGGCATCTACATGTAGTACAGGGAATATTTCATATCTTGGCATAGCATACAGCTGGCATACATACATGAACTTTTCAACTTGCTAGCAGAATGATCCCATTAGTAGTTTAATATGTTAGATCAACACCATCAACACATACTCCATTTAATGTTGCATCTCTTGAGAAAATCCACTATTCTTTTGGGGGTGGGGGCACATATACCTTAAGACTCATTACAACGTAATACAATTTTCTAATTTGACAATGAATATTCTATGTGAAAGAGATTGGGGAAGAGGGTGTTACGTTGGATTTTTGATGAAGAGAGTAGCTGATCAGAAACCCTTGACTAGCGAAGATGGGGGTCTAATGCCATATTTTTTGTGAACAAGATTTCACTTTTTATTTTTTGGTTACATCTCCATTGTACATGCAGGTTACTGCATGTGTAAAACACATTTTTGTAAAAGCGATTCTTTGCTACTGTAAGGGGAGTACTTAGGAAAATAGATTACCCTAAGACTGAACATCAAAACGGCCTCCCTGTTGATGTCTCTGTGGGTTCTGAGGAGCAAGAATTCTTGTAAATGATTTTGCAATAAGCAAATTGCCATAGCAACAGTTTATTAGTTTGCTAATTGGGCAGCTTCAATTGTATTTTAGTAGCCAGAGGAGATGTACAGCATATAGACAAATTAAAATTTTTCAAGATCCCCATGGAGTTTAAAAATCCCATTAATTTTTACTTTTAGTTCTCTGAATACACTGGTTTGCTTTAAGAGATTTATAAGATACTTGTATATGTCATAATCGTATGTGTTTCGCAATTTTCAGTAAACTGCACAGGGGCTGAGAGGCCTGATGGAGTAACAATATGATGTAATGCTTTCATGCTGCTTAAGTTTCTGCTTCTCCATGCATGTATGATGACTTTTCATGCACAATTAACTGAAGCTGTTAATGTGCTTTAGACAATGGTATGGAAATAATGGGTTGAAATGCATCTGAAGAACATTCAAGTTGTGAAATAATGGACCAGACATATTTATATATATATGTACTTGTACGGTACTTGTTTTTGTATATGGTAGAGAGAATGAAAATCTGAGAGATAACAATGTAATTTGTGAAGAATCATTTTTTGGATTGCGCCTCCTATATTAAGGCCATGTGTATCATGTACTTTCATAGGCATCAAGATATTTCATTGCAAAATGCTGCTTATAATTGTTATCATGGGTTTTTATATTATTTTATTACTTCTAAAGATTGCTTTTTTACAGAAAAATCTCAAGTATTAATTGCATGACACCATCAAATAAACATAAAAACCCATTTGTTAAATTGAGCACTTGGTTTTGTCATTTTTTACATTGTGAGTAACACGACACATGTGGAGTATGTTTGAAACATTGCAGCCTCAATTGTAACACTGCAACATCATTTAGATAATTGCTGTAACTTTTGATAAATCTCAACAGATATTAGATATTATATTCTAGATACCAGACATATGTTTTTAAAATTTTTCCTGAATTTCTCTATCAAAATTGTGGGAATGGTATTCATCTTAGAAGATAACCTCATGATTGGAAAATAAAGAGTTTTTCTTCCCTTCAAGTTCATAACATTTTATGTGGATGAAAATGATTCGAGTGATATCAAGTCATCTGCCATAAAAATGACGCATTAGAAGCTGAATATCAATAATTGTGTCTCAAATAAAACTAAATGCTGTGCAAGATGTCAGCTACTAATAATTTTCTGGTATTTTGTAAATTTTATGGGCGGTATGACACATGAAGAACACAGACTTTGTCTCGAGGTACATGGTGACACCCATTCACAAATCCAGCGCTTTCTAATTTTGGCCATGTTTTGCCCTGCCCGATATGATGTCAATGAAATATTCAAAAGGAAATAGCCAAATAATTCCAGATTTTAAAGTACAACGTTGGTGATTCATTCAGAAAAATGTGATCATTTGGAAAAATTTACTGAAAAACTTAGTTTTTAGCTCACCTGAGCTGTAAGCTCAAGTGAGCTATTCTGATCACATTTTGTCTGTCGTCCGTCTGTCCGTCTGTCTGTAAACTTTTCACATTTTCAACATCTTCTCAAGAACCACTGGGCCAATTTCAACCAAACTTGGCACATAGCATCCTTAGCCCAAGGGGATTCAAAGTTGTGAAAATTAAGGACCAAGCCCTCTTACAAGGGGAATTAGGAATTAAGGAATTAATGAAAATTTTCAAGAAATTTTCAAAAATCTTCTTCTCAAAAAGCGTTAGACCAGGAAAGCTGAAACTTATGTGGAAGCATACTCAGGTAGTGTAGATTCAAAGTTGTGAAAATCATGACCCCCTGGGGTAGGGTTGGGCCAAAATGGGGGGGTCAACTTTTTACATAGGAATATATAGAGTAAATCTTTAAAAATCTTCTTCTCAAGAATCATTTGGCCAGGAAAGCTGAAACTTATGTGGAAGCCTCCTCAGGTAGTGTAGATTCAAAGTTGTGAAAATCAAGACCCCCGGGGGTAGGGTGGGGCCACAAAGGGGGGTCGACTTTTTACATAGGAATATATAGAGTAAATCTTTAAAAATCTTCTTCTCAAAAACCATTTGGCCAGGAAAGCTGAAACTTATGTGGAAGCATCCTCAGGTAGTGTAGATTCAAAGTTGTGAAAATCATGACCCCCGGGGGTAGGATGGGGCCACAATGGGGGGTCGACTTTTTACAAAGGAATATATAGAGTTAATCTTTAAAAATCTTCTTCTCAAAAAGCGTTAGGCCAGGAAAGCTGAAACTAATGTGGAAGCATCCTCAGGTAGTGTTGATTCAAAGTTGTGAAAATCATGACCCCCGGGGGTAGGGTGGGGCCACAATGGGGGTCAACTTTTTACATAGGAATATATAGAGTAAATCTTTAAAAATCTTCTTCTAAAAAACCATTTGGCCAGGAAAGCTGAACTTATGTTGAAGCATCCTCAGGTAGTGTAGATTCAAAGTTGTGAAAATCATGACCCCCGGGGGTAGGATGGGGCCACAATGGGGGGTCGACTTTTTACATAGGAATATATAGAGTAAATCTTTAAAAATCTTCTTCTCAAAAAGCGTTAGGCCAGGAAAGCTGAAACTTATGTGGAAGCATCCTCAGGTAGTGTTGATTCAAAGTTGTGAAAATCATGACCCCCGGGGGTAGGGTGGGGCCACAATGGGGGTAAACTTTTTACATAGGAATATATAGAGTAAATCTTTAAAAATCTTCTTCTAAAAAAACATTTGGCCAGGAAAGCTGAAACTTATGTTGAAGCATCCTCAGGTAGTGTTGATTCAAAGTTGTGAAAATCATGACCCCCGGGGGTAGGATGCGGCCACAATGGGGGGGTCGACTTTTTACATAGGAATATATTGAGTTAATCTTTAAAATCTTCTTCTCAAAAAGCGTTAGGCCAGGAAAGCTGAAACTTATGTGGAAGCATCCTCAGGTAGTGTAGATTCAAAGTTGTGAAAATCATGACCCCCGGGGGTAGGATGGGGCCACAATGGGGGGTCGACTTTTTACATAGGAATATATTGAGTTAATCTTTAAAAATCTTCTTCTCAAAAAGCGTTAGGCCAGGAAAGCTGAAACTTATGTGGAAACATACTCATTTAGTGTAGATTCAAAGTTGTGAAAATCATGACCCCCGGGGGTAGGGTGGGGCCACAATGGGGGGGTCGTCTTTTTACATAGAAATATATAGAGTAAATAGTTAAAAATCTTCTTCTCAAAAACCAGTGGAAAAAATTGATTTTTATTTATACAGGATCTACATGTATTATACTACATTGTCCAGATAGTTTTTATTATGACTCCATTAAGCTGATTTTATCATACCTATTGTTCCTCAGGTGAGCGATGTGGCCCATGGGCCTCTTGTTTATTCAACTTGGTGATTGGTATAGGAGAAGGGCCGGATTTGAGACATGGTGCAGTGATTCAAAGATTTCAAACATTTTAAGATAAAAAAAAACCCATTTAAACAATTTAAGGTTTGAAGCAAAGTGTTTTTCATTTATTTATGAGTAAGTAATGATTGAAATTGATGGCTGTCAAATTTAATTGGCTGCTAGTTCAACTTAGAGAATGGGTCATTTAAAAAAAAACCCAATAGCACATCCTATCAGTGGCTCATCTACCAAAATTATGTAACATCATTAGATTTTTTGTTTCCAGACTTTAATATGTACTTGTCTGCTTACGTTGACCCTATGCTTATCAGTGAGGGGGTAAGAGAGCTATATAGCTTTATTAGTCTTCCTTTTCATTTGATAATCAAGTTCTTTTTGTTGTTGATGACACAAGGGACCTGCCATTTCGACCATCCCGTGATTGGTACACTTATCACTTTAAATTAGACTTTCGTGTTGGACTGGGCTCATCTAGAATTTTCTATTGATTTTGAGTAGTCGAGATCTTCTCATATTTCCTATAGGGTGTACCTGATCCTTAACAAAAAATCTGTCTGGTCCAGACACAATGTGATTGTCGGCTTGATAAGATTGAAAACAGCTGAAGGGCATTGAATGAGATAAAAAAGAATTAACAATTATAAAAGTTTTCAAAAGTTGTGTCAAAATCTGGTTTGTTTTCAAAAGTACAAGGTTGAATTTCAGGGTAATGTGGATTAAAAAAAAATACCTATATCAGTTGATAATTCATGAGTGCATGTATGGAAAGTTTTTTTGTTTTTGTTATAGATTTACAAATACTAATGAATTTATTAAAATCATACTGATTTTAAGAAGATCTTTATATTTTTAATATAATCCTTGTGAATGTTCAATATGCCATTTAACATTCAATATTTTTCTATCAAGGGGAATAACTCTGATCAATTGGGATATTCCTAAACAGTATTTCTTTATATCAATGAAACATCCCTTTTTTATTCAAAAGATAAACTCAAAGTTGAAAATGTATAACATTAAGCTAGGAATTGGCAGCATACCAAAGCATCTATCAATGCAAGATATGTCCTTTTCTTCAAGGTTAGACATGTTGGGGTTATGGAAAAAAATGTCTTTGAAGTTTAATTATCAAGGAGCTTAAATGAACTTTGATAAAAAAACTTAATTTCCCAAAATAACAGAATATTTCATGTTCTTTTTCAATACATGTATGTTCTAGATTTAATTGAAATGCATGGAAATTTTATCAAGTTTCTTGATTGTATAATGACAGAAAATTACTTTGTTTGCTAGCAGAATTTCTTTGATGTGTTTCTTAATTTGCCAAAAATTATTTTTGTAAATTTAAGGATTAAAAAAATGAAGGAAGCCGTCTCTCATCTGAATTTTAATTCAATTAGCATCAGTGTGATAAAAGGATACTGCCGTGTTGGTCAATAAATACCTGGATAATTAACCGCTAACTGTAATTCAGGTACCCATTCACACAGCCTGACCTGGTCACAGTGTTTTTACAGGACCATTGTGAACTTGAATTTGAAAACTTTAATTGACAATAATTGGTTGTTTTATTTTCTAGTTACAGCTCATTAGGGTAAAAAACTGACAGAGATCAACAGATATTATTTGTCCTCGTAAACAGTTCTAGGCCTGATTGACAGTGGAGAGGACTGAGGACTTTAAAGGGATACCATCTTTGATAAAGATCAAATTAATTTGTAAGTATTACACATGACTTTCACTTTTTAATTTGATTCAGTACGCAAGTTATTTAGTGGAAAACCTAATGCTGTATCAGAATTAGAAATTCAATTTTAACAGTATATGGATTTTAGAACATAAGCATTCTCCTAAATCTCCTAAATAACCTGAATTGATACATAATAGGGTAAGATGGAAGTTTCATTATGGATAGAATGTAGAAAAAATATTTACATTACATAATTGATAAAACATTTCATTTAATGAATGAATAATTAATTTAATCTTGATGTTGAGTCAGTAATTAGTGGAGTACTTAGTGTAGACATGATATTGTATGTCTTCCTCGGAGAATTGTCTGTTATGTACATCACAGATATATACACAAAGCGGCATGGAGCATGGCTGTATCAGCAATCAAAATGTCAGCTACTGGCAGACATGGGCTAGGACAAATTAACTTCCAATAATGCTCATCTGCAGCAAATCAATAATGGACTAGGGAATAACAATAACAGGCAATTATTTGGTCAAACTTGTACCTCTTCCCTGCCAGTGGGAGGATGTCCAGGGCAAGTGCTTTCCTCGTATATATTAAAACGTTTAACAAGAAAAGTGTTGGCCAGACATACTGAAATATGCATCATGTAATGTATTTGTGATTTGGGAGAGATAATGGGAAGAAATTCTATTGATAATGGACATGAGGATGTTGAACATGCTGTATCTGGTATGCACACATGCTGCGCTCTCGCTCGCGCTCTCTCTCTCTCTCCCAAAATAGTCAATATAAAATATAAACATGATTTTTAGACGATTGTAAATTTAAGAAAATTAAATTGGTCCCTGAATTTTAATATGAATTTGTAATGTTTTAACTCAAATACATTGTATAATTTAGAAAAAAACCAATAGCACACCATTACAGATTATTTACTTCCTTGGGATCTTTGTTATGTCAATATTTTTTATGGATGTGAAAAAGTTCTCTGTGGGTGTTAAAATCACTGTTTGTTGACATATGCCAAATATTGTTTTGTGATCTTCAACTGTTAGATATAGGGGTCTTGCTCAATAAATTGTGAAACAGGTGCCTCTCAGATTGAACAGTTATGCAAGGATTTTGAAAACATTTTCTGAACCATTTCTTCAGAACATTGGATTAGTCGGAAGTGCTTCCTTAGTCCAAACACTTTTGACCCCCTTAAAATGGCCACAATAGAGAAATATTTTGACAAGTGTTGTGTAAGACTGTTTTCGTAGTTGAACTGATATTTAGTAATGAGATTTCACTATAAGTAGTCCTTTGCCATTAAGTACCATGAAAAATGACCATTGTTCCCAGATTTCATGTCACTCTTGAATTAAATTTGGTGAAGTGATCAAATGTGAGAGGAAAAACAAGACTGCTTTTGATGAAAAGCGACATAATGTAACTAGTTAATTCTATTGGTGTTTAACATATAGTAGCTAGGTAAAAAAAAGTGAAGCAGTTAACAAAATATTCACTAAAAATTTATTACATCATCATGATACCTCCTTGAAAGTTAAATCAACGCTGTGTTATGTACAAGTACTGGCATATTGTAATATTATGGGTCGCTGATGATCAAGCTGTCCCATCATCATGAAGTGGTGACACATTCCATGCACTATATAGCTACAAGTGAAAATGTAGTGGTTGAAGTGGCTGATTTAATGCGTGCTGGTGATGGTTTCAAGTTTAATTCTTAAGGATCCTCCACACACCCGGGAAAAGTTTTGCATACAAGCCCATGCTTCTAAAATACTTGAAGATATGGATTTTTAATATGTGTTCAACTTGAAAATGAACACAAAAACTTTCCATTTTGGGGGAAAATCAACTTTTTAAATTTTACCGCTCTTCATAAAAAATAAAAATCCCTGCAGTATTCGAACTCGGGACCTGCGGGTTGGTAGACCGACGCTACACCCGTTGTGCCACAGAGATAGTCACCACGTTTTGGGGATATAAACTGTTTCTGAATGAATTGATATCGCCATGTTGTGACGTACTGTCATAAAAAGTCGAAGTCACGGGGTGTCGAGGATCCTTAAAACATTTCTATCAAGACATTTCCGTTTCATTCTATAACCAGTCTCTTACTTTATAGTTGTCATGGAGTGTACGTTCTTCACGCCACTCCTGAGTTTGACTCCTTAAAGTTTATAAACCATGTCTCTCTGCCATCATCATAAACAGTCAACCAAAATTATTCTCCTCATATTGCAGACCATGGCCAAAAGAGCTTCCGTATGTACATGACTCTTGACTGTGAATTGAGCTAATTTAAAAATAATGATAATACTTTTTCCTTGAAGTTTAATAACCAATATATATATACACACACACTGGTACATTTACAATGTATGTACCGGTACATGTAGTTTTCCCGTTGTCACATTTTGATGCAAATATAAAAGCTACTGATCATGTCTTTTGTTAGTTAAAAAAAAAAATACAAAGCTAGCCCATTAGTTGCTTTTCATAGACTCATCAGAGTTGTTTCCCTTTGACTTTATTCATAAAGGTGTCAAATTCCGGTGAAATAATTCACTTGCTTTATACAGCTCAGGTATTGTTTGTTGTTTTAGCATGTGTCAAGGCTGTCTGAAGATGCCAGATGAATTAGAATCAGTACTTAAAAGACAACTTTATATAGTTATTAAGTCATATTGTGTTAAATTGACATTTTAGGATAAGTCTTTTATGCTGTAATCCTGTGCATGTATAGTTTTAATTTCTATACAATCATGCATCTTATATTGTTTAAGCATTCCATGAACAGAAGACAAAATGGTGAAACGGTTTAAACCCCCTCCCCCCCCCCCCCCCCCCAATTAAATAAAGGACATGTAATAAATATCATTGGATTTTTGTGTTCTAATTCTGTCATTTATGCAAATTAGAGAGGTCATCACATGAATAAGCTACGTACATGTAAGTTCTGTAAATGTGAGTAGCACTGTTTTTTATACGCTTATAATCTTCTTTCTGATCTTCAGCTTGTGTACCGGTTTATAGAATAGCATTCAGTCAAGTTTATCAGTACATGTATAGTTATTCAATGTACATATGTCTTGGTTGCATGTGGCCAGGAAGATAAGTTGTTCAAAAGACATAATATATTAAATATTTTATCTTTTCTTTTTATTATCAATATTTTTTAATCATGCAAGTTCCTTTTTAAATCCTTAACATGTCAAAAACTACCTGTAGTATTTAAAACGTATCAAAATAGCGAAGTATTACATACAGCATAGAACAGTGACTTTTGTAATTTTATATTAATTATTATTAATTGGAATATCATTTGCATCATAAGTTGTATAGAAATACATTAATCATTGAACTACATGTATATATATTTATATTCTTAAAGTCTTGCATTTCAAACGAAATGGTCAATGTGCAAAAAATAAATGATAGCGAAATTTCTGATAAACTACAGGTACCATAAATCAAACTACCGGTAGATTTGTCCTCACGGCCACAAAAGCTGTCTGTCGGCTATAGCTACATGTAACTTACTGGGAATAAAGGAGGGTTAGATGATTCGGCTGTCTGAACTTACAGCTTATTACCTTCAGCGTGTGTGTTTGTTTTGCATATCAATATTTAAAAAGTAGTCGGAAGATTAGAGCCTTGTTTTTGCACTTCAACATGCAAGTTCAACATGGAATGCATTGATTCAAATACAGGTATGTTGTTCCGCTGATAATGTTTGGGGGTTTGATAATGGAATGTAAAAGGTTTGTTGTGATAAGGGGTAAAGAATGTGGTGAACAAGGATATTTTTTGTATCATCATACCTCAGGTTTGTTTTTGTCTCTCAAGGGGAATTTATGCATGCATGGATATGATATAATGTATAATATGTATTGTCAACTTGCATAATACTGGGCAAGCAACACTTGTGGTATGCAATCGTCCAGAAATTTTTCTTTCGAAAATCTCAATACCTGCATAGAATTTGAAGTACATTGACTACAAACTTGGTATATATAATCCCTTTATGATGTCAGGCTGTTTAATCTCAATATTTATAGATACAGTGTTGACTGGTTACTGCGTCATGCATATGCATGCATGTGTATAATAAGCATATATAAGTACAGATGTTTCATGATGGATTTAAAATCATGAAACTCACAAACCATACATGTACAAAACTGCATATATATATATGCCCCATATACTACAAAAAATTGTCTATCCCCCCCCCCCCCCCAACACACACACACACACAATAATTATCCCCATGCACTCTCCGAGCCTTTTAATATATTTTTAACTAGAACAATTGAAAAAAAAACCCGCTCATTAATATCAAATGTTGAATAGCAGTGCCACTATTGTAATTTACTTAGATAATAATTATTTATTAAACCTGGAATTTTGCCTTAGGGTGTTCTTAATTGTGTGTGTGTTATGAGAAGCATATCATAATTACTATATAATGACAGCAATTAATTGGTGTTCCCCTAGAAAAATAACAGTGTTTTATTGTGATGTAGGTGATGATATCTCCAAGTTTTTGCCACATTTACTGTTACCCATCTTTTATATTCATAATGCCAGCTAGTATTCACTATATACTGTTGAGATACATAGAGGGGATCGACACATGGCATGATTCAAATTTTCTCTCCTGGCATACATGTATGATGACAGTTTACCGTAAAGTCGCGTGTATAACACGCACTTTTTTTCAGCCAAAATTTGATCAAAAGTGGGGGGTGCGTATTGTACATAGGACCAAAATTTTACCCCATTTTTATCAAGCTGTGATTCTTGATACCACGGGAGTAGTGACAGCCGATATAGTGTGTTGTGCAAGTTGTATGAGTGTATACTAAATTTACTGCGTCAGAAATACCTTATTCTTAGTTTTTTTCCATGTATTGAAATATTTATCCTCTCCAGAAACATAAGTAACAAAATTATTTATGTCTCTGTCCTCTCTCAAAACTATTCCTTGCATCAAACAATATGAACAAGTTTAAATATCGCCAGTGTATTCGCCATTACGTAAGCAGCCACCTGTTGACTCGGCGCGTGGTCAATGTTTGTTTAACAATTTCCGATGTCAGAAGCATGCACCTGTCTCGTGTCGGACTTCACAGGGTGTTTTCAAGTGCATGTAGATTAGCAATAATTATGATTTTATTTAACTTGATTACCTAATGTCCAGTTATGCAGTTAAACGTTATTGCTTTACATAGACACTGCTAAAAATACATCGATCATTGGTACGACTTGATAATGACGATATACGACATACATACGTTTCTTCACAATGTTTATTTCACAACAATCAAACAGTTTGACTATAAATAATCAATTAAATCATTTCTCTTGATGTTGTTTTGGTTTATATCTGCAAACATTATTACTTTTAAGCACTAAGCTCGGTTGCCGTTCTTCTCTGCATATGATGATCTTCAACTTCTCCGCTCTTGTATAAGAAACTCTTTCTGTACGAAGTGTCAAATGATAGGCCCCATTTGATACCTATCGTTTTTAAAAATGAAATTGTAAGAACTTTGACTCCAATATCACTTGGGCCATGTTCCGACCACGAAATTAAAATAACTGCGCTTGGGTTAAAAAATTATCATTAAACATCGATAGTTATTTGGAAAAATGGCGGCCGTCGATTTTCATCGTCTGAGCTATGTTCCGATCACAAAATTAAAGATTAAAGAAATTGCGTATGGAATATAAAATTATCATGAAACATCGATAGTTTTGGGGGAAAGGGGGGCCGTTGATTGCGCCATTTTTTGGGTGCGTATTATACATAGGACCTGCTGTTTTTTCGTCAGTTTTTGGTCAACTTTGGGGGGTGCGTATTATACACAAGTGCGTATTATACACGATACTTTACGGTAATTGTTTGCATATATAGACTCAGAATTAAGTGGATCTTGAAGATAAATAGATGTAAATAGTAGCATGCAGTTTTCTCAGACTCTAGGAAACTGAAGTTTGACCATGGAAAACAGTGATCCTTCCAAAAAAATAAGAAATTTGCTTGCATGACCATATCTTTTGATTAAGTGCATATAGGTCAAGATATTTATGAAGTGATGGCATTTTCAATCTTGAAATGAAGGTATGATTATGGTACATAAATTTCTTTGATGGATTGTGGTGTGTTTGGTACAGTTGTTTGATTGCAATAAGTGAAGTTTACTCCATGTTGCTTGCTCTGGTTATATTTGTGATCTGTATAGATAACGTTATGCTTGCATGATCTTCCATTTAAAAGAATTTTAAAATATAATAATATCAGTAATGATCAAGTTTATTTTTGTGGTGAGTTATCTGAATACTTCTTCCTGTACATGTTTTTCTACTTTTTTGGAACATAATTTGAACAACAATTCCTATTTTCAAGTGCGTAGTTTAGTGGTGACAAATTTTTATCTACATGCATTAAGTTGAGAGGGTGCTTCCGAATGTTTGCCTTATCTGTGCATGATGATTGGTTGAAAATAGTATTTTAAAATGCATGCTATGATAGAAGAATTTTGAATTAAGTTACTGCACATGATTAATCGAAACCTTAATAACGTAGAAGTGTTAAATGTTAATATATAAGATAGTCAGATGACATTATTAGGGTCTTCCGTCTTCAGCGGAAGACCCTACTATTATTCTATTGTTTCTTTTTCACTTTTCTTCTTATTATTATTATTCTTTTTTTGTCTTACAAATTTTGTGCAGGCGATTTCTCAAAGATGGCTCTTTCGATTTTCTTTAAATTTTCAGGGTTGATGTATCGGCATCTGAAGTTTGTACCGCCATTTCAATTTTTCGATAATCACTTCCAGTCGGAAGTTATTGTCCGTTTACGATTTTTAAAAGTCAATTTTGTCGATGGAGATCTAAAAAACTAGTAAAAATAGAGGGCTGAAATTTTCAGTGATGATAGACATATCGTTTTCCTGCTGCAACATGGTCATATAAACGTCCGCCGTCACTTCCGGTCGTCACCGGAAGGAAAGACAAAAAATCGAGTTTTTCAACTTTATTTTTTTTTATAACTAGATGATATCCCGCGCAAGCACGGGGATTAACAATAATTCACACATTATATTATATTCACATATTTAATATTATAATACAATGCTTAATACGGTGAACCAGGTTTTTTTTGGTTCATTTTTCTATGTATTGTGTCCGAAATTTTTCTTAATTGCTTTTCTTAAAATATATTCTATAAAACTGAAATACAAAAGCAACTGCGTGGCTGAAAATTTAGAGGAGAGGACAGGGATGAAAATCTAAGCTGAAATGGAGTATATACACATGAACATGTACATGGCCTTAATTCTTTTTGTTGCAGCTGACTGGAAAAAAATAGACTATTATCTTATTTCAAACCAGAGTGTGGGTGTATAGAGCGTGGTATCTCTTTTTAGAACTTTGTTTTTTCTTCACTTATTATTGCCCAAAATAAGAAATTTTGATAAAACACTGTCAACAAATTAATGTATAAGGTTTACTACCGATTTGTCGTGGTATAAAAATGTATATGTTATTTAAAAACGTGTATGCACTTTTCGCCATAGTGTTAATTAGTCAACCCCATTTTTTGGCATCCCGTTCTGTAAAGTTTTTCCATCAAAAATAAAATCGCGTCTATTGGCCCATTTCATTTATTAACTTTTTTGTATTAACCAGATGTCCGATCTGCCCACAAAGCATGGTGACTCATCCTACATTCTCCATCATAACGTTAATTAGCCAAACCGCGTTCTTGGTTACCCCGTTCTGGAAAGTTCTATTCATCAAAACAAAAATCGCACATTCAAGAAACGAATTGGCTCATTTTATTTATTCAACATTTGTCAAATCTCAATTCTTATGTATACCCGAAATAGGATCCCAGGATATATATTCACTCTTTACATAATCATTCAATATTATTTCATTGTAAGTATATTTTTTGATGCAAACTCCCACTGACTTGGATCCGCCAAAGCGTGTCCACCACCTTACTCACATATTTGCTATTTCAGGCTGGTTTATCGAAAATGAAAGTAGGTTTTTAATTTAACTTACAATAATTACTTATCAGGTAAAATTCAATTATAGCTTACGGACATCAACTCACACATGTTGAAATGCCAGAGGTGTGAGCAGTTACTCGGGTGCAGGCATTTCGAAGTTTATTGGCAAAATGCCTTAATTTATAAGTATAGATTTTTCTGTAGAGTTGAAAGTGACCCTTTTACTGATTCAGAATATGTAATTTTTTTTTAAAATCGATCAACGCATTTTCGAGATATTAAGCATCAAAGTCCTGAAGCAAGAGTCAGAGTAGCTCGCGTATATCAGTCAATAGAGTCATGGACATGTGCCCAGGCGACCCGGGTTCAAGCCGCGAATGCCGAAAACATTTTCACTCATTTTTCGCTTAGGTTTACGATTTTATTTTAAAATGATGGGTTTTATCTCATCTATTCAAAAATTGGACGAAAGACCCACTCGTTGCTCGCAACGAGAACGATCTAGTGTTTTAATTACATCTGAATGGTTGAAGTTAAAATACTGTGGTTTCATCAATATTCGTTGAATACCAATTTTCGTGGATTTCGTTGTTAAGTTTTTCTATGAAAATAAATGTTCATTGAAATGCAATTTCTACTAACAGTTTGTATTGATAGTGTCATTGGCCACGAATTTACGTATCCTTGAAACTGTGATTTTCACTTTAACCACGAAAATTGATACCCTTGAATATTAATGAAACCACAGTATAGTTTTATCAGTAAAACTAATTTATACTGCAGGAAAGAACCTCTGATATAAATATAACATGCTTTTAATTGCTTTATGAGTGCAATTAGATTCATTTTAATTTATTATTCAAGCATATAATTTCCCTTTTTGGATTGTATTGAATTATTTAATGCACTTATAATTTTTTTCCCACTTATAATATGTTGAATGGTTTAGTGATTCCAAGTAAATTCAAGGGTATATCAATCAAAGCATGCACTGAAGAAATTGCAGATGTTACTTAACTCAATAATTTTTAGGTTGAGATGAGATGATCAGCTCAGACTGCAGAGTTCTCCATTGCTTCAAGGTCACCACAGGTGTCTTTCTTTGATGTCCCAGCCCCAACAGGTAACCATACTCTTATTAAATTACCTGTAGGTATTCAAATGTTCCTGTGAAATGGGAGGGAATTGCCTTCTTTGAATGACTCTAAAGCTCTTGGACAGATCAACCCTTTTGTACCGGTATATTAATTGTATTAGTGGTATGGGACATCCTGAGATATTAATATGGATAAAAGTACACTATATTCAAAATATAATCACCTTTTGAACAATTTTTAAAAATTTTTGATCAAAAATTGCATTTTCACTTTTATTGGAAAAGTTAAAATTGTATATTAGTCTATCCGGTGATCGGGTTTAATGTAGATGAGTAGCTCATGTCGCTTTTGCAACGATTAAACCGGTTCGAATACCGGCGCCAATGTAAGCTTTCAGACTCAAGTGGGCCTGGGTTTGTATCCAGTTCTGATCCATCATTATTTCTCCCATCCCATTACATTTTGGGTGTTGTGACAACCCCTGGAACTGACCGGTTTATAACTCTTGTCAAAGGAAAGAGCCTGCATGAGGATGGTGATCTTTGGGGGCAAAAAAACATTTAAGGGGAGGAATGTGACTGTCAGGACAGTTTGAATACACTGCCAGATAGCTCATGCAGTTAGTAGAGCACCTGACTAGATCTTGAGATTCAGGGGGCCCAGTTTGGAATGCGGGACGGTTCGCCCCGAAAGACCTTTCGCACCGAGGCGTTTCGCCCCGAGATGTTTCGCGCCTATTAATTATGTGGTAATTATGCAGTAAACTAATTAACACCATTAACTTCTAGCTGGACATGGAGGGCCTCCAAATTAGTTAAAAAAGGGAAAGCTGATTAGACATTTAATTATGATTGCTTAATAAACATAATTATATATGAACGCGGATAATGATTTGGTACATTATATAAATTCAGATTTTTTCAAAGACAATTTAAAAAAGAAGGTTTTTTAATGCAGTCAATTTTAATATTTTGTATAAATATTTATCTTAAAACATCGCATTATATATATCGTTCTAAAATTTTTATATGATGATCGAATTGCGATGTATTTCATATTAATATTTACTCATTATATTTACTTAAAATTAAAACATATTGTGTATAAATGAAAAAAAAAATTGTTTTCCAATGATTTATATATAAAACCTGGATAAAACGACACTAAAAGTAAGCAAGATTAACAATATATTTTTTAATTTTTATTGTTTTCAATTAAGTTGCATATTATATCGTTATAAATTTTTATATGATGAATTACGATGTATTTCATCATGTCGCATATGTATATATAACCGCTAGTTCTCATAATTAACACCCGTCTCATAACTAATTTCTCCTCTTTAGCTTGTCATGGAGCGCCTCCAAATTAATTTTCACACCTTTATTAGGAGACCGATTCAGAACTTAATAATGATTGCTAAATAAACATAATTATATATCTTCACGTGGATAATCGTTTTATACAATATTAAAGTTATCAGTGAATGTGCCACAATTAATAAACAGGATCATATGTTTTCAATAAAGTCAATATTAATTACACGCATATATATTTATTTATAAATATTATTATCTTTAAAACATCGCAATATAAATAATATATTATAAATAATATAGGTGCGTAACGTCTCAGCGCGAAAGGTCTTTAGGAGCGAAACGTCTCAGCGCGAAACGTCTATAGGAGCGAAACGTCCCGTTACCCCAGTTAGTATCCTGGTCTGGCCCATCATTACCCTTTATTTAACTTGTTGCACTTTGCTGTAAGACATCATTGCTGTATCAGATAAATTATATTTAGAGATGTTAAATTCTTCAAAATCGAGGTATCCAATATACAATTTTGTTCATATGATATATCTCCTTACCATTTGCTTACACATACTTATGTTCATCTGTGCATTAACCATGTTAATGTTATCAGAGACATAAATAACTTATTTATATGTCTCTGCATGACGTTATATATATTTTTTATAATTCATGCATCTGATAATTACCATGCAGGGATGCATACCTCCCTATGGTTTAATTGAAAATCTTGTTGATCTAATGTAGGTAATTGTTCTGTTCTAGTCATAATGGGGTTCCCCTTTATAAATCAGCGGTTCTTTAGTATGAAAGTGATGTATGAGACTATCCACTACATTTTGCTCTTGGCCTAGTTGTTCCCCTTCCTGGAACTCTTCTGTGGTTAAAGGTTAACATGTTTTCTGACGAATGTTTATCTCTGAAGTAATTTTTGGTGAACCAAAAATACACATTCTGTTGTTAACAATGTGAAAAAATATAGGATATCTTGGAGTTAAACTTATGGATTAATGTTCTGGTGGCAGGTAAAACTTAATAAATTCATTTTAAATCAAAATCAGAAGGTAATGACCCAGTTATTCGATGGACTCGGAATTATGTCTCACCTGTGTTAATATCTGTCAGTGAAACCTTTTATACATGTATTTTGTCTTTGTTTTTTTGGTACAGTTCATAAAATGTTTTGAATTGTTTTTATTCAACACCAGATGATTTGTTCAAAGGAAATGTGAATACACATGATACTATTGCAAGTATATGCACAGGAGAAAAAATATTTTTGAATGATGTTAGAATATTAAAGTTTTTTATTTTTCTTTTGTAGAGTTTTATCTCAAAAATGCCTAGAGCGAGCTTAAAACATTTGCTCGTATTTTTGGGCATTACCACACTTCTGGTAACTGTGTACAATATTGGAAAATGTGATATTGCCAGAAACGACAGTAACTTCTATCGGTAAGTTTACATGTACATATGAACTGATTTTTGTTAATTAAATGACATCTTAGTTATAAAATTTTTGAAATACAGACAATGAAGTTTATTATTGGGTGTACAAATCATTTAAAGTTCTATCATTTAAATTTATCTTCTTCACATTGCTTTCACGAGTTTGCCAATGAATGGGTTTTGGAAAAAGAGGGGTAACTCTACTTTTATTGTTCTCGCAGGGAAGAAAAATTGCCACATCTTGAAAGTAATTTTGGTGGCACTAAAGGTTTCCAACCGCGAGTAGCTCAGTCATATGACCATGGTAAAGAGAAGCAACCCATAGAATATGAGGAAATAGACTGTATTATAAACGAGGATTACACAGTAAAAGGGAGAAAGGAGGGAAGTGAAGTCTACATGCCATTTTCATTCATACAGAAATATTTTGAGGTATGTACCGGTAGAGATTTAATACATGTATTCAAATTGGAAAAAAAATTGTGTAGAACTTTGACTTTAATGACAAATTGGTTAAAATACTGTAGCAGTTGTTTCCTAATACCTGGTACTTCAGAGACTAAATTTTCAAAAGTTCTCAATAAATAATGGACATTAGATTTAAAAACTGGTAGTTTTAATGCATGTAACTACCATAGCAAAAAGTAACTTTTAAAAATATAATATGACACAACCATTATAGCATACATATGAAGGAAATAATTATAATAAATTTATTTTTACAACCTGTGCATATGTTCTGTAGGTTTATGGAGCTCTAGATAAGTCGGACGGCTACGAGAGATTTTCTTTCCACCACAGTTACCAGGATGATTTCCCCACAGGTCCTCAGCCCAGATACTCCCCCAGTGGAGTCTTCATGTCCTTTGACCTTTACAGTGTGGAGGACAGGAACAGAGTAAAATGTGTCAGTGGAATAGAAGGTATGACTGGATTTTATTCTCATACTTAACTGTTACAGTAGACAGCTAGGAGTCTCGCCTCAACAAGATGTTGGACCGTTCAAAGTGATAACAGTTTTGTTCATTAGATATATATCTGAAAGATCCACTTTATATATGTTTCCTTTTTAGTTATAGATTGAATATTTTTCATAATCAATGGATATTGTACGAAAAAAAATTACACTTTAGGTTATACTTGTAGTTGAAGGGGAATAACTCTTAAATAATATAATTTTAGGTGTCCCAATATCCACGCAATGGGATCCCAAAGGTCACTATTATCCAATACAGATTGCACAGTTTGGATTAAGTCACTATAGTAAGCACTTAATCCAGCCCAAAAACAAGGTCAAAGTACTGGAGGATGGAGAGCGGACAGACTTGTCAGACTGGCTACTCCCAGATCAAAAGTCGGAAATCCGCAGCAAACTGGATGACCGTACTTACTTGGATAATGGAGTGGTGGAATTCCAAACATCTCGTAAGACATTTTATATAAAACAAATATAACTTTATTTGTTTAGATTTAATTGATTATACATGTAATACATGTAATTGTAAAATAAGACTTCTGAAATATTCCAGGGTTTTGAAACTTTACCACTTAAGATATTACTGAAAGATGAAGTGTAGGGATTAAGGATATGTTTTGACAAAAATCTCTTAACTATTTTTTTTTTTTTTTTTCAGCAAGCATGAAAAATCCAGGAATCAGCATATCAACCAGAGAGAAAAAGTTGTCTACTCTTTCTATGGATCTCAACTTCATAAACAATGGCAGTATAACTGTCGTTATTCAGATGGGTGATGGGAATTTGTTTCATATTCACTATGTGCTCAGTGACACAGTAATGAGGCTAGAGGGCAACAGAGACCTTTACTATGGGCTTGGATCCTCGAAGAAAGGAAAGTGGTTCCATTTAACACGACTTCTTTTGGTTGATTTTCAAAAGGGAATGAACTTGATGTATTCCAAAACTCGTGGTGCTAGAATGAAAAACTCTGCTCGCATTTCAGCCATTTGTGTTCGCGGCCATGGTGTAATGGACAATGTCACACTCTCTGCCCATGCTCACATGGACCTGTTTTTCGATGCTGCAAATTACTTAGTGCGGCATCAAAATTCCATTGGTGGCTGGCCTGTCATGGTTCCTCGCAAACTCATTCCAGAGGTCATGGAGCTTGACTCTGGCTGGTACTCGGCCATGGGTCAAGGTCAAGCAATATCTCTTCTTGTGCGCGCCTACATTGTCTCAAAAAATGTAAAGTACATTGAGGCAGCAGGCAAAGCCCTCAGTGTTTTTGACATTCCAAGTTACCAAGGGGGAATAACTTCCAAATACCTTAACACTTATGAGTGGTATGAAGAGTACCCCACCTCGCCTAGTAGTTTTGTGCTCAATGGATTCATGTACTCTTTGATTGGGCTTTATGACTTAAGAGAAACAGCAACAGGAAAAATCAGAGAGAAAGCAACAGAGTTATTCGACAGAGGGATGAGGACTTTAAAGGCCATGCTTCTATTGTTTGATTCTGGAACAGGTACATTCTATGACCTTCGACATATCACTGCGGGTCTAGCACCGAACCGAGCCAGGTGGGACTATCACAAAGTTCATATCAACCAGGTACAGTTGCTGAGTGAAGTGGACAGTGACCCGCTGTTTACCAGTACAGCCGAGAGATGGAAAGGGTACATGAAAGGAAAGCTGTCACCCCACAATTAGAATACAACTTTTCTTCATTTTTATTTTAAAGGAATTGTGATATACTTTCTTTTTTTTTCTAATAGAATGTGGTATCAATATACACAGATGAGGCATAACGCTGTGTTTTATTTAGTCATTCCAATCCTTTACTATTTTACTTCAAGTTTTTAACTTATTTCATGATTTTTCTGTTGGTGCTTATTTGTTCATTGAACTGCAGATATAGAAAAACTATACAATTATAATTTTTACTACAAGATTAAGGCATATAGGGCATCAAATTAAACTAAATAATTGTAGTATTGCTTTTAGAAATTGTAAAAAAAAATTTTAGGTGTAAGTAAACTATAAATTATGTAGTAAAGAATAATTGCATATATTTTAGCTTTAAAACATGAATATTTTCCTATACCGGTACCTTTATGCAAAGGCTCTTCTTCTAAAGAATATATTTCTAAAATGGCCATGACCTTCTAGCCCTCTAAAGTGTGCATTTCCTATTCTTTTAAAAACAAATGCACTTTGTGCAATATATTACATTTTCAAGTTTTTGAGGTGATCAACAACTTCTAATATATTGGGCATGATTTGCAGTGCTTTTGATTTATGAAGTAGCATTTACTGTAACTGCATTTTATAAGTAAAGTCATGTTTTGATGATATTGATGTGTTTCAGATATCTGATGGTTTTTGACCAATGTTCATCATTTTGTTTTACTGATTTTAAGATATACAGCATATCTATTACAGATAGGAAAAACATTTACGGTATATGAGATAGGAAGTGACTCAAGTGAGAAATATTTGCGATTGTGTAATTCTTCTCAATTTTGAAATATTTTCTTGCACATTTACAGTAGGGAATTTTTAATGTACAACAAAGCAACAAATATGAAAGGGACAGCATTGTATATTTTTTGTCAGTTTTAATTTGTGCTTTAATACAAATACAGGAATCTGTGATCTTTGTTAGCTATATACATGTATATACAAACTAAATATGTAGAGTTGGTATACTCAAGTTATCGACACTGTAGCTTTATGAATAAGTTACTTAGATATCAGTTTTCATTATGGTTGTGCTATGTAGCACCATCTCATGCATACTTGTGCATTGGTTCCGCAGTCTAATGACTTTTGCTCAGGTTCAATTTGTTGATCATTTTTATCCGTCATTGTTGTTAGATTTGTTATTTTGTTTTTTTTTCTTTTGTTCAGTAATCAGTAGACTTGCCTCTGATTATGCATGTGCATGTTATTTTTTTTTTATTGCAGTCAATGTAATGAATGAAATTACTGTAAACTTGGTCATTTTTGTTGGAGTTTAATTAACAGTACTGTACATGTATATGTGATAAAAAAAAAACATTTTTTAGAAAAGAACTACTTTCATATTGTATATATTAGAGAGGTTAAGCATTTGAACGTGTAAGTGTACGAGTACGTGTAACTAGGGGAATCCCCTAATTTTATGTGTATTACGTCATAGTTTCTGCATACCGCGTAATTCTACAAGTTGTTCAAAACGTGTAAAATCAAAAGTACATGGAGGTGAACACTTGTAGCATTTTTAAATAGAAATACAGACTTTGTGTATATCAAATGTTGTTTTATATAAAGCAGACGATAAATTGAGGACGACTGTGCTTTTGGTTTCATCAAATTCATAGAATTATTTCATAAAGGATGAGAGTAAACTGAACATGTTGAAAATGTTGAATCTAATTATTTTACACGTTCACTTACACGTACAGTTTATTAAACATAACCTAAATTTTGGTACGTGTACGTGTAAACATACTTGTACCTCCACACGTACCCGTAGACGTACACGTTCAAATGCTTAACCTCTCTATTATTCCACAATGGAAACAACTTTGTTACATGAATAACACTCATATATTTTTAATTCATGGAGAAACATTTAAAATATTCACTGAAAAACATCCAATTGGATCTTTAGTTGATTTTAGCTTGCTTCAACCATGGATTTGCAACATTGATATCAAGTATATATATTCTTGTTTACATTTATTGCTTCTTGACAGATGGAGATATTAGCACACAAAATTTATACAAAACCTATTGTTTGTAGCAATATTTCATATGTCTTCCATTTAATAGATACAGGCTGGCATATGAAGGAACAAGATTAGAAAGGTATTTGGTACTGGAGTCTGTGAAGTGAGGGTATTTTAATTATGGTGCTGTAAACTGTTATTGTACAGCAGATAATATCAAATTGTGTTTTATATTATTATATATAACCCATGTGTATAAATCATATGATACAAAGTTTTATATGTTCACATTCCAATGTGGTATCATGTCCTTGTATATCAAAAGATTTTCATATATTTTTATAGTCTGAGAGTAGGATGTTTATTGATTCCGAGCATGGTATGAGTGAATGCGAAGAATTTCAGTGAATGAGTATGACAGGCTTAATTGTGGAAGGGAGAGAACTCTTGGCATTTGTTACATTGTCACAATACTCCATTTTCATTATCAGCTGGCCCCTTAGTTTAATACAATGGCAGGCTAAATAAACCATAAAAACCTTGATTAACCATTTTTATTTGGTTTTTTTTTTTTGTGTGTGAAAAAGGTTTGTTTGGGAACAGTAAAGTCTGTTCAGTAACATATTATAACGAAGGTTTTTAGCTCACCTGAGCTGAAAGTTCAAATGTGTTTTTCTGATTACCTTTGTCCAGTGTCTGTCTGTACGTCTGTAAACTTGTCACACTTTTGACTTTTTCTCCAGAACCATGTGGTCAATTTCAACCAAACTTCACTCAAAACATCTTTGGATAAAGGGGATTCAAGTTTGTCAGAATGAAGGGCATAGCCCTGTTTAAAGGAGAGATAATTTGAAAGTAATGAAAATTTGCTTGCATTTTTCAAAAACCTTCTGCAAAACCATTGGCCAGAAAAGCTGTAACTTGTATGGAAGCATCCTCAGGTAGTGTAGATTCAAGTTTGTTCAAATCATGGTCCCAGGGGGTAGGGTGGGCCACAATAGGGGGATGAATTTTTACATATGAATATATGTAGAAAATCATTTAAGGTAAGGTTTGCGGCTCACATTTTTTAGGAGTTGTACCAAAGTTACATACCATTTTGTTCACTATACTAAAGTCTTTTTTCTCATGAAATTTAAATGATATTGCCGGTCCCGTTTTATAACTACAAAAGGTCAAAGTTCATGATTTCAAATTTTCATGTTGATGAAATGTAAATAATTTCGTGAAAATATGTACATTTTATATGTGACTATTATGGGGGTTATTTATGCTTAAAATGTTCGAAAATAATGTCACTATTTATATCATGATTCATTTTTTAAAATTTCTCATGAAATATTTAAAACTAGAATAAAATGCAACAAAAGTCTTAATTTTGGAGTACTATTTTGTAAACAAACACATCTTATTTGAAACCTTTCCAAGTCCACCGATTTCACGAAAAATGTATCTTAGTATATGTGTAATCTGATGTTTCTAAAATACTATTCAAAACCATATGATGCGGACTTCGTTTTTGTGGAAATTGATAAAATGCTTTTGTCCTGTTATTTTTTCAATGAAACTGAAAAACCCCGCGAAATAAAAAGAACCTGAAATCAATTATGACGTCATATAAATTTTGACGTCATAGCTGAAATAAAGGGTAGTTAGTGTTACGTCACAATGAAAATATGTGAGTTATCTCCCTGTAACCGCAAACCTTACCTTAAAACCTTCTTAAAAACTATTAGACCAGAAAAACTTAAACTTGTGTGGAAGCTTTCTCAGGTAGTGTTGATTCAAGTTTGTTCAAATCATGGCCCCCTGAAGTAGGGTTGGGCCACAATTAGGGATCAAATTTTACATAAGAATATATAGAGAAAATCTTTAAAAACCTTTTCAAAAACCATTAGGCCAGAAAAACTTAAACTTGTATGGAAGCACCCTCAGATAGAGTAGTTAACTTTGTTAAAATCATGATCCATGGTGTATGATGGGGCCACAGATGGGGGGACGGGCTTGAATACTTACATAGGAAAAGAGAAAAATTTTAAAATCTTTTTCTCAAAAAACATTTGGCCAGAAAAGATAAAACTTGTGTGGAAGCATCCTCAGATAGTGTGGATCAAGTTTGATCAAATCATGATCCCCGGGGTGTATGATTGGGCCACATTAGGGGGGGGGTTCAAATTTTTTACATAGGGAGATATAGAGAAAAATCTTTTAAAATCTTCTGGAAAAGCATTCAATCCAAAAAAGCAGTAACTTGTGTGAAAGCACAGGATTTGCAGATTAGAGTTTAATCAAACCATGATTCCCTAGAGAAAAGTGGGGCCACAAAGTTTGGGGGAGGGGGGGGGGGGGTATATATGAATAGAGAAAAATCTTCTTACAAATACTAAAACAACAAAAGGGGCTTGGTATTTGCCATATAAATGTTACGAAAATAAATTCGTACATCTGTCATACCATTCATATCCCTAAAAGCATTAATAAACTAAGAAGTGAAAACCCACACAATTCATACAAGGGAAAATAATTAAATTATGACTAACGTTTTTATGATATTAAATCACATTGATATATATTGATATAATTACCGAGGTATCGTCATAACTAACGGGAGTGAATTACCCGAGTTTCCTCGACGATACATTTGGTCTTATTTATAGTTCCATGCATCGTCAAACCCTTTCGTTTCATTGAGTTCCTCAATCACAACTCCCTCTATTGCTTTTCAATAATACATATCGTCAAAACGCCGTTATTCACGTGTTTCAGTTCTCCCATCTTGTTTACTGCTTTCCCCATTATGGCGGGTTTGTATAGCATGCGGTATGACGTCATAACGGCCGAGCCCGATGCTTTATAACCGGCCTGCCAGCTGATTTTTAGGCAGACGGTCGAGTCCACATCTGGACGACATCCACACACTGGAAATGACCGTGGAAATTTCCCGTTGGGTAAATGCTCGATAATTTAGCAGTGGGAGCTGATGCAATAACCTTCTTTTATTAATCAATTTATTATATTTAAGTATATAGACTACAGGGGAAGGATTGTATAGGAACGGGACTCCCGCACGGTTAAGCGGGATATTTAGAGCTATATTTATTAAGGGTTTTGACTATTTGTAATATTTGTATTTTAATCCCATCAAGTTGGGAATTAATTTATGTCATATTTACACTCCCAGAGTCTTGGGACTATCCTCGTTTAATAAACTGAAATATCTATATTTTATCTGAATCCTGACTTTGAGTTTTCTTTGGTACCAATATACAGATTTGGGAGACCCACAAGTTGCGTTTCACAACATCCCGGGTTATATATAAAACCCAAGTTCATTAAAATATAATTTATAAGCGGGACAGTTTTAAAAACGCAACATTGGTGTCAGAAGTGGGATATTTTCTTTTATTCCCAATATATCTGATTGGGCAAAGAACATAAACTCAAAATAACATTTTTTTAGTAGTAATTTTTCTATAAATTTTTGTGTAAAAATGTCCCGGGAGAATAGTCCATTGGGAGATTCCGGTGAGATAATCTTCAATCCAAGATCAGTTGGGATAAGTGAAGATGCATCTCAAGGGGGGAGTGACTTCAGAAATTCTTGTTCTCCCGATTTATCATCAGCTCCCACAGCATCTGAAAATGTAAATGAATTATTGTTAAAAGCTATTGAAACAATGAATAGGGATGTGGTTTGCATGAAACAAGATTTGGGTGAGGAATTGTCCCACATTAGGGAAACGTCCCGAGGTTTACAAGAGAGAATTGGGATGCTGGAAAACAATGTTAATGTAAATTCCCAGTCAGAGTATGGGAGACATACAGAACATGTAAATCCCAGGCATTTACCATTTGTAGGGGCAGGGGAGAGTTTCCACTATGACAGAGTCCCATACCCCCCATTTCAAAGGGTCAATAGAAATGAAAACAGTCGTCAAAATATGGTGTTCAATCCAAAGCCCACAGTATCTCTAAAACCTCAAACATATGATGGGTCTGAAGATTTTGAGGAATATTTATCCCAATTCAAAATACTGGTTGATTTGCATGGGTGGGATTATTGCACCAAATCCCTTTATCTGGCCAGTAGTCTTACTGGGAATGCTAGAGCAGTATTGGGAGAGCTAAGTGAAATTCAAATAAGGGACTTTGATTCCCTAGTCAAAGTTCTCAGCATGCGCTATGGGTCAGTGGAAAGATCAGAAATGTTCAGGGCAAAACTGAAAAATAGAGTAATGGGAACCAAAGAATCTCTATCGGAACTATCCCAGTCTATTAAAAAGTTAGTCCGTCAAGCCTATCCTACAGGTGACCCAAACTTGTTAAACATTTTGGCACTCGATCATTTTATAGATGCCCTCCCAGATCCTAACATGCGGTTACGGCTCAGAGAATCCCGGGTAAGAGATATAGGGGAGGCTGAAATTATGGCCATAAGATTGGAAACATACAAAATGGCAGATGCCCAGAGGCAAAAACCAATAAACGTTGTTTCTTCCAATGCCCCAAAAGATGAAAATAAAGAAATTATATCTCTCCTGAAAAACATTCAGGATACCCTAAGTCAAACAAACCAGAACTCCCAAAATTTTGGTAGACTTCCACAAATGCAGAGAAATCCCAGTTTCAGAAATTGTGACAATGGGAGAAGTTATCAAAATAGGTATAATGGGGGAAATAATCAGTTCAGAAACCATAATATGGGAATCCCTCAGTGGAAAAACCATAGGTTTAATGACAGCTATCACTCTCAAAATAGAGACCAGTCAAACGGTCAAACGTCGGGTTTAAGGGGCGAAAGTCGGCGTCCTATGGCAACAAGCCTCGGAAACAGTCAATAAAGAAAACTAAAGGGGAAGATCCGGTATCAAGAGATAAGAAAACAGAGTGTACAATTGAAAATGAAAGTATTGAGAAGAGTAAAAATAATCCCATCCCTACACTTCCTAAGTCAGTTCCCAAGAGCATAATAGTGGGAGATGTAAAACAAGGCAATGAAGGAATTTTTATAACAGGGAAGATTGGGAATGCTAATACAACAATTTTAGTGGATACCGGATCAAGTGTGACAATTATTAACCCCAAATTATTAAGAGAAGTAGATTTAGAAAATAGATCAGATTTAGTTATAACTGAAAGTAGCCTTAGATTGAAATCAGCTAAGGGAGATGACATCCCAGTAGTGGGAGAGTGTACACTCAGTATTTTTCTTGGAAATATGGAATATTTCCACAATGTAGTCGTAGCAGAAATTGAAAATAGTTGTATATTAGGAGTTGACTTTATGTCAAAGTTTGCTTGTGGTATTTGCATGAAGCAGAGATTATTTAGGATACAGGGAGTAGAGATCCCTTATTTTAGTGACCAATCAGAGATTACGGAATGTAGCAGAATTGTTTTATCAGAGGATTTAGTTGTTCCTCCCAATTGTGAATTTGTAGCACCCGCTAGAGTAGAGAGCCCTAATTTTTATAGAGGGCCAGCTATTGTTGAACCAGTAGAGAAATTTATGGAGAAGAAAAATGTACTTGTGGCAAAGTCATTAGTTAAGGTGTCAGGGGAGAATGTCCCATTACGATTTTTGAATTTTAGTTGTGAGAGTTTAAAACTCTACAAAGGGAGTGTGGTAGCTACAATTGAAAGAGTTGAAGATGTAGATGTAGAAAATACTGATACAGAAGTAGTTAGGTCAGTGTGTTACAGAGATGAGGGGGATCCCTCGGCTTTACCAGATCATTTAGAACAGATTATTGACAAGGTTCATGAGAGCATAAGTGTTGAAGAGAAGCAAAAATTAGCAAACTTTTTGAAAGAATACCAATCAAGTTTTTCATGTTCATCATCAGATATGGGAAAGACAGACTTAGTTAAACATTCCATCAATACGGGTAATGCAAGACCCATTAAACAACCCCCTAGGCGTATTCCCTTAGCCAAAATGGCCGAAGTGAGAAGGGAGATAGATGATATGTTAGAAAGGGAAGTTATTGAGACATCAGACAGTCCATGGAGTTCTCCCATAGTCCTTGTTAAGAAAAAGGACGGGACAATCCGGTTCTGTATAGACTATAGAAAAATAAATGATGTCACTGTTAAAGATAGCTATCCTATACCTAGAATTGATACTACGTTAGATGCGTTGTCTGGAGCAAAATGGTTCTCCACTATAGATTTAAAGAGTGGGTATTGGCAGGTGGAGATGAAACCTGAAGATAAGCCCAAAACTGCTTTTTCAATCCCGGGGGGTGGTCATTGGCAATTTTTGAAAATGCCATTCGGCTTGTGTAATGCCGGAGCCACTTTTGAAAGATTAATGGAGAGAGTTTTGTCTAACCTCTCCTGGAAGGTCTGTTTGGTATATTTAGATGACATTATTATATTGTCCAAAACTTTTGATGAACATTTAGAGAATCTGACACAAGTTTTTGAGAGGTTAAAGGGTGCAAATTTAAAAATGAACCCAAAGAAATGTATTCTTTTACAAAAAGAGGTATCCTTTTTAGGACACATTGTTAGTGAAGAAGGGATAGCTACTGACCCTTCAAAGATAGAGGCAATAAAGCACTGGCCTATTCCTAGGAGTGTTAAGGAAGTTCGAAGTTTCTTAGGCCTATGCTCGTACTACCGGAAGTTTATCTATAAGTTTTCAGACATAGCTAGGCCACTGCATAAGCTTACTGAGAAAAACAAAAGGTTCGAATGGAACGAAGATTGCAACAGTGCATTTGACAAACTAAGGAGAGCTTTGATAAGTACTCCCATTCGGTCATATCCCAATGAGGACGGGTTATTTATCTTAGATACCGATGCCTCAAACATGGGACTGGGAGCAGTTCTCTCTCAAGAGCAAGATGGGGTTGAAAAGGTCATCAGTTATTATAGCAAAACTTTTAGCTCAGCTGAACGGCGATATTGCGTCACGAGACGGGAATTGCTGGCCATAGTTAGCTCCATTAAACACTATCACCATTACCTATATGGGAGAACCTTTAGGGTGAGAACAGATCATGGATCTCTAACATGGCTGCTAAACTTCAAAAATCCCGAGGGACAAATAGCTCGCTGGTTCGAATTCTTATCATCCTATGATTTTAAAATTGAGCACCGGGCAGGTCGTCTGCACAATAATGCAGACGCACTATCCCGCAGACCCTGTTTTTGCGAAGACCAAGATTGCAAACATTGTAGCAAGGCAGAGGACAAATTTGAGCCCACTGAGTCAATCAATGGTCAAATAAAACAGCCCCTATGTGATTTAATCACTGAGATATCGAAAACCTGCTCTGTTCAAACAAGGTCCGAGATGAGAAATACCCAAGATATGGGAAACCCCAGTGAACCTTTAGCAGAAACACAAAATCCAGATATAAAGGATTCAGAGATTGAGAACAAAATAAAATCCTTGCAAACTAATGACCCTGACCTAAATGAAATTATTAAATGGGTAGTTAATAAACAAAAGCCCCAGTGGGAAGATATATCACATACTAGCGAAACGCTGAAATACTATTGGGTTAGGTTTGATTCACTCTCCCACAGTGATGGCGTGCTTTATCACAAATGGGAAGGTATTGTACCGAAATATCAAACTGTACTCCCTAAATCCCTTGCTTGGGAAGTTTTAGTGAATATCCACTGTAATATAACAGGAGGCCATCTGGGTGTGAACAAAACTCTGTCCAAAGTCCGTGATAAATATTTTTGGCATAAAATGTCTCAAGATGTCAAAAACTTTTGTAACGCCTGTGATAAATGTGGGGCCAGAAAATCTCCCAATAAGGCACCAAAAGCCCTATTACAGAAATATGTTGTGGGCGTTCCTATGGAAAGATGGGCCATTGATATACTGGGACCCTTACCCCTAACTCCCAAAAAGAATATGTATTTAATGGTTGTGGGAGACTACTTCACTAAATGGATCGATGCAATCCCTGTGAAAAATAAAAAGGCAGTTACCATTGCACATAAATTTATCACCCATATAGTTGCCATATTTGGGGTCCCTATGCAAATTCACTCTGACCAAGGGCAAACATTTGAGTCCGAGGTGTTTAAAGAAATATGTCAGATTTTAGGTATAGATAAGACCCGAACTACACCCTATAGACCACAATCGGATGGCATGATAGAGAGGGCAAACAGGACAATTGAAAACATGCTTGCCACCTTTGTTAGTAAAAATCAGAAAGATTGGGATGATTTAATACCTTTGCTTATGCTGGCTTATAGATCAGCTACCCATGAGGCAACAAGTGTGAGCCCCAATGAGATGGTGTTTGGGCGCTCTGCAACTCTCCCTGTAGATCTGGTTCTGGGTCGTCCTGATCCTGAAAAATATGAGCAGATATTGAGCTCTGAATATGCAAAGAATTTATCAAATAAACTAGATAAAATTCACGAATTTGCTCGGGGTAAACTAAAGATTTCTTTTAACAATATGGCAAGGGATTACAATGCTAAAATACAACAAAATTCATACAAACCCGGGGATGCTGTATGGGTCTTTTTCCCAAATCAAAATATGGGACTTAAAAAGAAACTATCATTGAAATGGCACGGGCCCTACATAGTATTGGAGAAAGTAAATGATGTTCTGTATAAAGTGGGAAAACATGGAAAACACAAGGGGAATATAATCCACCACAATAGACTTAAACCATATCAGGGATCTGACAAACCCAAATGGTTCATGCTATCCAAATCCCAGTAAAACAGTTCAACATTTACAAATATCAGTTTAAATCAAATGGTTCTTAACTTAAAATTTTATCCATTAGGTTCAGCGTTACCAATGCCTGCTATGCACAGAGCAGAGGGCCTTTACACAGATGATGCATTGCGAGAGACATATAACCTCAGTGCATTCCGGATTCGGCTTTAGATGCACAGAATGTTTTGAGATCTTCAGTAGGAGAGATCAAAAGCACTCCTGTAAAGATCATAGAGTGACTGTAGTAAAAAGGGCAACGGGTACTTACACGGAGGAAGAAAAGAAAGAGTTTCTAAGATTCCAGAAATCCCGGGTGCAGCACGTCAAACCGTTTATGCAAGAAACAAAAACAGATTTGTACCCAAAGACCAACAGCAAGAAGAGGACTATATGCGTGGAACCACCCTCCACTTTATATAAAAAGAAGAAAAGAGTCTCCCTGATGAACAAACCCGGAAGTACTGGAGATGCGGGCAACGCCGAGGCCCCCACACAGGCCACAGAAACGGTTGGCCCTCCACCAGAAGTCATACGACAACTAAAGGAAGCTGCCGTCATTATGCCTCCTGCCGCAGATCCTCTTCCAAAAGCTGCACAGGAAGTCCCGCCACCCAATCCGGCTAAAGAGCCAGTACTCACCATCACTTCCGCCAGGAGACGACATGTGTCATCCAGCTCATCGTCATCTAGCTCCTCGTCATCCAGCTCATCATCCAGTTCATTATCCAGCTCCAGTTCATCTTCTGCTCCAACAACATTTTCAAAATCTGAAGACCCTCTTCTAGAGATCAGCGATGAAATCACCACCCCGTACACCGTCGATGAAGTACCTGCGCCCATCTACACTCCAACAAAGAAAAATGAGGGCCCATTAAATATATTAGCTCAGTGCCAAACAAAACGGATCGTTCTTAACGTGGGAGGAAAGAAATTCGAGACTAGTACGCCGATACTCACCTCAGCACCAAATGGATTATTGGCCGACATGGTTGCGCCTGGGTCCCCAGTCAAGCCTTACAACACCGAAGGAGTGTTTTGTTATTTCGTTGACAGGAATCCCCGGTTCTTTGACTTTATCCTGGATTTCCTTAGAGACCCTAGTAATTTCCACAAAATCGTGCCCACAAACCGCCAAGTCTTGAGACAGATTCATGTGGAGGCGGAATACTATCAGCTTCCAGAGCTGTGTGAAATCACTGTAAAGAAGAGCATGTCCGCCTTGTGGGAAGATTAAAAATGAACATTAAAATCTGTTAATGTCATTCAGGACTGTTGGTAAATTGTTAATATTGTGTATGTATGAATTTTATATTTTTAACTTAACTTTATACTTTGTTGATGAATTGTTCAATTGTTGTTGCATGTGATATTGTTATGTTATAATGTATTTATTAGAACAGATTAATGAATATTTAACAACCCATCATGAATTGTGTTTTATGAGGAAAATTCACTTACCAAAAGTTTAATAATAAGTTCCATTCGAGGACGAATGCTTCACAAGGGAGGGAGCAGTGTTACGAAAATAAATTCGTACATCTGTCATCAGTCTAGGCGGACTCCGAAAACGGAGTAAACTCCGAAAACGGAGTATTTGGCACCGTCATGCATTACGATTTTCTCAACTTCCGTTTTGTAGCTAATGTAAATAATGGAGAGTTACCTCCCTTCTCCGTGAAAACGTGATTGAAAAATAGATTAAAATCCTCCAGAAGCGTAAAAAAAATTAAAAACGATACAGAAATGGTTAATTTTAAAATTATACTTCAAAAGAAATGTGAAAATGTTTCGGTAAACAGCAGGAAAATAAATACAAAAATTTTAATTCACACGTGGTTCGACCAGGACTTGTAAGATTAAAAAATCGGACTTCAAATTAAAACTTGGAAGTATGGAGATGGAAATTTAAATGTTGCACTTATGTAAGTATTCAAGTCTTTAAAGGTAATGTTTTTTTTTTAAAATACGACTAATTACGATGTATACAAGGTTTTAAGAAGTGCCGACTGAGCGAGACATCGCGCGTTCAACAGAACGGTGTAATGACTACAAACGGGATATAAAACTCACGGTAATAGTTTCTTTCACACCCTAGCCCATAAATAATCTTTAATCATAGTGAAATCATGAAAAAAACATTAGTTTATTCACTTTTAATGACATCGTCATCGGAAACAGAATTGACCAACTTTGACAGCAAATAAAATTTGATTTGCCAAACGAACGTATATTTTTGCCAAATACATTCTGTTGAAATATGTCTTATAAAGCATTTAAACGTATTTTCAGACCTGCATATGAATAATCCGCTTTGCACGATCAATTTTCCTGAGTGCCCTGTTTTCACGTAAAAATGTGATATTTTGATTAACTGCGCATGCGCCGAACTCCTTTTTCGGAGTATTTTTTCTTTTAAGAAATCACTTCCGTTTACTCCGTTTTCGGAGTCCGCCCAGACTGGTCATACCATTCATATCCCTAAAAGCATTAATAAACTAAGAAGTGAAAACCCACACAATTCATACAAGGGAAAATAATTAAATTATGACTAATGTTTTTATGATATTAAATCACATTGATATATATTGATATAATTACCGAGGTATCGTCATAACTAACGGGAGTGAATTACCCGAGTTTCCTCGACGATACATTTGGTCTTATTTATAGTTCCATGCATCGTCAAACCCTTTCGTTTCATTGAGTTCCTCAATCACAACTCCCTCTATTGCTTTTCAATAATACATATCGTCAAAACGCCGTTATTCACGTGTTTCAGTTCTCCCATCTTGTTTACTGCTTTCCCCATTATGGCGGGTTTGTATAGCATGCGGTATGACGTCATAACGGCCGAGCCCGATGCTTTATAACCGGCCTGCCAGCTGATTTTTAGGCAGACGGTCGAGTCCACATCTGGACGACATCCACACACTGGAAATGACCGTGGAAATTTCCCGTTGGGTAAATGCTCGATAATTTAGCAGTGGGAGCTGATGCAATAACCTTCTTTTATTAATCAATTTATTATATTTAAGTATATAGACTACAGGGGAAGGATTGTATAGGAACGGGACTCCCGCACGGTTAAGCGGGATATTTAGAGCTATATTTATTAAGGGTTTTGACTATTTGTAATATTTGTATTTTAATCCCATCAAGTTGGGAATTAATTTATGTCATATTTACACTCCCAGAGTCTTGGGACTATCCTCGTTTAATAAACTGAAATATCTATATTTTATCTGAATCCTGACTTTGAGTTTTCTTTGGTACCAATATACAGATTTGGGAGACCCACAAGTTGCGTTTCACAACATCCCGGGTTATATATAAAACCCAAGTTCATTAAAATATAATTTATAAGCGGGACAGTTTTAAAAACGCAACATAAATATGTGATAAAAATCTGCAGATTTTTTTTATTTCAATTTTTTTTGAAGCAAGATTTACTGTACCTATTGTCAAGATATATTGATTTTGATACTGTAATGCTGATTTGATCAGAGTTATGACTATATTGTTGCTCAGGTGAGCGATGTGGCCCCTGTGCCTCTTGTTTAATATTATGATCCCGGGAGTAAGGTAGGACCATATTAAATGGGGGTTGAATTTTTACATGAGAATAAATAGAGAAAAATCTTGTAACGTCTTCTAAAACATGTCAAAAACCATTCGGCCATGTGTGAAAACAACCTCAGGTTATGTAGATTTTATATTGTTCAAAGCATGACTCCCCCGAGGGCACGGTGGGGCTACAATGAGGGGTTGTATTTTCAAATAGGATTAAATGAAGAAAAATCTTTGAAAATCTTCTCAAAAACTGGAAAACAAAAACAAAAAGAATCTCAATGTTTAACACAAGAATATGGAGATAAAAATTTGAAAATCTTTCAAAAGGAAAGATTTACTCTATTATACATGTATTAGTTTAAGCATTTGAACGTGTTCGTTTACGGGTACGCGTGAAGCTACAGGTATGTTTACAGGTACACGTACTAAAACAAACTGTACGCGTACGTGTTAAACATGTTCAGCATAACCTCACTGTTTATAAATAATTCTAAGAATTCAATGAAACCAAAACCACAATCGTCCTCAATTTAACCTCTGCTTTACTTAAAACAACGTCTAATATTCACTTAGTCTATATTTTTATTTATTTTTTTTTTATTTTATCTTCGTAAACTATCGATTCTACACAATTTGTACAACTTGTAGAATTACACGGTATGCAGAAATTATGAAGACTAGTAATATGCATAAAATTTAGTGTGTTCCTTAGTTATATGTACTACACGTTTAAATGCTTTACCTTTCTAATATCAAGATATTTTGTAGTTGATACCATATAAAGCTGATTTGATCACTTATGACTAATGTTGCTCAGGTAAGCGATGTGGCCCCCGGGCCTCTTGTTTATGCGGACTATTACATGCTAAAAATCACGTGTGTGCTTTTCGTGCATTACGATTACACGTGAGGTTGTACCGGTATTAAAGAACTCGACCCACTTACTAACGTTTTTGGCCTACCAAATATGAAAATTATGAACGGGGCTTTTGAACAAATCTCGGTGGTAATTATCAGTCTACAGCACATACCTGTTTCGCACGTGAAACAATTTTGTTCAACCGGATGTTGATGATATCAAACTAGATTCAAAACCTTGCCGTGGTTCGAGATTTTCCGGAAAAACAGCCAAAAATAGCATAATTAAACTTAATTTGCAGATAGAGCACAGTCGTTACCGCAAAAAATTAAATAAGTAACACAAACTTCAATGTCTTAGAAACCAATTTCAATGAAAATATTTTGCGGTAACGAGTGTGCTCATGTTGAAAAAAAATAAAATCAAATAAAATGATCGGCACGTGAAAATTCGTCTGTTCGCAACTTCTGAGAGAAAACGTCACGAAAATATGTAGAGCGATTGTAACTTTCAAGATTGACAGACTTCCCAATTAAAACATCGTAAAGGTGAGTGTTTTATAACTTTCTTTCTTTACTGGTCACGTTTATAAACAGATTAAAGCGTAAAATATCCACACAAGAATGAACGTTCAATCGACAATACTGTACATAACGTTTATATAGCCAACGTTAGGCTATATGTTTACATAGATATATTGTATTCTACCTAAAATTTGGGTAACTCTAAAGTATATTTACTAGGCTTACATAAAAATGAGCGTTCGCGATCCTATTATGATATGTGGGTTTATACTGTTGCTATTTTTAGATGAATCATCTACCGGATATGGTTTAACTTTTATATTTTAGCAATTGTAATTGAACATAGTTTTTTAAAGAAAAATATCAATCCTTTCTTCAAAAATGGAATTAGGAAATTATCAATCATATAAATTCAATTATTTTATGAACAAGAATTAATATAGTAATTTCAAAATAAAACATTAAACATTGTTTTAGTCCAAAATTGGCAATTAAATACCTTTCAAGCGGGTGTTAAAGGGCAACAACTCTTACATGTAATAATACTCCCTTTTAAATACCAACACATTATCACTATGGTCATCATCTTCAAAAACTACAAGTAGTACGAATAGGACTTTGGATAACAAACAAAAACATAAACATGTATAATAATCATCAACATTTAGCCACAGTACAAAAATAAAATATACTGTATGCTATACATATTTTTTATAGTAGCATATGATTTTTTTCGTATATGGTTTAATATTTGAAAAATACATATTTAATTATTGATATATTGAAACTGCACATCCTTTTATATCAACTTATATTTTTTATCATTTATGTAAGTATACAGCCCATGCGCTGATCCAGAAAATTTTTTTTCCCGAGAGGGGGGGTCCAAAGGATATTTGATTTTGCTAAGGGGTTTTAGTAATTCTGAAACCCTAGAGATCCTCACATTTAGCCCTTTTCATGTTTTAAACTATCAAATTTTATTTCTTCAAACACATATATTAAACATTTCACTCATAACATAAGGATTGAAATTGTTAATCAAATCATGATTCATGTATATTACATATACTTTTTTGAAGAAAAAAAAAATAACTGAATTGTTCTCTTATTATTTCAGATGTCAAGTTCTGCAAAAAAGTTCTACAGCTGCTTTAACTGCCCTAGAAGAGTGCAACAAAAAGACAGACACAGTGTTCCAAAGAAATGTAGGGCCGTCATAACAAAGCTTTCTGGAAGAACACCAGGTGACAATGATTATCTATGCAACAAATGCAGATGCATGTGCTACTACCATCTAAAACAAAAGGAGCACCCAAAGCATGCCAAAACACAAGATCGAGGTAGACCAGAAGTGCCCCCAGCACCTTCAGCACCTCCTTTTAGCCCACCTTCTGTTACACTGCCTTTTCCATGTACATCAAGGGGACACGCTATGTGCTGCATTTGTAAACGTCCAGGACCAAAATTAGTCGTCGTTCCAGTGGATTTAAGGCATCGTATCTTTCTTTCCAAGGAGATTATCATTCCAGCTGGATCTCGCTGTTGTCCGAACCATCTTCAGCAAAACATCAATGATCTGAACCCAATAGCAGATACCACTACTTTCAACAAGACATCAATTACTCAGCTAATCAAGTTCTTGCGTTCTGAAGTATTGAGAATCGAAAAAACAAGACTGGATTTTGACAACAGTGAAAGTCTCACTGACACAGAATACACAGACCTTCTTGGGATATCCAAAGCTTCATTTCAAGATTTGCTTACATATGTTGAAGATACCAAAGTCCGATCAACCCCCACAAGATCCGTTCGTACGAGCCTGGCCATCTTCCTGATGAAACTCCGTGGAGGGGACTCGAACCGCATTCTCTCTACATTGTTTAATATTTCCAAATCCAGTGTTCACAGAAGCATAAAGTCAATTAGAACAGCTTTGATGAATGGCAGATTTGTTAAAGAAAACCTTGGATTTGGTCACATCACAAGAGAAACGGTCATCCAACAACATACTCGACCACTGGCCCAGACTCTTTTTGGTGATGCAGCAACCCAGCAGGCCATACTAGTCCTAGACGGAACATACATCTACATCAATAAGAGTGGTAACTTTAAGTTTCAGAGACAATCATTTAGTTTACACAAAGGCAGGCCCTTAGTTAAACCACTGGTTATTGTGTCAACGACTGGGTACTTCATCTCTGTTATGGGTCCTTACATCGCCAAGAACAATGATGCCACCATATTAAATCATGTCATGAAAACCAACATTGAGGACATTTGCAATTGGGTCAGAGAGGAAGACATTTTTGTTATTGACAGAGGATTCAGAGACTCCCTGGACTTCCTTGAGGAGATGGGAATACAAGCACAGATGCCATCCTTCATGACAAAGGGAGAGAAACAGATGCCAACTGAAAATGCAAACTCCAGTCGACTTGTAACAAAGGTATAAAATATAAGAATTATATTGAAGTCTTAAAAATATGGTTCCAGTTTTTATAACAATTAATTTAGAACTTGTATATTCTGAACCATGTAACTTTAAAGCAGGGCTTATACATGAACTATAATCATACATATATCTTTTCATCTATTCACAGATCCGGTGGGTTGTAGAATCAGCCAATGCCCGAATTAAACAGTGGCGTTATTTGGGAAAGATTCTCCCATCAAATCAAATACCGCACATTGGGGACTTTGTCCGCATTGTGTGTGCCATATCTAACAGGCATGTACCATTTGTATATCACTACATATAATAGTATTTATATTTTAAAAGATATTAATTAAAATATGAATATATAATCTATGCTCTTATAAGCTGATTAACTTTAAGAGTATACATTTAAAATTACATGAATTTCTATGACAATGCAAAACTGGTTAAAAATTCATGTTTTATTATATTATTATTTAAATTATTACAATTGCTCATTAATCTATTCTGTCTTAGGTATTTGAAACCTCTTTCTGCTGGTGATGCCGAAGAAGATCTGGCTCTTGGTTCCAAGATGCTTTACCTCTCCAAGCAGGTAAATACACTGCAGCAACATGTGGAAATAAATAAACTAGATCGTCGAACAGTCTGCTGGGAGGAAGTAGAGGATCTTACTGATTTTCCCTGCTTGGATGAGGAGCAACTCAGATCCCTTACATGCGGCACATACCAGTTACGGTTATCGCCAAGTTACGCCCAGGAGCACATTGATGGTGACTGCGCCATTCTAGTCCACAAAGAGGAGCCAGGTCTGTTACGAGTGCGTTTACAGAGTCGCCACGTCTCCTCCAAATCCTACTTATTGTGGATCAGATATGAATCAGGTGAGATCTGTGGCTGGTACTGTAAATGCAGAGCTGGTGCACGAGTGGTAGGAATGTGTGCCCATGTTGCAGCTATTCTGTGGTATGTCGGCTATGCACGTCACCATAAGGATGGTAAACTGGGTGTGAGAGACTGGGGTGAGTTCATCAGTGACGCTTCATTAGTGGATGACTCGGACAATTCAAGTGACAGTGAGGAAAGTGAACCGGAGGAATGAATCAGCTCCCAATTTCTCCATTTTTTCATCCTATAATTAAAGATTGTGTTAATATAAAGTGAATATATTTTTCAATTTTATTATTCTTTTAATTAACATTCACTCTGATTTACAGTTATCTGCCAAACTCTTACTTGATTAGAAATGCATGTAAGTGTTTTATATTCTGTACAGAGTCATTTTAATTTCTTACTTATATCTATAAAAGTAATTTATACATTTCGTTCATAGATTAAACTATCACATTAATATTTATCTCATCATATACTGTCATGGTTTAAGCTAATTAAATATACTTGTGTTGTATTTGTTTAAAATTGTTTTTAACATCATTCTGATTTGTGAAGACTGAATTGTCTCGACCTGCATGTAACAAGCTGCATTGATTGTCCAATTGATAATTTTGACAATTGATAATATAAATGTACATCATTGATTGTAAGATTGATAATTCCTTGTCAGTTGTTGATACAGATTGTATTTAGATTCGAAGTATTATTTCTGACATCTGTGAAAGGGTGGAATAGAGAGAGAGAGAGAGAGAGAGAGAGAGAGAGAGAGAGAGAGAGAGAGAAAGAGAGAGAAAGAGAGAGAGAGCTTATAAGTTATGGAACTTGTACCCAATCCCATTGTATAAAAATATACAATAAAATATGTTCAAACCAGAGAGAGAGAGAGAGAGAGAGAGAGAGAGAGAGAGAGAGAGAGAGAGAGAGAGAGGGAGAGAGAGAGAGAGGAGAGACAGACAGACAGACAGAGAGAAAGAGAGAATAAGTATGCCTAACTAATTAAATTCTTTATGTACTAAATGCATTTTATATGTATTGTGAGACAAAATCACCTCATGTAGCAATTCCTGTTAATTAACAATGACTGCATTCTTTGAATATTTTTCACATAATAATTCACCAATGAAACTTAAGTATCCAATTAAATGTTTGTGAAAGTGTTCATCATAGTTTCTAATCATTCATTAGTTTCTAAAATTGCTTCTAAAATATGTAGAGCTTCAAAACTTGACTATATACACATGATATAGTACATGTATGTAACTACCCCCCCCCTCTCTCTCTCTCTCTCTCTCTCTCTCTCTAAAATATTTTTATTATAGCACTCATAATAGAAATGGACATAACTAAAACTTACACAGATGTATGCAATATTTATAGTATAATATAAAATTCATATGAAGGAGTTATTTGTGATCAATCAGCTGATTGAAGTGAATTCGGTGAATCTTATCAGATGATGATGCAACAATACCATTGACATTTCATAAACTTATATTATTGACACCCAAAAAGTGTTACTTACTATTCTGAAGACAGCAAAACACAAACCATCAACTGATTCAATTCTGAATAATCCTCTGCATAATCAACAACCAACGCATGTAAAATCGAGTAAATTCGAAATTATTATATTTACCGGAACCGGTTTCATGTTGGATCGCTATCGGAGGTATTCGGTATATTTTGTGGAACGCATGTTGAACTGGTAATGACGATGATCGAATTATTATAATTAGATAATTTTTTACCTACATACTATTATACATTGATTTTTAATAACAGTTGAACAGCTTTTAAATAAATAACGTTTCATGTATGCCAACGCATTGGTCAGTCAATACGGCAAAAATGAAAATAGCTGGTTTCAATGCGCTTTTTTCTTAACCAATGAAATGTATATGTAAAATCAAACAACACCAGACTCAATATATGAGGTATTTCTCATTAATTTTCTATATTAACAAATACCCATTAATATAAAATTAATCAAACTTGCATCTATGTAGCTATATGCGTGTGCACGTATATATATGTGTAACAGTACTAGTGTCGTAATTACAGTCATGACGTTACGGCGGGCGATTTTACAAAATTATGACACCAACTTTGAAGTCGTCATTTAAGAAAAGTATTGACACCATTGGAAAAAGAAAAACAGTTCCTGAAAGTAGACATTCCATAAAACAACATATAGCAAAATCAAAATTTTTTGAGACTAGGCCATTTTTCATGGTTCGTGGGTCGAGTTCTTTGACGAACAATCTTGCAGTATAGTTTTGCTCACTGATATTTTGCAGGGTTGGGGGTGGGGTCGAATTAATGTAATATGATTTGGAAGTTATAAGACGTTAATGTTTTGTAATAAAATATCTTTGAAAGATAAATTTTCCTTGAAGACAAGTCACTGAAAATTGACCCCCTTAAAAAGTATTTTATCTCATATGTTATTTTGTAATCATCAGAGAAACCAGCAAGATCCTACAATATGAATTGTACATTTCATGTGTAGTGAACTGTGTCTAGACTAAAGGCAGACGTAAACCACTATAACGTTCACTAACTTACCGTATTCAGATTCTTATTTAAAGCAATTAAAGGTTATTACATTATTTAATTTAGTCTGCACACTTCAATATTACCAATATCTTATAAATGACTAGTTATTGTAATAACTGTTGAAAGAATACAAAGGGCTACTCCATACATACAATAATGAAAAATCATATGAAAATAAAGAAATACTTTTAGCTGCCAAGAAAAAATACAAAAAATACATGAAAAAATCAAAATATAAATACAAACGATATGAGGGGGACATGTTTGATTTTTTTTAGAAAACACAACCCAAAACACTTTTACAGTTTATTCTCCAAGGGGAAAAGAAAGTCTGGTAAATGTAGCCCAACGAATGACGACTTCCAAGCATATTTTAAAAGTCTTATTGAAGGTAACAGCGCTGACCACACAGAAAGTACTTGTGACTATATGAATCATAATGCCGTATATGAAGAGTTAGATAAAGAAATTACTTATGATGAAATTAGTATGGCTATTAAAAAACTAAAATGTAACAAAAGTTGTAGTGAGGACTACATTGTAAATGAGTTATTTATAAGATGTAATGATATTTTGATGCCTCTGTTGCATAAACTTTTTAACAAAATACTAATGTCAGGCTTATTCCCTGATTTGTGGACAAAAAGTTGTATTGTACCTGTACACAAAAAAGGTGACATTGATGATGTAAACAACTACAGGGGTATCTCTATTGTCAGTTGTTTTGGAAAACTATTTACAAGTGTTTTAAATAATAGAATCCTAGAATGGGATTGCAAATACGATATTTTGACTGATGCTCAGTTTGGGTTTCGACCAGGACTTAGTACAGTAGATGCTATATTTATTTTGCAATCACTTATTAACAAAACTCCATGTAGCAAAAAACGTCTATATTGTTGTTTTGTGGTTTTTCAAAAGGCATTTGACTCTATTAACAGATGCCAGTTATGGGATAAAATATATAAAGTTGGTATACGAGGGAAATTATTACAAGTTATACAATCACTGTACAATAATGTGAAGTCATGTGTCAAATATGGTGGTGTTTTAAGTGATTACTTTAGTAATGACATGGGTCTTATGCAACGTGAAGTGTTATCACCACTACTTTTTGCTTTTTATGTGAACGATTTTGAGATATAAACTTTATAAAAAACAATTGTCCATCCATTGAACTACAAATGATTAAAGCAATATGAGCTGCAACTTTCATGCTGAATTTTTTTTACGAAAATGTTATTTTCTACCAAAATGACAGAAAATATCATGGTCTTTAAATTTCTGTTAGCTTTATTTTTGTGGGAAAAGCCGTTAAGAAGCCTTAATTGAAGCAAATTTGAATTATTGTCGTCCTGTACAAAAATTGAACTGCTATATATTTCTTAGAAAAAAATCTTTCTTCTGACAAAAATTAATGATTTTTTCAAATTTTATTTCTCATAAAAGTTTAAGTTACATGCAGACTTAGCATACAAGCAGGTTTTTGCAGCAAAATAAAAATCTAAAAAATACAGCTCATATTGCTTTAATATTTTCCTGCTAATGTTTGCAGATGGTATGGTATTGATTGCTGAAACCCCTGCTGGGTTACAGAGTATGTTAAATACACTTAATGAGTATACTATAGAATGGGATCTGAATGTAAATGTGTCTAAAACCAAGGTTGTCATTTTTAGAAATGGTGGGAAAATATCAGATCTTGAAAGCTGGTCATACAATGAACAAAAACTAGAAGTCGTGAATACTTTTAAGTATCTTGGTATGTTATTCAACTTCAATGGCAAATTTACTGTGTCTAGAGATATTTTAGCACAAATGTATGTATCATTTATAAGACCACAACTAGAGTATGCTGTTGAAGTTTGGTCTGGATGTACCCAATTTGATATTGATAAGCTTGAAAAGGACCAATTATATGCAGCAAGAATAGTTTCCGGTCTTTCAATCTTAGCTTCAAGAAATTCTCTATATTTGGAAACAGGATGGAAACCATTAATAAAGAGACGAGACCGCTTTAAATTATCTACTATGTTCAAAATTCACAATAATCTTGTTCCTTCTTATCTAAAAGATATAACTCCTGTAATTAGAAATGTCACTTCCAACTATAATACTAGAAACTCCTCAAACTATTCTTTGCCTAGATGTAGATTAGAAGTTTTTAACAAGTCATTTTTTCCTGACACTATTCGTAAGTGGAATAGTCTGAGTACTAATACCAGGGAAGCTACTTCATTAAGTATTTTTAAGAAAACACTACAGAGCGATTATACAAAGCCTCCTAAGTATTTCTCTTTTGGTAAAAGATTTTTAAATATCATTCATACGAAATTAAGGCATAATTGTGTTCTCAATTATGATCTTCATCGATGTAATATAATAGCCAACCCAATGTGTTCATGTGGAAGTTTAGAAGATGCACATCACTTGTTCTTCGTTTGTAAAAAATATTCATTATTAAGACAATCATTTATGTATAATCTTTTAGCGTTGAACTTTTTGAATATAATTGATGTACATTTGATACTTTGGGGTGACAAAACTTTATCTTATGATGAAAATGTAAAAATATTTAAAGAAGTTCATACATTTATACAAAAGTGTGGAAGATTTACTTAAGTTTTAAATGTATATGCATAACTTTCTTATCCATCTTAATTATAATTTTAGATTTGCACAGTATTACAGTATTACAGCATTCAAAACTAGAGATTTATTTCTATTTCATTAAGTGTACTATACCTGTTATAAATGTTAACTGGCATTGTATGGCATTGTAATATATTATGTACAACAAGGAGAGGACTCTCTAAGTTTTTAGCTCACCTGAGCTGAAAGCTCAAGTGAGCTTTTCTGATCACATTTTGTCTGTCGTCCGTCTGTCTGTCCGTCCGTCTGTCTGTCCGTCTGTCTGTCCGTAAACTTTTCACATTTTTTACATCTCCTCAAAAACTACTGTGCCAATTTTAACCAAACTTGGCACAAAGAACCCTTAGGCAAAGGGGATTCAAAGTTGTGAAAATTAAGGATCACTCCCTTTTTAAAGGGGAGATAATAAGAATCTATTTTTAAACATTGAGAAATTTTCAAAAATCTTCTTCTCAAGAACCATTTGGCCAGAAAAGCTGAAACTTGTGTGGAAGCATCCTGATGTAGTGTAGATTCAAAGTTGTGAAAATCATGACCCCCGGGGGTAGGGTGGGGCCACAATGGGGGGTTGAATTTTTACGTATGAATATATAGAGTAAATCTTTAAAAATCTTTTTCTCAGAAACTAATTAGCCAGGAAAGCTGAAACTTGTGTGGAAGCATCCTCAGGTAGGGTAGATTCAAAGTTGTGAAAATCACGACCCCGGGGGGTAGGGTGGGGCCACAATGGGGGGTTGAATTTCTACATAGGAATATATAGAGTAAATCTTTAAAAATCTTCTTCTCAGAAAGTAATCAGCAAGGAAAGATGAAACTTGTGTGAAAGCATCCTCAGGTAGTGTAGATTCAAAGTTGTGAAAATCATGATCCCTGGGGGTAAGGTGGGTCCACAATGGGGGTTTGAAATTTTACATATGAATATATAGAGTAAATCTTTAAAAATCTTCTTCTCAGAAACTAATTAGCCAGGAAAGCTGAAACTTGTGTGGAAGCATCCTCAGGTAGTGTAGATTCAAAGTTGTGAAAATCACGACCCCCGGGGTAGGGTGGGGCCACAATGGGGGGTCAAATTTTTACATAGGAATATATAGAGTAAATCTTTAAAAATCTTCTCAGAAACTAATAAGCCAGGAAAGCTGAAACTTGTGTGGAAGCATCCTCAGGTAGTGTAGATTCAAAGATGTTAAAATCATGGGGTAGGGTGGGGCCACAATGGGGGGTTGAATTTCTACATAGGAATGTATAGAGTAAATCTTTAAAAATCTTCTTCTCAGAAACTAATCAACAAGGAAAGATGAAACTTGTGTGGAATGATCCCCAGGTAGGGTATATTCAAAGTAGTGAAAATCATGACCCCCCGGGGGTAGGATGGGGCCACAATGGGTGGTCAAATTTTTACATAGGAATATATAGAGTAAATCTTTAAAAGTCTTCTTCTCAGAAACTAATCTGCCAGGAAAGCTGAAACTTGTGTGGAATCATCCCCAGGTAGGGTATATTCAAAGTAGTGAAAATCATGACCCCCCGGGGTAGGGTGGGGCCACAATTGGGGATTGAATTTCTACATAGGAATATATAGAGTAAATCTTTAAAAATCTTCTTCTCAGAAACTAATCAGCCAAGTGATTCTTTAAAATTGTTTAGACTTTGACCCCTTGATGATTCTTGGGCCTCACAAGGGGTTCAGAGTTTGATGTAGGTTTATATCCCATACATAAACAATTGTTTAGGATCTTTTTGAGAACTGCAATGCTCAACATGTGTTATGACTATAAAATCATCCTGTTAGAAAAGGGACTAATGATAACAAAAATAAAAATATCCAGGGGGAAAATTGATTTTCATTTATACAGGATCTACATGTATTATACTACATTGTCCAGATAGTTTGTATTATGACTCCTTTAAGCTGATTTCATCATACCTATTGTTCCTCAGGTGAGCGATGTGGCCCACGGGCCTCTTGTTGGAACTTGTGTCCAATCCTTTTGACATCATTAGTCAATAAAATATGTTCAACTCAACTCAATGGAAAATTTTTACAAACACAAAAACATGTAGCAGATCAAGGACGGAAAGCACTTTTTGCAATATCAAACACCATGAAAAATTATTCTTTTAATGTTGAAACTCAATGTTCTGTATTTGATACGTATGTTCATAGTATTCTTTCGTATGCCTATGAAATTTGGGGTTTCCACAAAGCACCCGATATAGAAAAGGTACATCTCAATTTTTGTAAGAGAATTCTTGGGGTCAATAAAAAAACTACAAATAATTTAGTGTATTGTGAACTGGGTAGATTGCCTTTGTATATTAGAAGAAAGTTACGAATTTTCAAATATTGGTTAAAAATTAAAAATACAAATAATATTGTCTTGAAGGAGGCATACGAAAGCATGCTTGTCAATAACGATAACTGGATGGTTTCCATACAAAGCGAGTTGTCTAGCATGGGTCTAAAATATTTGTTTGACGAAACTTGTTCTAATCAATGTAAAACCTACAAGACAATTGAATGTAGAATATTAGATATTTATAAACAAAGTTTGATGTCATCTTTTTCGACATCTCCGAAGAGTATGTTATATCAATACCTTGTGGATAATTTTTGTTTGCAAACTTATCTTAGGAGACCGATTAATTATATTTCAAAAATATTTATAAGTATTTTTCGAACTTCATCACACTCTTTAAATATTGAAAAAGGTCGACACAACAAGGTGCCAAGAAATGAAAGATTTTGCAATCATTGTAATAAAAAAGATTTAGAAGATGAGTTCCACTTTATACTCATATGTCCTTTTTAAGTTGAATTACGAAAGAAATATATAAGGAGTTTTTATTACAAAAGACCAAGTGTTTTTAAGCTAGTTAAACTTTTAAGTGTTAACAATATAAAGGAACTCAATAATTTAGGTAAATATTTGTCTAGCGCTTTCAAAATGAGAGCGCAGCATTGTAATAATACTACAGTTTAAGCTACTTAACATACATATTTTATGATATGTACATGATTATATTGTCTTAATATGTCCACTCACTTACTGCACATTGCACATTTGTTTATAATTTTATATGTATTATAATTTGTATTCCGATGAGTTGTAAAGCTCAAGGATAATAAATTGAATTGAATTGAATTGTAATCTTTTACATTTGGTTGTCAGTTTATACTACATGTACCAGCACCCCCCCCCTTTTCCCGCCCCTTTCAAAGATACAGTTGCTTGTCCTTAATATAAAGGTTTAATTAGGTGGATGGGTTGAAAAGAGAGAGAACAAAAGCCTCTCTGACTATAAAACTGTAGTGTAGATTGAACTAATATTGTATTTTTTACAGTTTTACCTGTGCAACATTTGCATTTATTTCGAGTGATGTCCAACAACCCTGTTTATATCATTGCAATGTTGACAATGTTGGTTACTACTTAATAGCAAATATTGGTTTTGCAGGTGTCCATTTGGTTTACGACATTCGTGGAATGACCATTAAGTAGTGAAAATTAGATATAATCATCTTTATAGCAAATGCATCTTGTGGATTCAAGTTATTTTATCATGGATATTTTCTTTTCGATAAGAAAAAAATGATTTTAAAGGAGGGAATAAAAAGTGGAAAAAGAATTAAAGTCTGGACATGTTTGATAGACCGCGAACAATAATAACTGTTGAATGCTTCTAAAAACAGCCAAGCTCTCTTATCGGGGTAGCCATCACATTCACCATAGGACTTTCTTATCAAGTAATTATTCTCTTTCAATTCCTTGGCCCTCTACGTTTTAAGTCAAGAACGTGTCATCCAAAATATATATGTGTATATATACTACGTCCAGAGTGACGCGAGAACCAAGAAGATGGCTGTCCAATCAAATGGATATTAACGTCTGCTGTTCCCGGGGATGGGAATGCGAGATGCTCTAATTAATGGCCCGGATTACGGCCCATATAAAGATGTCATATTTCCTGGTATGGACCCACATATTATGATTGTTATGCGTTGCTTCTAACACTAGGAAAATATACGGGACCCTCCTTTTGATATTGGCCGACGTTGTTCAATAAAGGAACGCACAGAAGCTTGCAGTGGATAAAAAAAATAGCCCCGTCTGGATTACTGCAGTAGTTTGTTTATATTTGTTTGAAGGTGTTTATATTTTCAGGGGGATTTGTGTCCCCCTGACCGACTATGGGGACTGGAACCGGGTTGTCCTCGTCTGAGAACTTGTGAAGATTCTCGCCTTGTTGTTTTGGGATTAAATTGAGACAGTCGGGGTTGTATTGAGTTGACGTAATCGAACGCAACCCTCGGTCATTTCATTCTATTAGAGGCTCACGGTTAAATAGACTTTACATAACGTGTATTGAATTCTTAACTAAAACGTCTGAAGGTGTGTGCTATTTCTGGACCATGGAAAGAACGCTTCAATAATTATATAAACCGTTAGTAAATGATTACTTCGGAGTTGTCAATGTGTGTAGCATAAATTTCTCAAAGTAGGCCTTAATTGACGATCAACATACCAGTGTGAAGTTTATTAACATACATATGAGGAACACATTACCGAGGGTTCCAGTATTTTATCAGAACTACTAGACATGAAGTCGATTCTAGCAGGAATTGCCCAGCCCACCCCTCTAGTTCGAGCAGGGGCCCTGGGGGACAGGGCAGTACTCAAGAGGGTGCATCGATCGCACCCCAACTTTAAGACCATCAACCAGATAGGTATGTTTAGACATTATTTTTTTTATTTATTAGCTGGTGTGTTACTTTAGTTAATGGTTCACCTGATCCATGAAATATTTAACTCATAATATAATCATTATACGCACATATTGCTCTGAATTTACCCTGTCAACTTATTAAAAAATAAATTTCACTGCTTACGTTTTATTTAAACTAATTATTGTACTTCAGTGGAGGGGTAGAGGGGTTCTATAGGTATGATAAATTAGTGAATTTGAGCAATACGTTATGTAGGTCTAGATATAAACAAGCTAAATCCTTTAATTTGAAAATAAAACGAATTAAATTAACTCTCTCTCTCTCTCTCTCTCTCTCTCTCTCTCTCTCTCTCTCTCTCTCTCTCTCTCTCTCTCTCTCTCTCTCTCTCTCTCTCTCTCTCTGACGTTTGTGCTGATATAAGCTATAATTAATTTTTGCGAAAAAATTTGTCTTCGTCCCATGAAGTGCTGAGAAAGAAATTAATTTCGTGTTTTCTGGGTTGATAATCGTGCCGGTGAATGAATGGAGAATGCAGATCTATGTAAACGACGTAGGCTACCTAGCAGTTGTCCGTGTTTATGACTGGCAATTTAATGGACATCGCTCAAGGTGCGCAATAAACATTTGTATCTAGTACCTATGTGTCAAATACACACATAAACTCGTCCTCCAAAACAAGGAAAACTTGCTGAATGTTCCATAAATATTATTGGCAAAATTAACATGTATGTAAAAAAAAAAAAATGTTTTTTTCTTTCTTTAAGGACTGGAAGCACACGGGGGAACAATAATATCACACTGGTTTTTGTATTTTTTTGTGTTGGAAGAAAGAAATTATAAAAATTGATTTTACGATAGGATTATATGTCTGTAAATAAGAGCCAACTAAATACACGCTTTTTTCCGCAGATTTTTTAAAAGGCATGCGATACGTACATTGAAAAATAATTTATTTTTTATTGTGCTTAAATAAATAGATATAAATAACTCATACCATTTTAACATTTTTAAAAAAGGTTAAAAAAAGTTTTAGGCGTTTAAAACACAAAACCTATTTTATACATGTATATGATAAATTGGCATTTTCAATACCATTGAAAAATAAATATTTAAAAAAAAATTAAAAAAAAAATTTATTTAAAAATATTTAAAAAAAACAACAATGCATTGCATGCACGGTTCCAGAACTGAAATTTGTTATAGGGTGGGGGGGGGTGTCCGAAGCACATTTCTAAATTTTTTTGAATTTAATAAATTAGAAATTGAATACTGTCGAGAGGGGGGTCGGACCCCCACCCCACCCCTTTTTAGATCCGCGCAGGCATTGATTTTGTGCTCATGAACCTTCCAAAGTGTATTGTATTTAGATCATGTTGTAAAATACAAAATGAATTTTTTAATGTCACTTTCACATAAATGTGAATAAATGTACATGTATTTACCTCTTTTTACTTACTCATTTGATTTTTTTTTAACGAAAAACGAAAAAGAAGTTAGAGTTTTTTCCCTTGGACTAGAACTCTTCGTCATGAAACACGGAGGCGCGAAATTGTAAAATTTATGAAAACAGAAAACAATGCCCCAATGAAACTGGGGGCTTCTTAACGTCTTTTATCTGATCAGCGATGTAGTTAACATGGTGAATGATGAGTGAGACGGAGGAATCAGAAGTTCAAGGTTATATAATTGATTATCCATTTAAAGTCTTTTAAAGTAAAATTTCTGTTTCTCTCAGAAAGTTTATCATTCACTGTTCAATGTTTACAAAGGGTACGGGATGTTTCGCACCCAAACATGTTTCGCCCTGAGATGGTTCGCACCTATTCTGTTTCGCGCTGAGATGGTTCGCACCGCAATGTTTCCACAGGCACCTGAATTTTTATCAATCAGTCGCTTATTAATAAGCCAAATATAAAAAAAATTCTACCTCCTCTATATATAATTTATATATAGAGGAGGTAGAATTTTTTTAGATTTGGCTTATTAAGCGACTGATTGATAAAAATTCAGGTGCCTGTGATGTTTCGCATTGAATACATTCTTAACAATGATTGACTTATGAAACATATAATACATGTAAATGTTAAGTTAATATTCCAAAATATTTATGAAATACATGTAAAATATTTGAGATTTTTTTTTATTTAAAGCATTATTCGAAGACCTGATAATTATTCTCTGAAATAACACTATAATATATATATATATATATATATATATCTCCAATATTCGATTAAGCTGATTAATTTTTAATCATATTAATGTAATACCAGTACATATAAGGTTCATCTTACCTAGTTACGCGGTAAGCTTAAAATCGCGTAAAATACCCCGCACATATGATATAATAATAAAATCTTTAGAGTGGTAAATCACACATTCGCGTATTTAACACCCACGCATATTGTTTGACCATAAAAAACGTGTACTTAACAACCAGCGTAAATAACCACTTTTACAGTATGTATATATACATATCTGTGGAATCATTAGATTTCGTGGTGGCTCAGTTTTCGTGGAATTCGTGGGTACCTCTCATACACGAATTATTATCCTCCGCGAATTTAGATAAAATAAGCAGAAAAAATATTATCATTATTGAATTTTGATAAACTACGTATCATTTAATAACTTTATCATATGTGATACCATATTGAGGCAAGCAGGAGAAAGTAGCATATTTGCATATTTGGAAGGGGAAGTATTTATTAAAAGCAACATCTCACATATTTACATGCATGTATTATTATATAATTATTTATATAGACAACCAGCAGTCGATATTGAAGGTGATGAATAATGTGATAAATGACATCTAGTTGTTAGGAATTCAAATTGCATGCAGATCTAAGAAACAACCGGTAAGTTATTGAAAGATGAAATATACAGTGTATACATGCATATATAGCTCAATTATAAAAAAACTAGTCTGAAATATGCTACCCCTTCATGCTTGCCTCAATATGGTATCACATATGATAAAGTTATTTAATTTAAATGATGAGTAAGTTTATTAAAATTCAATAATGATAATATTTTTTCTGCTTATTTTTCAGTATTTATTGTTTTTAAATTCTTGCAGTGTATAATTTTTTTGATTGTGATATACATGTATGCTGTAGCTGACCTCTTCCTTAATACACGTATACACAATTACACATGGAAGATGGAGAGACTAACACGCATTTATGTTGTTGAATTTTTTTTTTAAAATATGCACATATATAATGATTATCATACCTGTTAAATTGGTGTAATAATATATACATATTGAAGAGTAAAGCCATTTAATGTGTTTTTTATGCCCCTGGTTTTTCAGTGGAGCATGCCCCCCTAATCTTTAAATGTGAACAATGAAAATGGAAATGAATATATGTTCATGGGTTTTGAAATGAACACTTTTATGGAGGTTTTATTAGTATGTGTAGAACAGGGTTCAACAAATACATGTATCTTAAATTTCCAGCATATGGGGTTGTTATTGGCTTGCAAATTTGACAACTGTGAGAGAATTAGAAATAGCTATTTATGGAAGTTTGTACACAAAGCATTTTGTCTGCTGGATATCATGTCTGTAAGAAGATTAGATGTTTAATGAGACGGGAATACCTTTTACTTCATTAGCAAGCTTGTGTATTGGGCTATTAAGTGACCTTGTCCTGTTATTCCATTCTGTCCACGTAAGATTCCTAAAATCCAGTGGAATTTGTTTATGCCGAACTGTTGACAAGGCAGATTAGAGAAGAGTTTTTAAACACGTTTGGGAATTTGCAATATACCCACCGAAGCTCAAAATTTTTCAAGTGGTGGACAAAGTCAGATTGTGGTAATTTATGCATAAATCGCCTGGCGACCTCCCCCAAAAAATGGATCCGAAATCCACGGTGCTGTGGCTGAACTCTCCTGAGAGCCCAGGTCCGAAAATGATCACCCTTCTGAGTATGGAAGATGAGGAGGAAGATGATAAACAGTGTATTGAAGATCAGCAATGTAAAACTTTGAATGATGACAGCTATGGTGATGGTCAGAACTCCCTTTCTCCTGATTACGCTCAGAGATGCAGCTCGGATAATGAAAGTCTTCGGAGTCAGGAAACTTCTGACAGTGAATGTGGTAGCGTGTCATATACAGGAGGTAAATGTGTGAGGTCTTGTAATCAGAAATAAGCTTACCATCATGCTTATCACGCTAAATGATGCCTAGAAAAATGATTTGTTCTTAAAAATGTTTGATACAATTGCATGTATTTGTACATTGTACATCATTATAAGAGGTAAAATATCCATTATATTATCAATAACTGAAGATATATTCCTGAAATATCTACTGCCAGATTAATTGATTTAAATAAAAAATCCACTGCTCTTTATTTGGTAATGGATTTTTTAAGGGGGAAAAACTTGCATCTGATCAAACACTGGTTGACGAATATGTTGATGTGTAATTCGTCAGCTTGATGGATTAGCTGTAATATGGGACACCTTAGTGCATCGCTACGTTCCGAGGCTCTAAGATTTAACCTGTCAGATCGTCGACTAGGAAATACGTTCTCATACAAGATGTAATATATCTGAGCTGTGTAAATGAAATGCTCTGTTTGTCATGCTAATACATATGACCCTTGTGTAAGAGCCTGTCTTAAGTTTACTTAAGAATGAATTCGTTTTGATGAAGGCATTGCGTAGTACTGTACTTTTGCTTAGTGATTAGAGAAATTTTATACATGTACTGACTTCAAATTAGATTGATAATTAGACTGAAACACAAACCTTAATTGTACTTGATGCTTTTGCTTTCTTTTTTATTTCTAAAATGAGTACAAAATATATTTGGTCTACTAGTTGCCTTTTTTCTCTCCATTGCTGTAGGATTTGCCTCCCTTCTCTCTACTTGGTAGTTTGTATTCAAATTGACCTTTGCGTTAGATTATTTTGAAACAAAAATTTTTTTTATCAAGTATATTTGCTAACGGAACTTTAAAAATTCAAACTTTGCAGAATATATCTCACTTTTAGTAATCAGATTTTGAATTGCTCTGACTTCTACAATTTTTTTGTTCTTCAAGTAAAGAAAACCATATTGCTTGTGTTCATTGTGTACATCAGGTTATGGCACAAAAAACATTTCTCTGGCTCTTGAATTTGATAATGCTGTGGGAAAATATGATGTAATTAAATTTTTGGAAGAAAAAAAAGAAGGTAGAAAATATGATCAGGGGAGATTTACACAATTATTGTAATTGGATCTTTAAAAAAGTTTTAAAATGTAGTGTTCTTTGGGAATCCCTCTAATTGGATTGGGAACCTGATATGCCGTTTCTATTGATGCATGTCTGCTGATGGAGTTAAAGATGAGAGCATCATTTTGTGTGAAACTCGGTCCGGAAATTACCAGAAGTCTTGTTTTGGAAGTGAGATGTTGTCAGTGAAGGAATAATGTTTTACTGAGGAGGAATTTATATGGGTGACATTATGTGAAACCCTCTTGAAAGATCTTTGCATCTTATTAGAGTTTTATTGTATTGAGGTTTATCCTTTGATATTTCAAACATTTGTGAGAGCATATCCAACTTAATCCAGGGTATAGCCTAGCAGGATTTTTATGTTTTATGTCTTATCCATACGAATGTTACCCAGGGGATGTAATAGAATACTGGTAAATCCTTGTGACAATCAATTTTATAACACTTGAAATCACTATTTTTATCTAAAAAAAAGTTTGATTAAATCCTCAATGTTATAGATAGTGCACCTGGCATTGGCGAAGCTTTTTGTTAATTTGAATCCCTTTAACTCCAATCACTCTTTATTAAGGTCGTGTATCTTTGCGAATGCCCTTATTGAAGAGGGCGTCTTATAGTTCGGAGCTTTTTTTCTGGCTAGTGACAGATAAGGGATGTTTACTCTTGCCCTCCAATGAACTGAATGCTATGATTTATTGATTGAGATGTAAAGCCTCCAATAGGACTTGTATTAACATTTGTTGACTCTTCTTTTTAAAATATTGGACCCTGCACGTTAAGCAATATACTTGTGACTTCCAAATGCTCAGAAAAATAACTACTGGGGTATCTGACCTGGAGGTAGACGGTTCATATAATGTCTCTTGTTCAACCAAAGTCCAGTAAGTATAAGTTCAATTTTTTAAAGAATTCTGCCCATGGTGTCTCTTTATTTTTGTAGGATAACTATTTCTTGATAGTAGTTGTGTTGTATTTTTAAAAGCTTTAAAAACGTTGAAGTTCCAGATCAGTTTTTTTTTACTGGTATTCTGATGGATTAGAAGGCACACATAAGAGTTGGAAAAAAATTCTACCTTGTGACCAACATTGGTACAAACTGCTAAGGATGTATTAACTTCATGTGATGTTTATGTCACTGCTTTTTATGCTTAAGGCACATATTGAGTTTAAAAGAAATTTTGCCAAAAATAATACCAATAGTGAAAGGGAACATACAGAATGTCAAGGTGGCTTGAGTTTCTCTTTATGGTCAGTTGAGAGTTATATATACTTGGTGGTTTGCAAAGTGGGGGCCTTACAGATTGACCAATCACTGCAGCCATACAAACATGGAATCCCATCCACTGTTGAACATTCTCATCAAGTGGAATTAACAATCTCCATACAGTTACATACCTGTTGATATTTGGAATATTGAAGTACATTCTGACATCTCTGCAGCTCTGTAAATTGTGATAATTGAGAAATGATTGGCCTGTTGGAAGCCATTATACAGGAGTTGGACTTCAGAGGTAGGTTTGTGTCAAGGAAGGGTTACATACATGCAACATTTCTCCTTCTTGAATCGTGTGCTCAGGTATTGTCTCTCTGTGGCTAAAAGGTTGAAGCCTTGGATTCAAGCCAGGTAAGCATGCTTACTGGCATAATATGCTATATTTATTTATTTTTTTCTTTTGATCTTCATCTCTAATACTAATCTTAATGTTAAATTTATTTTAATTTTAATTTTTTTATAGTTGATATAAGAAAATGTAATTGATTCATGCAAAAGAAGTTTGTTTTGCTTGCATGAAAAAATTGACTTCAAGTTATGATATTGAATGAAATTTTTTATCTGGCTCTGTGATTAGACGGTCTCCAACTCAAATCTTGAAAATTGAATGTACCTTATTTCTATGATACTCTATTGCGTAATTTAAAATGAAAATTTATTTGATGACTTTTCTCTTATTGAACCAATTATCTTAAGTGCATGGGTGAATACATTATTACATGTAGTATATTTTGCACAACTCATTGTGATGTAAGCAAAACAATTAAACAAGTGTAAAGAAACTTTATGATCTGTATAAAGTACGTTATAAATGTAGTGTATCACATACAGAAATTGGAATCTATATTAATATAATGTAGTTTGTATATAAATGATTATATACATATTACTAAATATATGTATATACCCTAAAATTGTGTACAGACAGAAATGAAACAGATTTATTTCGATGAAATGATAAGCACCTAGCTGTGTTGGTTTTACAATTTAATTCTCAGTATAATTCTACGAGTTAAATTCTGAGTATTCTACGAGTTTAAAAATGACAACCCTTTAAAGTCTTCATGAATTGCTGTGGTTTCTCTAGCTTAATGGAATATATAAACAATTTTTCTATGCAGTATAAACCTTGTTTAGTATCAAACTAAATAGTTAAATATTGTTCAACTGCTAAACGACAAAAATGGGTCATTATTTCTTCCTACAAAGTGTTTGATAAATGTTGTTATCTCACAATATATTTCAGAAATTTATAAATATGCATGCAGACAGAGAAATCCATATCAGGAAATTTACCTTAATTTGGATGATTCTCCATGTATAATGTACTTTTTGAATGTAATAAATTGAACGTGGGATTGATAAACAGGTATATGTTAATTCAAATTGTGGTTTATGACTTCATTTACATCGAACTGTGTGTATGATCCATCAATACTGGTATATATATATTTACCTGCCCACAAGGAATGTGTCACTGTATGTGAAGAATTCACCTGTTATTTACCTATTTGAATCCCCGCTAGAAAATTCGGCAATGATTGAACATTTTTCACACTGTATAGAGAGCAAATTGTAGCCTTTAGTTTTATAATGCTGATTGCCTTGTGGTTGTGGGAAAGTCACTGAGGCACTACAAAACTTTGCAGAGATTTTTAAGCATGCCATTGGTAGATTTGGTGACAGTCAGTGGTAGAGTAAGAGAAAGAAACAATTGGTGATCTATTTACTATATTGTGAGGCAGTCGGGCGTGACCATCACTTGGTATGTCTACCATGATAGTATATTTTGACCTACTCCTTCATCCATCTTCAAACCGTTGGCTTTTTATACTTTATTCTGAGCTTATCTAGTGACCATAAGGATTTTTGACAACCTTTTGACTTGGATTTTCACACCAAGGTACGGTAAATTTAAGCTTCCAATTTATGTTATTTACCTTGAAGGCTTTTCGTCATTTTTTGTTTTTGAGGTGATTCTTTTTTTTTAACCCTTTTGTGAATTTTATACTTGTGGATCCCTCTATTGATAGATACTTATATTTTTTTTCTAGAAATATTATGCCACATCAAATTTGATTTAAAGCCAGCTTTCAAAACAATTAAGTGTTATCTATGAATGATCAGTCTTGCATATTGTTTTTTGAAGGTATCATTTTTTTCCAGGTAAAAAAAAAACTGCATTTTTTCTGTCTATGCTTATTTGGTTAAACACTAGACAATATTACAGCTGTGTTTGCATCACTTTTGTACAAATGCTAGATGTACGGTACTTTTAACTGAATTTATATTGTTTTTCTTTACAAAAATTTGAGTCAGGACTTATAAAGTTATCAAATTTGTATGAATGTATAATAAACCCCTAACTGTCACTATCAATGTCATTTTTAAAATTTTTATTCATTTGTATTTTTTTCATAACCATTTATAATGTATCTTGGAAAAACTGGTTCATTATTCACTAATAGCTGAAATTTTATTCTTTTGGATGGTCATAATGAAAGCCGGGCAACTTTGAATTACTTTATATATTCATATATGCCAGATTTACATTCAGTTAGTTGACAGAGCCGAGCATGTGATGTTTTCTTCTTACCGTAATTAAGAGCTAGGTCTCTTACCTGATTGCACAGTGTTGTTGCATGCATGCATTTACTGGGCTTGGAACTTTATGTAGCCTAATTACACACCATGTTTGGAATCATTAATTAACAGTTTGACAGTGTTAATATCTGTGTTCTAAGATGAAGTTCTCTTCGTTTTTATGTGTTAACACTGTCCCTTTCTTGTAAGGTCATTATTCACTAGGAACTGTTCTTGCCCCCCACTGCCACCTTGTTCACCAGAATTGTTTGTAAATATGTTGACATGAATTCTTCTTATTATGGCTATTTTGGTTTATGACTACCAGATTGTTGTTTTCGCAATTAGCGGCAGCTAGACTGGAAGTGCGATAATTATTAAGGAATTTCTCTGCAAGGACTTAAGCTTTCCCTCTAAGGAAGGTGGTTTATGCAGATCATGGTGTAACAAACTTTATAGAGACATGCCTGATTTTATGACATGATTATTATTTTCGAGCAATATGCTTAGTGGCACTGTTTGCTAAATATATATAGTAATTTTGGACAAATCTTTTTTTTTTATTGCGATATGAATAATTTTGCACAGGTGAAATAAGAGCATTGCTCAAGAATGCAATGTATGTTCAGGACATTAAATTTCAAATGAACAAAAAGTTTTTTACTTAACAGGTAGGTACTTTAGTGAAATAAATGGAAATATTTGTTAAAGGCAAATTTGTTTCTTTAATTATATGTAAGAGCCGTTCATCAACATGGATCAATTAGTTATTGCAGTATTTATATCAAGTCGTGCATGTTGTTTAACTAAACATAAAAAAATATCCTATTCTGTTTACTTAATTTGTTTTGCAATTTCTGTCATCGTTGCTGATCAGTTTCAACAGGTGTGCATGGTATTACTGGTAATCAATTTTAATCAGATTGTTGTATTTTTCTCGATAGGGAAAGACCACGTCAATATACATGTGTATCATGCATGTTAATCCACAGCGCTCTGTTTAGAGTTGTGTAAATTTGGTTGTGAACTAAGCATTCACCTGAACTGACAGAAATTGTTTCCTTGTTGGTTTCAGATTGTGATACTGATGGTTGGGATGCAGGACTAGACAATATGGAGTGCCAAAGTCCTCAGTGTCAGCACAAAACCATAGCAATAAGGGTAAGTCATAAGTTACTTATCATGGAAATGGTGATGCTATTTACCAGTTAGTACCGGTAGATAGATCTAATGCAATGACACCCATTTTGAATATGGCATTGTCAGAAACCCTGTACAGTTGATTATTATGATCCATTTTCTGAAGGAGCACAGCATAATAATCAACTGTAGGATTTTAACTATGTGGGTACTGTTGAGAGTGAGTATACCCATGGGTAGTGAGTATAAATATTAGTGAGTGAATTTAATGGTGGAAAGATGCACTGTGTAGGATATTGTCAGGGGTGCTTAAACATAATAAAGTTATATGATTGTCTGATAGGTGGTTGTAGATGTAAAATAGCATGATAAGAATATAAAGACACCACATGAGGGTAGTTCTTAGTCCTGTCTGAGATGCAATGAAACAGGAACAGAAATAACTGAATGTGAGTGGTGTATTTAAATGGTAAATGGTATGTTTGGATTCGTGTGGTACAAAGACAAATTATGAAGATGAGCGGTTCTAGTGGTGAACAAAAACACCATGTAACTGGATGTAAGTGGTACAAAAATATAGATGGTTGCTGTTGGGAAAATCACCACCAATATATATGGTTTTGTGTGGTGAAAAGACAGATTATTGTGATGTACACTGGATGGTTTGATGGTTAAAGGACAAAGCATGACGAAGGATGGTTGTGAGTGGTGTAAGAGCACAGCATGAGGATTACCATATTAGGATGGTTTAAATGGTGCAATGATATGACATGAAGATGGCATGGTTTAAACTGTGCAAAAACGCATAAAAATGGGATTGTTTAAATTGTGCAAAGACACAACATGAAGATGGAATGGTATAAATAGTGCAAAGACACAACATGAAGATGAAATGGTATAAATGGTGCAAAGACACAACATTAAGATGGGATAGTATAAATGGTGCAAAGACAAATATTTACATTTTCAACTGTATTTGTTTGTGATAACATAACAAATCAATTTTGAACCCTAAAACCCAATAACTTCATAAACCATGAGTGACACAAAATGGGTGTGTCTTATAGCACAACCAAAAAACGGTATTGGCTGAGCCGCGTAGTAATACATAGCATGTGCTACATAAAAATTTAGTGGTTTTAAAATAATGTTGTTTTAAAGAGTACAAATTGGAAATAATATAAATATAAGTAATTAGGAATCATTCTTAGAATATTATGAGGTGATAATTTAGGTCCGAGCGTGGTCAAATCTAACATAAAATTTATTGGATTTGACCACGCCTCGACCGAAATTATCACCTCATAATACTCAAAGAATGATTCCTTATTCCTTAAATAATAAAGATGAGTGGTTAGTGTGAGTGGTATAAAGATATACAATGAAGATGTGAGTGGTGCAAAACACAACATGAAGCTGGCTGTACATTTATATATAAAGTCCGCAGTCAGAATGACATGGAAAAGATCACCATAACGGTTTCAAGAATGGAGATGCAAGTTATATATAACTTCAAATTCTGACAAAAGTCTGAAATTGGTGGGTTTTTTCAGTCATCGCTGCTTCAGAAAGGGGCATAACAGCTCTGCATTAAAGTATTTATCAAAACAATGCTGTATTTTGTAATAAAATGTACACTGTAATAAAGCATAAATATCATCTCATTCTGGTATTCTTTACTCCAGACTAGATAAAGTGATTAAATTTCAGTCATTCAAAGTTTAGAAAATTATGTCACAAGTGTTTTGTTGCCAAAATCCATAACCATGAGTTGGTATGAAAATGATTCTTTTGTATTTGAAACTTTCAAAGGTAATGTTAAGCAGAAGCCATCAGCCATGTAATTCAAGAACAACCAGATAGGAGTCATCAGTCAGCCTCCTCTTTGGACTTAAAACTTAATTGCCAATTTTGTGTTTAAAAAATGAAGAAATCAAAGAGTGCTGTAACAAAGAGAAGAATGCCATTGAGTTGTATGGGGTTGAGGTAGAAATGCTTGATAAAAAAGTTCAAAGATGAACTCTTGCGTTTAAATAAAATGCAAAAAGGTCATTGACGTTAAAACAGGGAATACACATTTATTGACGGGCCGCAAGATGGTTACAAATTTGGTGACCAAGAGTGGGCTGAAATTAGAGAATGAAAATGACTAGTTGCCTTGGTCCCATGGTATCACATGTCAACTGCATGCTGTTTTCTTCATATTGAAGTGATGGGTAGACCATCTTTTTGAAAGAAGACAAGGGTATGGCAAGTGAAATTCAGACTGAATGAATGCAAAGCAATAAAGAACTGGATTTGACAATATGCCTATAAGCATGGACTCTGCAGACTACACTAGGCAATGTATGGGGTTAGTCTTGATTACTGCTGAGGGACTGATACACAAATCTTGTTTGAAATCTAAGTGAACCTTAGTATATATATACATGTACTTATGCTTGAACTGCTGAATTGAATGTTAGTACAGAAAGTCATTGTAAGTCCAAGTAAAATTTTCTCAAGACTGTAAAGAAATCCAGAGGACACTAAATTAGACTCAATGTGACATATTAGCCAGCTAAGATACTTAAATGCTAGAATGTACTGGTTAAATAAAAAGATGTTTGTTATGATTGTTTGTAAGAGACTGAGAAAGGCCTGTTGAATGGAATAAAGAGACTTGTTGCATTACAAATGTGTATATGCCATGCTTACCCAAAGTTATCTATACTGTATTATGAGGCAGGTAATGTACAAAAGTGAAAATCCATGTACATCAGGTATTGTTGACAACTCTTTGATTAAGAATAATTTCAATACTAAATGAGTATATTCTTACTGTAATGCGTAAAAAGCTGTAAGGAAACTTTTTTATAAAGGCAGAAAAAGTGCAACACTGTCTAAAGATGAAAGCAAACTAAATGTATGCAAGATAATGAAGATTGCGTTTTTTAGCAACAGAGCGGGAGCCAAAAATTGTGTGTGTATGAGTTGATCATGACATTGATGGTTTAATTGTCAGGTGTAAGATCTCCTGAGTTTTACCTGTGTAAGCATGATCACCTTGCCATTGTGAAGATTTGTCCAATTACCAAACAGCTCAGTGAAGGAAAACAACTTGTTTCGTTTGATCTCAATGAAATGCTTTCAATCAAGCTGTAATTTTAGCTTACATGGTGTGTTTTATTAATCTAATGTCTGTCTCTGAAACCATAGATGTAAATTGATACAGGTTTCTTTCTCTAGGCAGTGTGACGTGACATATTTATAATAGGAAAGACATCATTAACCAATACTATATGTGGTGTTGATGTAGAAAATTAAAGTTCTTGAATGATGAATAACTAAAGAAATACACGGTCATGATAGATGAATTGACCTCCATTGTTATGCAACATCTGTCCATGTTTCTTGAAAGAAGCAACATCTGTGAGGTATAATATCATGTTTGAAATATACACATGCATAGTGTTTTAATATTTTTTGAGACGTGCATCAATATACATGTACTGGTACTCAGAGTTCACATCTTAAGTTAGGTATATTTACTGACTTAATAAGTCCAAAACTAGCAAACATTTTTGCAATTGTGCTCAGTAAATTGCAAGATTTTTGCATGTACAGTAGTAGTATTGTACAGAACTGTAGCTCTGACAATCCAATATTTCACTGTAGAGCTTTCGTTCTACTTCTGTAAATGATATGGAAAGGAAGCTGATTGAAATTGTTTGGCTCTTAAAACTCAAAGCCATTCAAAAAATTAGGGAATTGAAATAACTCCCCTCTCCCTCTCCTTACATAGAGCTCATATCCATTGTTCAGCATTTTTGTGACCATTTTTTTTACTTGATGCCTGTTCAGCAAAGTAAATGATCACTAGCAGTTGCCAAAAGTTGTGTTATGGGAATTGGGAATTATTGCAGGTGCTTGTGATCCCCTGAACAGGCCTCTGGTGAGCTAAATGATCCTGAAACTCCTGTCTCCTCCTGTCTTTCTTTGACACTCAGGGTCAGCCAGTAATACTCTTATCCCTCGTCCTCGGTGTTCATTCATATCTTCAGTGTATACAAAAAAAAAGATCTTGGCAAACAAGTGTCTGAACCAAATGAAGTTTTTTGTGTCACTGTTTGTATACATTTTTTTTGTGTGTCAATGTTTGTATACAAAAGATGAATGTATTTAAAAATGACAACTGGCCTGAAGATTATTCCCTCTGTTTATATTTATCTATGTCAGCAAGTTTGCTCACAGAATGTTGTGAGTCAGAGAAAGGTCTAAGGTTTGGCGAGATGGCATCTGCCTCCTGAATATTAATGATTTCCTTAAAAGACTTTCTCTATAAAATTTTATATTGTTAATGGCTGATAAGCTATGCTAATGTGATAAAATTTAAGTTTATAGATGATTATCTGCAGTAATACTGATGTTAAGATGGTATCGGGGATTCCAATGTAAAGAATGGGATTTTTGCGTTGAATGCTCTAAAGGAAATAATACATGCATTTATATATGATGTATAAGATAAGGGTGTTTACTTAGTTGCACCATGATGAGTAAATATCATCATGTTTCTTGAAATGAGTTTAGGACATAATTTGATCTCTCTGAAAAGCTGTTGGCAGGCATGCCGTGTTTAAATAAAAATGAGATGAAAGATTACAGACAATAAAAGGGTCAATCTAACCATTGAAAAGCTGACAAGGGAATAGAATATGCAGGTTGTTTATTATTTGTTTGCATAAAGTGTAATTTCAAAGCAAATTTTTGGTTTGTCGGTGTAAAACATCCGCGCCTCTTAAGTTGCATAAGGCACCACACCACTCGTCTTCATCCATAGACTGTCTCGTGTATGGCCACGATTCAGTGGCTCTTTTTACCCTAAATTTTCTTTTCAAATAAAGTTGCTGTTGGCTGCCAATGAATAAATCAGCACATACACCACTACCCCCAATGTGTTTTATCAATTACCATAACTGCTCGATTCACCACTTTTGAAGTGTACATAAAAATTATCTGATTGTTGATTCACGATCATTCAAAATTCATCTTCTGGATATCAGGATATCAATTGGACAACAAATCTTTTGATGAAAGTGAGATCAGAGATTGGCCTGTACCACACCTTGTTTCCTCTTCGATGACACAACCCAAGCTTTAAATGGAACCGTTTTTGAGAACTATAAAGGAGACCAGCGGGAGCTATTTATTAAGTTTAAATCCCCACCTCTTTTGCAGGGTAGTACTTACTTTTGCTTAACAAGATGAGCCCTGTCAAACAATTAGTCATCTTTCTGGTGGACTAGCATGGACAGTCAACAAAAGTAGCATGGTTTTGAGATCCTCTGGGTTATGCAACAGATAGGTGTAGATGGATTACAAATCTCACTGGAAAAACAGCAGTAAATGGGGAGTTTTCTATAGAGTGAACAGCGATTATTATGATATGGAACAATAAGCAGATCTCTCCAAAACACAGTCTTTTGTTTGCATCTGGTGAACTCCAAACCAGTAATAAAGATGTTGAAAAAAGAGGATTTAACAAGATAAGAACCTATTCAACATTGATCAGTGAGGTTAGCAAACCGTTTTATGCCTGTATAACTCGTTAAGAGATCCCACTATGTATTGCGAAGCAGGTGCCACATGTCTTTGTAGGTGTGGTAATTAGGGGCCCGCTCTCTTTTCCAGGTCAGTCTCATTGACTGGGAAAGGTAGGAAATATCAGGCTTTTTTACCAAGGGGGATCATGTGAAAAAATCAGTGCATTTATCTGGCCCTTTCTACAGGATGTTTTGAAAAGGAGTGTTTGATTGGTGAACTTAAACAAGCAAGCTGACTTGATTGTAGGGTTTAAATTTGGATGTTTAACTAAATTGTGTCCTGTGATGAAATGGAGATGGAGTAATTTATGGATTAACCTTGACACAATGTAAATGAAATCTGTAGGTATTCTATTTTGAGTCGATGCTCAGTGTAGTTGTTTGATTTTTATGTATTCAATTGATTTTAATGGTCTATTTTAATATGTATGAAATACATGAGGTGACACTATGGTTCAAAATAATTCTGGATAAAATCTTGTCATTCACATGTGACTTTTGATTTATTTTTATCAGTTATACAAGAATTTTTGCCCAATAAATTAGGAAAGAAGGGATGTTTAAGAGTTAGCTATAGAGCTGAAAATTGAATTATCAAGTGTTAAATATCACTTTGCTCTTTAAAACACCTAAAATCTTCTATAATTGGTCCTTGCAGGCAACTTCATTTCAAGCAGGTGAAAATGTAAGATCTAGCTGTTTGCTTTTCAAATTTTATTCAAAATTTTAATCCCAAGTAATGACAGTCTTTGTTTGAGGTACTTGAAGGTTTGGTATCAAATTTATATGTGTCAGCTTGTGTTGATTCATGAGGGTATATTATTAGACAGGAGAGCTGTAAGGACAGAATATTATCTGGGGTTCCTTCTGAAATAGAAGCAATTCTATATGTACACAAGGTTAGAGATATATGCTGTTCAATCAACTGGCTTTATTTTTGTTTTGGCATTCAACAAGTAATAGCTTTCCATTTCTGTATTTACCGGTACAGTAAAACACGGTTATAGCGAACACACTTATAATGAATTGATGCTTACAGCGAAGGGATTTTCATTCCCCATGAATGTATAAAATGCTGTAAACTTGACGGATATAACGAATTTCGCTTATAACAAATTAAAATCAACCGTCCCTGGCACTTCGTTATAAGCGTGTTTTACTGTATATGTTCAGGGTTCTTTCGACTTTTGGTCAAATGGTCAATCAGGAAGGGGACCCATCTGTTAGAGATAGTAGCTGCTAGGCATTCAAAGTTTAAGGAAGAAAGGTCCTTATGTAAATGAACACAGTGCATGCCTCTTTGATGGGCAAGCATGAGATATAAGGTCCAGACATATTGATACGTTTATGGAAGGTCTGAGATTAGGTGGAATGTGTCTCTTGTGATCTCGTCATGGTTGTAAGTAAATAGAATGAAACTTTTGACTTACTGACCCTGCTGAATGGATTGTAAATCTTCCATTGACGGTTTATCATTAGGAATTGGTTTTTGATGGATTATAGTTATTGTTGTGATTTGTGAGAGTTGACATTCCCCCATGGATTAATAGGTTATAAATCAGCTGGAAAGAGTTGTAAATCCTCAAGTGAAAGCTTATCATAAGATAATACTAATATTCTTTATCAGTTTTAAAGCTTTTAAAGTGAAAAAATTATTTTGTAGTTGAATCCAAAGAAAGGGGTTCTATACAAAGAATGTGATGGTAATTCCTTATTCAATAAGTCCAGGATGATGATAATGGGTGACTCGATGCAATACTATCGGAAAATGTAAGGAATGTGTTGATCCCCTCTGAAGGATCTTGTTCAGGTGCCCCTAATAGCCAATATTTCTCAGGATAAGGATGCCCAAGAAAAGCAAACCAAAGAAGATCAAAGTACTAGCTGCCCGCCAGTTGTCAACTCCAGAAAAATCAGCCTCCAAGAAAAAAGTCAAATTAACGCGTCAATCTCATTCGTCCTCTGAGATCTACCAGCTGCAGACCAATAGCAGTGTTGATGACGACAATGTGGACACACCTCCACTCAGCAATAGTAGACCCACCTCACCCTTGAACTTTTTTCTCCCGATTTTGGAGTATGGGTTCTCATGGCCCAGGCGTAAAAGTCCACTGAAATTGGCCACAGATCAGAAAAGGGTCAGGAGTCCTTTGTTGTCCTCCTCTCCAGATAGCGGTCTACCTAACTCTCCAGCCTCAGTGTATGATGATTTGTTCTCTCCACCTAATGAGACTAAGAAGAACAAGGAGGTTCTGTCCTTTCCAGAGCCTGACAGAAATCCCTCCCCACTGTCAATGGTGTTGGAACACAATTCCTCATCGTCTTGCAGTGATGGAGAGACAGAGAATCAAGATCTGAGGTCGGTGCTGGAGGCGTTGGATTATGTGATACAGCGTGAACACGATGACAAGGAGCATCCCTATACCACTATCAAACACGATTCCAGTGATGAGGAAGACACCAGTGATACACTGAATAATAATCAGGATTCATCAAACAACACAAGCGATTCAGTGAATAATGAATCTCCTAGTAACTCATGTGATTCGCCCAGTAAATCACCAAAGGGTTTGGAACACTTGAATGGAATCATAAAAGATGGTAAAGGATCAGTGTCCAAGAGAGTTAGGTTTAACATAGATAACTCAGGAGAGATTAAGAAAGGCAGGAACTCAGATATTGTGAAGGCTTTGAGTGAGCCCTGTCTGTATGGAATCACTGTGACAGTGGTAGACATACAGCCTAAGGAAGGGGGAGGGGAATGCTGTACTGTTAAAGGGACATTTCAGGCTATGGTAGGTATACCCAAGTATAGCAAACCTTGTATATGTACTAATATATACTCATAAGAATTTTAACCTGTATGAAATATTCTTCCAATAATTGAGCTGTTGGTCAAAAAGGAAAAAAAAATAAGCTGTACTGTAGCTAGTTGAAGAAATGTTTCAGGCTAAATATGCAGCCATATACTGAAACTATGTAGTGAAAGACCCTTTATTCTATGGTTTTCTGATCATCACAAGATGATTTAGCTTTTGGTCATTATTAGTCATAGGCTCTTTATGATGATTAATTGTACATGAATTTTTTTTCTGATAATTTGAATCGACATGTTGTTGTCAAAGATGAGTTCCGATAATGGAGGTCATCTTAATTGTCATCAGCATGTCTCACAATTATCAGATTGCTTCGCTGCAGTGATTTGTTTGTTACATAATTTGCCAGTCCCTCTACAGAATTGTTTTTGTGTGCAAACAATATTTGCACCAGGACTCTAATTTTCACCTCCTACTCATTTTGGTTTGTAAAAACATCCTGGTTGAACAGGTTCATTTAATCCGGATTTTAAAGTTCACTGGTCTAAAGAAATTGACCACATTATGTAACTTTCATATACCGGTAATACAAATTTAGCATAAACTTACTTTATATGAAAAAAATGTTTACAAGGTTTTTAAGATTTTTGGGGCTGATTGAAATAACAATGAAAAAAGATCAACTTGAAGAGGGTGGTCTGACCGTCTGCTCTTCTTCTGGTTCTGGCATCACTGTATAAGGGATTATTTTGGTGATTTGGGGCAGAAAAGTTTACCATTTATTTTTTTTCGATTTCAATTTTTGCTATTTCCATATTGTTCATTATATGATTATAGAATTGAAAGTTTAATTTTGGCAAATTCAATTTTGGTAATTTAATTTTGATGATAAACTGCCAAATTCCAAAATTATCACCCAACCCCCAAAAAGCTGCTGTACAGTATTCATGAAAGAATCTGCAAAGAAAAATAGTAATCTTTATTGAGTTGAGATGAAACAGACATTTTAATTTTTTGAGTCACAAAATATGGTTGGATAGCAGCCATTCCAAAGTGACGTAGTGTGCACATCTGAAGCATCTTTAATAACTTGACTAAGATTCAGCTCAGCCAAATAAAATAATCTTTGTGAAGTATATTAATTGTGTTTATATTAAAACATCATTTCAATGCTTGCATGGCTGCATGTACTTGTAAGTACCCCAGCATAAAAATCACATTACATCAATAATACTTACAGCCATTAGTTACAAAAAAGGGAGTGCATTAAGGACTGTAAGCCAAATTCTTATTAATTAAGAATGTTATCCTTTTTCTTGAAACAACTTGTGTGGAAGATTTTCCTCTTTATCTAAATAATCGTTATAGGTTTGTCATCACCCAGACTGTGCAGAGAGCAATGGAGGCCATCCTCTGCTCATGTGCAAACCATGTGACAAGCGTATCCATGGCAGCAATGAAAACAGCAACCATCTGGTCCTTGATGCACCCAAAAAGAAACTTGGTATGACCTACTTATGTACTTACATACTTACCACATCATCAACACACACACATATATATTGTGATAAATAAAGCTGTAGGTGTACAGTTATGTTATGGTAACGGTTTAGCAGATCTAGTGTAATTGTTATTTGTTATGGAATCCAATTGAAAATTGATTTTTCTGGCAATTAAAATCTTATATAATCTTTATTGAAAATTTCATTATCAAATATTCAAAGTAATTAGACTTATTGTCACAATATTCAGTTTATTTCATATATCTTCATTTTTTTGACACAATATTTATATATAAATGGGGGAAAAAAACCCCATTATTTCATATTTAGATATTGATGCAATTAACATATACCGTAAGTTATTCCATAGACATGTAAGAGACTCAGTATATAAGGTTCCTGTTATAAAATATGTGATCAGATCATATGAAACCTCACAATTATAATCCTGATGATGAGATATTAAGAAGGATTATTTGATGGAATTTAATGATTGCAGCATTAAGTAGATTTATTAAGTAGTTTTAATTTATGATATTTCACTGCGAACTTATGATATTAGCTACCGTAATTAATAAGCTCACTTATCAAGATAAGATATAATGTACAAGATTATTGCCACACCATATTTACACTTTAAAGGTTGGGAGTTAACTACATGTACTATATTAGGATTTAGGAATATATGTATTCAAAGATGAATTTTCAATTGATGGAGTGATGATAATTGATTTGTTATGGATTACATGCAGTCATATTTTGAAGTCTGCATATCTTTGTGGGGGGTCAAAATTAGTGAGCCAAAGTCAAAGATTTGCCTTTATTTGCTCTAAAAGAACGTGGCTTTGTGTGCCAACCCAACCTCAAATGTGTGGTTATCGCCAGAATAGGGTGAAAATTTGTTTGAATACAAGGAGTCAGTGTTTAAATATCAATCTCTTATCCAGCAGGCCTAATAGACCACTACAAGTGTACAGTCATGTGAACCAGTCTGATATTTAGAATGATAACCTGTTCTAAACCTTGTGTTGATCTAGTTATGTAAAATTATTTTCTAATATGATTCTTTTTCCGAAACAATTTAATTGGTCTGAAAAAAAAGAAATGATGGGATATCTAATATCAGATTTGAATTCTACAGCGTGTAAGTCATATCTTTATGAATCAGACTTGGTCGTGTACATGTGTACAAAAGCTCCACTACCTCTTCTTTCATGCCTGTAAATCTATCCAGTTGATTTTCTGGGGTGAAACGAGAGGCAGGGCTGTCAAGTGTGGCAGTCGGGTATCTCGGGTTCCGACTCTGATCTGGCCAGGGCATGAAGTCATTGTGTTGGCGGCTGTCACGCCAAGATTAATTGGGGAATGATTTCGTAGGTTTGGCTCAGCTCGGCCGAGGGTCCTCCTCTCCAAATCTCGGGACTCGCAGTGAGTCCCACTCGGAGCTGAATCGTAGACACACGGCCCCAGAGGATGAGGATGACGATGCTGTGGACGGGATTTACATCAAGAAGAAAGAGGTCCAGGAGTAAGTCCACCCATTTCTATATTTGTATTACATGTATATTATAGTTAAATTATTTATTGTTTAAAAATACTAAATGGATTAATCAATTGCTTAAGCATGCTTGCAACACTATTTAAACCTGCTGAGTTTCAGTCACCCATTCTTATTTTTTACGTATCAACCACAACAGAGGTGCAGTAACACAATATTATGGGCGAAAAAGTGGTGCCTTGAAGCACAATAGAAAGTATTTTACTTCAATAGGATAGAAAAAAAAATCATGATACATGTTTATAATTCCCTCTGTTGTTTTTTTTAGGTTTAGACCTCCCCCAACCCCATCAGCAGCAGAGCTGAAACTGAAGCGGAAGAAAGCCTTGAAGTTGAAGCGCCGACACACAGACGTAAGTTAATGAGCACACAGGATGATGGCAAAATAGAGTTATCTTTCTTGAAACAATTTCTCAATATTGCTATATACCAGGCATATGATAGTGGGACAGCTTATAAAGTAATAAAGAGGCTATTTATTTAGACAGTATTTATCTATAATGGGTATATTAAAGTGATCATACATTGTACTTATCCTGTTGTTTATATCAATTCTAAGGTGTGGATACTTTTGCTGTTTGATACTAACCTCACCTACACAGAACTTTGATCCACACCCCGTCACTTTCTGTCTGATCCCTACTCCTTCCTTAATTCTAGGAATCACACCACAGCAGTAGCGAGTTATACTCAGACGAGGAGGAAAGCGATCTCGAGTTCAGACGAATGTCTGAGGACCTCTCAGGAGGATTGCGCAAACAGTTAAAGGTGTCTAGATTGTAGAAATCTGAGTACTGTATTATATATACACATAGGTTACACTCTTAGAAATTGACAGAATTATTCTGTGTATCATCACTCTCCTGAAATACATACAGTGTACCAGTATTCGTAACATTTCACACTTGTTAATGTTCTTTAAAAGAAGAAAAATATCACTGTGTTGATACTGTGTTGTTTACATGTACACCATATCATTACTTTACCTTCACCCATATAAAGCGTAGAATGGTTATCACAAATAGATCTTCTAGGCTTCTTTTGTGATCAGATAATGATAACCCAGGTTACCCTATTGCTGCAGGGTTTGTTTTGAAAAACTAATTTATGCCATAACTATACTAACTGGGTCAGCTATTAACCTGTTACTTTCCCTTTAACCATTTTACCCCAATTGCACTTTAATTTCTATTCTTTACATATTCATACATATATGCATATTTTGTGTTGATATGCTTAATTTGCAGTGCAAGTGCCTTACATTTAAAAAATAATCAATTTGTTGAAAAAATTGATATATTAATACTCAAAAAGTTCTTTAAGTAATAGTTTTTTTGTTGTAGAATCTCTGGGTAACTGAAAAACAAAGGCTATTCATTTGTATCATATTGAGAGGAAATCTGAGATTTATTGTTATAAATGTTTTTACGTTATGTACATGTATTGATCGTGAAGTGCACTGACACCTACAGATTATATCATCTAGTACTCAGCTGGATTGATTTTCAAATCACATCACACGACATGATGAAGGATTAAAAACATGGTTCTGTTTGTTGCCAGGCAGACTTTATTTTATTCTCTCCTTCTATCTTTCTTTCACTCTTTCATTTGTTCTCAAATTACCAAGATATAATTAATGTTTGTAAAATCTATATACAAATAGAAATACACCTTGTATTTAAGATGAATATGTAAGATGACCAAAATTTTCCTTTGGTATTTTTTTTACGGCTTTTATTTTCTGTTTCAGATTACCATCACAACAAATAATTTTATGATTTTATGATTATATCTAGTACAATGCCTGTATGTGATGACAGTATTTTTCTCTTTCAGTCTGCTATCAGTGATGAATGCTTTACTCTGAGATTTGTGGATGTAGACGAGGTGGAAGTTGTGGCAGCTGTTCGTGGCATCAGCTTAAGGTAGATCACTCCTTCAGCTGTTTGTGGTACTACACGATTTATATCACTATAAAACGATTAATTTTTATTGTACAGGCATGTAGTTTAAAAAAAAAAATGTCAGTTTGTGGGCTCACCGATACCTTAGGAATCAATGAAGAGTTATAACTGTATAATATTATATCATTCATGGTTCAGATGGAATACATATATGAAACGGACATTGCACAAAATCAATAGTTACTTATCCACAACAAATGTTATCAACATTTTACAGATTTACTGTTCAATTTTTTTCCTATATGGTTTTGAATGAGTACCAACTAGCCATTAAAGCCAGCAAAAATTACTTTTTATCATGATTAAGGATTTTTTAGCTCACCTGAGTTGAAAGCTCAAGTGAGCTTTTCTGATCAAAATTTGTCTGTTGTCTGTCGTCGTTGGCGTTGTTGTAAACTTTTCACATTTCCATCTTCTTCTCCAGAACCACTGGGCAGATTTCAACCAAACTTGGCACATAGCATTACTGGGTGAAGGGGATTCAAGTTTGTTCAAATAAAGGGCCACACCCTCTTTAAAGGGGAGATAATTTAGAATTATTGAAAATTTGTTGGTATTTTTCAAAAATCTTTTCAAAAAATATCAGGCCAGAAAAGCTGTAACTTGTCACGAAGCATCCTCAGGTAGTGTAAATTCAAGTTTATTCAAATCATGGTCCCAGGGGGTAGGTTGGGGCCACAATGGGGGAATGGATTTTTACATAAGAATGTATAGAGAAATTCTTTACAAATCTACCTAGCATCCTCAGATAGTGTAGATTCAAGTTTGTTTAAATCATGGTCCCCAGGGATAGGATGGGGCCACAATGGGGGGGATGAATTTTTACATAGGAATTATACTGTAAACGTATGATATTTGGCGTGCACGATATTTGGCGTGAATTAGATTTTGAACAAGTTGGCATGGATTTGAGTTAGTGTATTGCTGAATGTGACTATTCTTATACATATATGCATGATAATTAGCAATGTACTTGATTTAGCAGAAGCTGCATTCCGCCAAAAGGGCTAAATAGAATACACAGCCAAATGTAGTATGTTTACAGTATAAAGAAAATCTTTAAAAAAATCTTGTAGTGTAGATTCAAGTTTGTTTAAATCATGGACCCCAGGCGTAGGGCGGGGCCACAATGGTAGGGTGAATTTTTACAGAGGAATACATAGAGAAAATCTTTAAAAATATTCTGGGAAAGTTTTCAGTCCAAAAAGCAGTAACTTGTGTGAAAGCACGGGTTGTGCAGATTAAAGTTTGATCAAACCATGATTCCCTAGAGAAAAGTGGGGCCACAATGTGGGGGGAGGGTGTTATATAGGAACAGAGAAAAATCTTCTTACAGGTACAACAACAAAAGGGACTTGGTATTTATTATAAAAATATGTGGATAATAATCGGCAGATTTTTAAACAATTTTGAGCAAGATCTACTGTACTTAGTTGTCAGGATATTTTGATTTTGATACTGTAATGCTAATTTGATCAGAGTGAAGGCTATTGTTGCTCAGGTGAGCGATGTGGCCCCTGGGCCTCTTGTTTGTTGATTTCTTTATAATTTTGAAAAATGGTAAACTTATAAAATTACATGCAAGATGGTAGTTTTTTACTCGGTATTCATTAATTATCAAACATGATGATATTTTCAGTGTAATTTTAATACTGAATTCTAATTGTAGAGCTTCCATTCAGCCCATTTTGGAGAGGCGTGGCATGGACATCCACAGGGTCAATGTATTTGTGGAGGCCTCCAACACCCCCCTACCCCTGGACTGTGAGTGCTTTCTGTTGGGAGGGAACACCCTTAATATCAAAGGTAAGAAATATCTGTTGAGCAGAAAATTCCAGAAAAAGTACTGGAATAAAAAAAAAATGTCAGTTACTTTTTGTATTTTTTCAAGGTTGAGAAATACATTTAAAATTTAATTTTTTTTCTTAAAATTCTTAAAATGCACGCCTTTTTATTAATTTTCCCAGTCTGAAAAAATTTAATGGATTGGTTGTCAGAAGTTAAGTCTTTCCCAATTAATGGCCTCTACATACACAATAAAGTAATTATAGCGATGGACTAAGGTGATTTAATTGTATTATTTCAAACAATATACTAAAATAATGTATTCCAAATAAAGTTCATAAAATTTGACAGGTAAAAGTTGAATGCTCTGACCCCTATACACTGAATTAAATAGACCATATGATATAAATCTATATATCTTACAGATAAATACCACAAAAAACCCATTAGAACACAAATCACTTTGTTGTTTAGATATATGGGAGGACTGGGTTGAAGGACAAAGTAAGACCATAAAAAGATAGTTGTTCAGTGGATTGGAGAGTCCAGTATTTTTGTTGCTTCTGGAGGCTATAGTTAATGATGATTGATCTGCAGCTGACCAGCCCCTGTTACTGACCTTACGATGTGTCTGTAAGATCTAAGATATCTCTGCTCCGTGGGCAATCACATGATCAATAAAGGCATTTATTGCAGCTATTGAATACACAAAGCTATTGTAATTTAATTTAGTCACAGTCAATAGCATTAATATTGATATATCCAGCCGTAGTAGACGAGGAATGAATACCTGGTAGATTGAATAACGTAACGCATCAGGTATCCGGGGACTTAGACTGGTGGGCGTAAGGTTGAGAGTGTGTAGCGTATAATTATAGATTATGACAGATATATGATAACTTTGACAGGCCCTGCATGAACAAATAATGGCCAAAATTAATATTTTCTAGGATTCCAGCTGATATTTACTTAGTAATTTTATATGTGGAGCTATTGTGGGTTTTATGAAGCCAACTCATACTGAAAGAGTGATCCTCTAGGGAATATTGTACCTGATATTTTGTTTGTTTGATTGCACTAGGTCCATCTATTTTGATGAATTGTTTATTTCAAAAAATCCAATTTCCATGCATGGAATTCATGTCCACCGTCAGTCGTGTATCATAACCAATAGTGTTTGCAAAGGTCAACTTTATCTGCACTGTTATATTTACTGCAGAAAATAAGGATGTCCGAGCTTGTTGGAAATCTTGTTAATAGCAATTACGGTACAAGTCCCAACATTATATTGGTATAATGTAACCTTATTTAACAAATACATGTACCATCAGCATGGCCAATACTTCTCTTGAGACTGCATGGATATATTTGTATATCAGGTTGTCCCTTCATCAAGTTCATTGGCCCTTGATAGACAGTATTACATCAGATTGTGGGGTAATTATCTGACTGATCACTACATCTTAATGACCTCATTCACTGATCTGGTTTGTCTCAGAAAAAAAAGTTCCCCTTAAGGGCAAATAATAAAACACAACTGTATTTGTGGACAATCATTGAATGTACATTGTAATACATGTATTAGAAGTACGTTGAATGTGTGTATTTGAGAAGGGATTTCTGTAGTAAATGTGTATATCAGTGAGAAAACCATATTGTTACTCAAAGTTTGTGTCTAAACATGGTTGCAGAGTATGTACCCAAAGGTAATTTTCTCTCTCTCTCTCTCTCTCTCTCTCTCTCTCTCTCTCTCTCTCTCTCTCACAGGTCACACATTTTGACAGCTAGAGTATTTCATTCTCTGCTGAAATGTTTAAGTACTGTAAGTGTATCATTTACTTCCAATATGTTTACACCTTGACCCAAAGTTGCATGTTGCACTGAAAAATATAGTATCATTATAATTGTCATTTGAAGTTCATCTCAGATTTCTTTTAGTAGATTTTGTCATTGTGTTGCCATTTCTGTGGTTTAGGGTTAAATGTTCTGATTAAAGTAAATAGTGATGTACTTGGTAAACATGCATATTGCTTTATTCCAAATGCATTCACTGACATCTTTTGTATGTTCTGTTTGCAAATGAAAATAAGGAAAAACGATATACCGATATGTTTAAATTGCAGTTTGCATAAGAAGCTATTCTAAATAAACCAGAAGACATGTGGCAGACAAATTAAACATCATACTTTTGTGTATTTGATTCATAAGACGAGCCATAAATAACTGTCAAGTATCGTAAAAAATAAATGCCATAGGTGTGAGCTGAACACCTTCTGTTGACAGTTCTGTAATGGCATGGTCCCCAGGCTCTGGTGCTAGTCATTGTTTGTGTGTTCCTCAGTCCGTTGTCAAAGATTACTATCTGTTTTCACTTTTGTTCCATGCAGAACAAATGTAGATTTTTATATTCAACTCGATCAAAGGTCTAGTGGTAAATATCTGTTAAATGAGGGGTAAAGGTCCACATTTTACCTTAATTTATTTTGTGTCTCAGTCTGCTTTTGGACTTATCTAAGGATCTGATGTATATAGACTTACCTGAGTCAGCAAGTTGTAGCCCAGAAAGAATGCTGAGTGAAATTGAATAAACTTACAAGTAAAAACAACAGATGGCTGGATGGACACCAGACATTACCTTTTCACAGTTACATCGAAGTGCTCTAGACCATGTTGCCAACCAATTGGTCTGAGATATCAAAGATTAACATTAAGCCTGAAGCCTTGGGGTCCAAGGACTATTGATGAAACTCTATAGCATTGCTGGGACCTGGAACATAAACTAACTGGAGGACTAGGTGCAAATGGGATATTTGGTTGAACAAGCTATATATACCATTTGGATGTAGGTGGCTTGATAGTGTATTTACCTTCAGAAAAGTTCCTCAGAGGTGCTGATCAATATTCAGAATTGTGAATACCGGTACATCAATTCCTTGTGGTTTACCATGCTATGGAAATTTTATGTAATTATACACAAGACTTATGATACACTGACACCTGATTTGGCCAAAGTCTTTTAAGACATGAACTCTGGTTGTCCGCCAGAATCGCCTTTGTTTTGAAGAAATTTTGGGGAAACCTAGATGATATGTGTTAGTTACCTTGTCACCATGGACCATTAAAGCTTGGAAACAGATTGACTGAAATGGAAAGTTTTTAAAAGAAAAGGACAGAGTGAAAGTTTTGTATAATTTTTTTGGTGTTGTGCGCCTTTTGTAGACTCATACATTCCGAACTACCTTGATTAGAGACTGATTGTGCTGAAACAGTAGGGTATAGTCACCCATTGCAAATGTTTCTTATCTGTAAATTCCAGTCAGAAATCTGATATTACAACAAAAGCCTGATGTATGTGCATTGGAAAATATTTTTATACCATGGTTAAACATAGTTCAATGGTCTCTAGGAACACCATGTCAAACTATTCAAGTGCAGAGTACAGATCTATTTCAGTGATTTGTGAAATATAACAGACAAATCCTGGTGCTTGAAAAAAAAAAAGAAACTGAGATTGATTTCCAAGTTCTGGAGGTTATTCTCCTTCCCTTTCAAGGATTAAAGATTGACACCGATCATTTTAATTCCCAAAGATGGATCAACTTTTTCATACTTAAAACCTTGTCTAGTGAGGAAGATTGAAAAACCTACTGGGTGTTTTTCACAACTGAACTTAATAATCTCACAGTTAATACTAACTTTTCACGAAAAGTCTACAATTGCAACGATGGCTGCTTCTATGTGACAATGATTTATCCCACTTACTGTCTCGCAATTTGAAGGGACATGGAACTGCTAATGAGATCTAATGTAGTCTATTTCAAGAAGATTTAAGATGGATTTAGCACGTCAGAGTTTCATCCAGCAAGCTGGCAGACACTTTCACAAACGCCATGTGTCATGCCCAGGTAAGATCAGGCTCAGTTTTTCTGCAATGGCTTTCAAAATGAACCATGCATCAATAGAATAAATGGGGGTAGGGTTGGGGTGTTCATTGAGTGTGACATTTTTTCATATGGAGTAAAGCAATCACTCTCAGAACCTAATTTTTTAAAAACCTGTATTGAACCTATCAAACCCTTTGAAACAAAGTTAAAATATCTGAGGTAGAAAGGGATTTGTATGTTTGCAGTAACATATACCACTTGGCTAAGCAAGATACATGCATGCAGCCAGTGCAACAAATGTTAGTCTAAAATGGAATTGGCATGAAGTTTACATACAATCAGTTCCAGCTCAAACGCTTCTTGCTTTTTGACTAGTCTATTTAACACCCTGACAGAGATAGCAAGCTATCAAATCTGCATTGCAGAAAAGAGCTAAATTAATTTGTCAGCTAGAAGTGAGGATTTCCTGGAAAGCAATGCACAAAATGATTTAGAATGATAGATTTAATAACTGATTAATGTCATTAAGGTATCGACCTGCTTAAACAGCAGAAAATCGGCTAAACAAGTAGCAGGAATTAATGCACTTGTATAATCAAACATCATTGTGATGAGTATCTTTCACACCATTTGCATATATAAGTATGAATAGTTCCAAATATTGATAATACAAGTATCATAATCTAAACCATACTGACTAAGTTGGCTTTAAAACCTGTTTCTTCATGAAGGAAAAAAATTGCTAAAAGGATGAATTTGGAAGTCTACCAGAAATGAGAAATGAGATGATTTGTTGGTCTCCCTGAGAATTATGAGAACAAAGATTTTTATCAAGTCAGTTGTTAGAGACAAGGAAGACTTGGGCACTCTGTGAGTGAGAGTATGATTGTGACTCCCAATCTCTTTAGTATTGTATATAAGATCTGTAGAGTCTGCCTGGTTTATATTGATCTGTGATTGTCTAGTGTGATGTACTATCCAGATCATGGTGTTTGACTAAATCTGGACCCCTACCTTTTGATGTTTGGTGCATGAGTGAAAATTTCAGTCCTTTAGGGAAGCTTAATTGGACTGATTAATTGGAACTCGCCCACTCACTCTACCTCTGCAACGATTGGCTTACTGCAGAAACTTCCAAGTTAATCTATTATCACTGCATGTATTGTGTGTTTCCAGCAGATTTTCAGTAGCAGTTCCGATTTTGACTAGTTCTCTACTATACCAGTATACAGTTAAAGGGAGCTATAATTGATTTACCGTTGTATAAGATCACCTTCTGCTAATACATTTTGTCAACAGAATTGTGCAAATAATGACAAATTCTTTTGCGCCCAGGAACAAAGTTCTGTAGGTCAGCCATTATTCTTTGATTATTCTTGTTGTGTTAAAGTCAATTTTACGGGTCGACTACTCTGATCACAAGCTTTGAAGAATTATTTTTGAACAGGTATTGAATGTTCCGAGGTACTCTGGTGATCTTTTACAGTTTGCTCCTCATATTGCATGTGTTCGCGGAGCCAAAGGAAATATTTAAACTCACATGTACAGATCGAAGGATTTTATAATCAGCACACTTGATTGAAATGTATATAAGTAAATCTTTTTGGTAGATATAATGATGTTTATGATAAGGAACACAGTAAAAATAGGAAGTATATATAGACATGTGAAGATATGAGGTGCGTGTATTTCAATATGGAGGAACCATAAATGTGTTGATAAAAATTTTATGAAAACAGATTATTTATGGAGAAAAAAATGAATACATCGTCAAAGCAAAGAAGGAGATCCAGAGCCAGTCGCAAATCTGAGTCAGATTTATTCAGACCAACTTATTTTGCTAATGTTGCGGAGGAATTATTTGGTTGGAAAGGTAATATTGCTACAACGATCTTTTATTTTCTCAACAATCTTTTATTTTCTCAATCTCCTCTGCAAAATGCTTTACTCTAATTACTTCTAGTGCTCTGGCTATGTTTTGCTTATCAACTATTTTCCATTGTAAAAGCTATAGGAAAATTGATTGTAAAGTTACCCTGATCGTTATAAAATGGACAAATTGCTTTTAAGGCCATAAAGAATGTTGAATTTCCATCAATATTGTTTTCGCTCACATCACTGTTAAGTTTGTTTTAGAATCTTGCTATTGACTGTTAATTTTTCTATCTAAAGAATTTATTCATCAGAAAATAAATTCATTTGATTTTTAGACATTCCAAAAACAATTTTTCTTTAGTTGACTTGGTGTTGCTTTGTTAAATCATGTACCGGTAGATTCTAAATTGAATTGTAATATTTATATTCAGCTGAGTTTGTAGCAGTTTAAAAACCTTTAAAAAAAAAAAATAGGCCATTTTAATCAATAAACAGGTGATGAATTTTCCACATTTTCACAGGTAGTATTGTTTTAAGTAACTCTACTGTGAAGTTTATGAGATAAATAATTCCTTAGGAATGAACAGCAAAAATCTTTAACTTTTAAAAGGACGAAGATAATTGAATAAAAAGGATTTTGGTCATTGTTATGATTACAGGCATGGCATTTGAAAGGTGTCGAGGTGTACACATGATAAAAACGAAGATAAGGTCCATAGGGGGCAGCATATATTGAGTGTTCGCTGAAAACGTGTGCCAGGAGATTATAAAGAAAAAAATCAGGCACTTTGTACTGTCAAAGAGCCTTACCGTGTTCAATTTAACTGGGTCTGAGAAAGCACATAAATTAGATTTTGAAGGGAATGTTCCCCTATTCACAGTTCAAAATGGCCTAATTTGACATGACTTAAGAATTTGTCTTCCTGATTTAGCCATAGGATCAAGAATTTGAAATAGCTTTTTATTGTGTAATTATATTTGCACTTTAACAAGATGTGTATTTGATTTAAAAGGATACTAGTAGATTGAGCCATATATCTTAATTATACATGTACTTTCCCTTATCCTTTGGTAGATTGAGATATGGAGAGTTACATGTAGAATCTTGTCATTTATAAGTGCACATGTACATGTACCTGAATATGTTACAAGATACTTGTGTTGATTGGAGTGAATTTGTCCCAGAAATGTTTATCTATGTATACTTGTCTGATAACTTTTTCTTCAAGAAGCTATGTGTACTTTTGTTTTTCCCCAAAAGATGTTACCTGTAGGCAATGGTACGTTCAAAGAAATAATCTTTCACCTTGATCCTGGCAAGAAGATGAATTTTCATTGATATTGGAGGCACAATGTTAAGTCAAACTTGATGGTCGCATCTGTGCACGTTAATGAATAATGAAATGGCATTGATCTTATCTAATAATTCAGTTGAATAAGACATTCCTCAATATTGCAATATATAGGGCAGATCAATCAGCTGAACAAGGCTCACCTATTTTGAGATCCTTTTACATTTTTCATTAAGGATATGATTATCACTGTCTAAAAGTTTGTGCCATGCCTGCCATTGAAGATGTTTCATGAAATACCTTTGACTTTTTGGATCAATATTGCAATAATTATCTCAAGGTATATTTGGATGTGTTCTTCATATTAAATTTTCTTAATATCAACATTTCTCCAGGAACTAAAACTGGTATACAACACATTGTCATGAACTTGTCATATTTAACACTTTTTTAAATAAAAACTAAGAGTTGATATAGTTGCATTATAGGTTGGATCCTATGGATGTTCGATACGCATGTTCAATCAGTAAAGTCTTAACCTTACCATAGGACTAACTGACGTTAAACTGTCAGACAGTTAAATTAACACCAAAAGTAAGCGTAATGACACCAAAGAAGGATGCAAATGCTTGCACCTCGGAGCTTGCCTATACCTGTAAATGTTTGGTTTTGCATTATAGACATGCATTGAAAACATGTATCAGAGAAGGTGGAATGTAAGTCAATATGGTAACAATTTGCTGCAAGAACTATATCCCTTGCTTTCTTTCCAGCATTTGATTTAAATCAAAGTGCAATGAACACCATTTTTTAAACATAAGAAGAAACGTGAAACGTTCATGAAAGGGGTGTTTTTTGTTGTGGAATGGTCTCCAAATAGTGCTAGAAAGGAGGGTCTCTTAGAGAGGGGACTATGCTACACAAACTGGTAGCACATGGTTTAGTTAACCTTCAGCGATTGCATTAATAACCTGTGGGCCTGCTGATAAGAGACCAGTATAGGGCCAGCATTCCTTCATTGTGTGTACCCAGACATCCTCTAATTACCAAGTTATGCCAGCCCTATTGGCCTGATGTGTTACCCAGTTGAGACAACCACCCATTGCCCTTCTGAAAAACTGTTGGAGAAAATGAAGATAAAATAAGTGATTTTTTTTTTAACTGGATTATTAAAAAGCTGTTAGCTGAAAACATTTTACTAAGAGGCCAAAAAATCAAGAGGCTGAAAAAACAATCAAAACTTTTTTGTGTAACCTTAGATTTGCTTCCTACTTCATTGATTAGGAAGTAAATGATGGCAATGTTTAGTTATATCAGCCAGGGGGATCAAAAGATAAGATTAGGAAAAACAACCTTACAATGTACTCAAAATCCTCTTTTGACATTTTATTTTATGTGAAGTCAATACCAATATGGTTTTTCCCAACAACATATGTGACTTATACTACAATCATCCTCAACTTTTTTCAATCTACCGCAACAGCTGTTGCTTTAAAGCTTGTTCGGACTACACACTTTCCAAAAATTTCGCATTTGATGTTAAGTTTGATTTATCCAATATGACCTTTGATAAGCATTTCAGAAGGTTGAAACAATTTTGACAAATACATTTCAAGTGTTTGGGGGGTCGTGGTAATGCGACAAGTGACCTTGTTAGAATACTATAATACAGCCTGCTTATAGCATCATAAGCAGTTTACAACAAAGATTATCAGCTTTGGTAGAAATTTAAAAGGAGTGAAATTAAATTAGAATATTTTATGTCCAGCTTTAAAGACTGGGCTGAAAATTTGGTATGTAGTTGTCAAACAAACATAGGGCTTTGTAGGTAAACTGTGGTCAGTGTTTGGCGATAAGAAACGATTCGCGGGGGATTACTGGTCAATCGCAGGTGGGGTGGAGGTGCTGAGGACCCTTTGTGGCGATTGACAGGCGACCCTGAAAGTGATCAAAAACCACGGTGTGGTCATAATGTTATCACACCATTAGAGAATGTGCTGAGTTTAGTAGATCTTAGTTTTGCATTGGGACCCCACTGTGATGGAAAGCCAGTATTAACATGGGGGATTTCAATCAGTCATTGAGAAAAAAGTAAATTAGGAGCCATTAACTTGTGAAGTGCTTTCCAGAGTGAAGAGTAGGAGGATAGACGTCTTTGTGTGTACAAGCCGTATTTGTCTTTTTATCTGAGTATACCCAATGATGGATTGCTGTTTATTAATAAAGTTGTAAAGGCTTTTTGACTGGCCATGAATATATTGACAGTGCAAGGTGCCCCCTTGATTTCATATAGACTACAGTATGAAGATTTAATGTTGGCAATGCAGTCTTGTGGAGGACATAAGCTTTTTTTTCCTTCAATTGAAATGGAACTGTGAAAAAAGCCTTTTGATCCATTGATATTCCAAACTTGGATAAAAGTGTTGATGATTTTGAAATATTCAGCATGATGAGTTCTGTTGTTAGACTTGGAACATAAAAAACTTGAAATGTATGGAAATTAATAGACTCAGATAGGTGCTGACCTTGAACTCCTATCTGTTTACTGTATTATTGGAAGCATAGAAGTTAATTCACATGGATAAAACATTTGAGATTTGGAACTAAACTTCAATCTTGTGCATGCCTCCCTACCGAGAGAAGATCCTCAGTTTTAAAATAAGCACACGTGGAGGATTTGTGTACACCTCTGCAAATTTTAAAAATTTATTGATGTTGGATATTTTGCTTTTTAAATCCCCCCTCCCCTCTTTGTTGATCTGCTCTCCCTCTCTGTCTGTGTAGTTTTGGATGAAGGTGATTTGTGTAGGCTGCGTACAAGGAGTACAAGCTTCAAGATCGAGTTGTCACCTTAAATATGATAAGGCTATTTAGATATGGAGACTTTGCATTTACCTGAACAAATCATGTCCAGAATGCCTATGTCTGGTGATCACGAATACACATTACACTCCATATCAAAATGTTTGCAGAAAGTGTTGACAGCCTTGCTTTAAAAAAGAGGATTTAATTTTTTTCCTAAACCGTGAAAATGGCATTTGGATTCCGTCGAAGATCAGTTTGTGGTAAGAATGAGATTATATTTTTTGTTGGAATTGAAGATTAAGATTGAAACCAACTGAGCAAACACAAACAGGATTAAAGGTGGCCCTGGTTTACTTTCACTTGTTGCGCAGGATAATATTGACTGATCTTATCCCCATTAGCACACCCTGAGACCATGTATTATTTTGTTTAAAAGTGAGGAGACACTAATATTTACCTCTATCTCCACCTCAACTCCCCAAAATGTTGAACTGGCCCTTCACATCTCTCTCTCTCTCTCTCTCTCTCTCTCTCTCTCTCTCTCTCTCTCTTAATTTCTCTCTGCAAAAATCATCAAGATGATATATACCCAATTTTTGCTCATGCCAATTTGAAAAGCAAGCCACTATCTACCATATCCATAGTATAAAAAAGAGCTGACTGTAGAACCTTTACAATGTCAATTTTTTTAAAAGCTATTCATTGTATACCTTGACCATATCTATTCAACCAGATTGCCTATACCTGTTTAGAGAGCTAATAATGTACATTGTCATTTCCAATAAAAAGTGTATGTATTGTAAAAATTCAGCCAAGAAAAGCATATAAAACTCCAGCTGGGCATTGTGTGCTGAAAAGTTGTTTGTCAGGAAAGACCTCAAATAAAAATACATACAATTTTTATTGATCTAATTCATTCCTGAGTCAGCATTTCTATGGGAAAATTGAGATAGGCTCGAATCATTCAGTTGGCAACCATACTACTGCTTTGATTTAGCTCTCTCTGCCTCTTGATGTTTTTTTTATCCCGTGGTTCTTATATAATAACAGGAAAATCAGATGCAATACTGATGTACCCCCGGTAACTGAAATATCTTATCCGAATTTTCTGTGTACTGTTTTTACAACAAAACCTTTACAGATGTGAAAAATTAAACAGGTATTGCATTTAGTTTAAATTGTACCAGACGATGCCGATGAATTATGTAACTTTTGTTAGTTTTATAGATTCTATTGGAAAGTAATTATCCAAATGGATGAAATAAAAATAGCTATTATGATTTTAGGCATTTGCATGAAATAAAATATATTAATTTAATGTCTAGGATTCACTTTCTAATACTGATGTATCTGAAATGGATACATCGATGATATATGAATAAGAAATGTTAGAAAATGAGTATTTGAAGTTGATCTAAAGATATTGTTTCAAGTAAATTGGATTCAAAATCAAGACAACTGTATCATGTATGCAATTAATTGAACAGATTGAAGAATTGTAAAATAACTACAGAATATTTGATATTGATAATCAGTAAATATTTTCAAGGAAATCTTAATTTGCATTGTATGAGCCAATATTGGCTTTATTAAATTTGCATTCTTTTTTATGGCCAAAATGACCTGCTATATGGTAGCATATGGACTTGTATTCACATATCTGCACCTTTAGTTCATTGTTTAATTTTTGCTCAATTAAACTTAATTTTATTATACATCTATGCATTTCTTTCTTCTTTTTTAATAGAAAAAGACTTTGAAGGTGGCTCAGGCAAATCAAGGCCCAGCAGTGGCACAAAGAATAGCAAGAAGAACTCGGGGGTATGTAACTCTGTCATAAATTACCTCCCTTTAGGTTCTTTTTTTTTTGATTATTTGATTTTTTTCTATCCTGTTTTGTGGTTTGAGTTCTTATCTTTCATACTCAGGTTTGGACTACCTTAAAGCCACATATTTAAAGATTTATTTCAATTTTTTTTTTTTTTTGGTTAGGTAGTTTCCCAGCTTGTATTTTGTATGGATGATGTTTGGTTTGACCAGCATGATAAATTTTATGAAGTGATAGCTATCATTATTCATCCATTTTTAGTAATAATTTAGTAATTTAGTAAAAAGTATAACCTGACTATCAAAGTAATTTTATGTAACTTGTGCCTGCAGGATCCTCCAAGGGATCCATCTTACCGGTATTGAGAGATAGCAGCTGTGATCACAGGTGTCAATGAAAAGATTAATATAGGAAAAATTAGAAAAGATCTTATATATAAATCCCACCATCAAGATTATAGATAAAGTGCTGACTGATCTAGGATTTAAGTTGTTTTTGAAAATGAATGCGCCTATATCTGATCTTAATGTAGTTGATACCAGAAGGAGTTATTTGTGTTTCTATTTTATAAGCAATGGTTTATTATTGATGAGGCAGTTATATTCTCATTTCTTAGATTTACATGTTACTACAAACTCGTACATTTAATCATGAATTTATGAATAAAAATCGTAAATCTGTTTAAATAATCATTTAAATGAAAATAATTTGATTTAAATAAAAATATTTTAACGTTCAAATTTGTGTAAAATTTTGATTTGAAATAGAAATTGAAATGAAAGGAATTAATTAAATTAACGTAGCTCGCGGGTTTGCTGACGTCACAATAGAATTCGACGTTAAAAGAGCACCATACAAAGAACAGCTAGGGCATGAAGATAACATTAGCAGTAACGTTAAAAAGGCCTAGTATATCAAAATAAAATAATAGTTGTTATATATACATTTAATCCCCAATTACTAGAGTTACTGTTTTAAGGAGATCAATAAAAATTTAATATCACTTCTATGAACAATGAAAAACAGTAGTTCTATTTTATGCGTTATCATTCAACGGCAGCTTTAAAATCTAAATAAAACCAACAAATTTGAATTTGCTAAATGCATCCATGGATTACTTTAATTTTTTTTTTTTGTCGAACAATGCCCGTCCTTTTTTTCGGCACACAGATGCACGAAACTGATAACGTCGCGCTAACATGGTGTAACGTCGCGATGAAAATATAACGTTACGTGAAAATTTCAAACCTTTAAAGTTTTTTTGCTAAAAATTGACTGAGAACACATATTGATTTTTCTGTATCGATTAGTTCTAAATCATCTTCGCAATAATTGTGCTGAGTAAAATAAAATTCGTCTGATTTGTTTAAAAGTTATGAGTATGGTTTTGGAATGCGGTTACCGGCGAAAATGTATATATTGCTATATATTTCATTGAAATGACGTTCATTGTGTTTACCAACATTGTTGTGTTTAAGATAAGATAACATTATAATTAGGCTGACGAATTCAATAAAATTTTCAGGAATAAACCTTTGAAACCAACTGATTCAACAGACAAATTGTTAGGGTAGGTTGTCTCAGAAGCAGTAAACCCGCGAGCTACCTTAAGATACAAAACTAAAATGAAAGAGTAATGCTTTACCTGCATTCTTGTAGAGAAGGGACTCCATTTTGAGGGTAAATGATGTGTACAAAGACTGGGCTAGTATTCACATTGTATTAAGTTGTCAACGTGTTTAGGTGGTTGTACATATAGTGAAATAATGTTGTACCTGGGTGTCCATGTACGGTAATTACCTAATGAACAGGTTGTGGCCAAAAAAACAGAAACATTTCTGCAGGAATTAAGTTATAGAGTGTATTTTGTTATCAAGTTTAGTTGTTAACCTTTTAGTTCTAACTACCTAATTTGATCAGTTTAGGTTTAATCATCCATGTACCTTTGTTAGTATTTTCATTATTTTTTTTTACCTCTGGGTGAAGCATGTCTTATCCTGCACCCAAGGCGCATGAGCAGCTGCATGTTGGTTTGTTTGTCTGTAATTCTAGCACCTTAATATGAATGCATGTTAATAAGCCTAGGCCTGAAGAAGAAAAACATGGATTTTTTCCAGCTGATAGCATGAGGCTCTTATATGAGTTAAAGACCCCCATCTGATTTCGTTTTTTTTTTTTTAATCTTAAAACCTTTCTTTTTCTTTTTCTATTTTGAATTAATTCTATATTGCTAGATTTTTTTTAATGGATTTCTATTTTGCCATATTTTATTCATATTTTGATTATCATTAATTGTAATCTTGATATTTGGTTCATTTGTTTTAATAAGAAAAATTGTTACATTAAATATCTACAGTTTGTCTAAAGCACATTACAGTAAATTTGAAAACTGTTATTTCTTCTTAGAAAAAAAATTGAAGAGAAAAAATACAGTGGAGATATAATAATACATGCACTAATGCATCTAAAGCTTAAAAAACCCAGCAGAGGTGGCACCTTTGTGGCACTAACATATTAAATAATGTAACGGACTGGCGCCAAATGATGCTGTGTGTGTCCTAAGCCTAATACTTATATTTATATCATGTCTATGTCGATTTCTTGCTCAATGTTATGTGTTTCCTTGGTTACCATACAGATGGGACGACGTGAATCTCTGTTCGGGCGTGTGCCACCTGTGGTCGAAGTACCGTCGGTAAAACAACGTAGAAATTCCCTGTCTATCCCGTTTTTTTCACACCCCACACCCAAACAGGGTGAAGGGCCAAAGTTGCTTGACGATAATCTGCCCGTAAGTTTGGTTGTCATGGTAATGCATGCGACCTTGACAACAATTTGTCAACTCCATTGCATCAGATTGATTATCTCTTATATGCAATATATGGAAAATATATCTTGTATATCTGCTTTTTTCTCCAATATTTATTATTTCCAATGGCCACCAAGAGTTATCTATCTTTCCACATTTTGAATTATTTTATTCATTCGACTTTTAAATTATCATACTATTCCCTGGCATAGAAAATAAGCAATGTGTATAGCTCCCTTTTTTTAACATGGACTTCTAATATATTAGGAAAAGTATTTTAAACAGATATATCACAGAATAATTTTAAAGATTTTTTTTTTTGGAATGATACACTATATGCATGCATGTAAAGAAAAATAAGGGGGGGTGGGGGGGGGGGGGTGGTTCAAAACTTGCATAGTGAATACATGGCTCTTTAATGTCCCTGATTCAGCTTATTTATTCCCATGAATTCATTTTTGAATTATTAATACATGTAGTTAATTATGGATGAATTATCAATCATCTGGAAGAAAAAAATTGCACCATCATATCTCCTATTGAACTAAATTTATCTGCTATTGAATTTTTAATCAATTAATGTTTTTTAGTCCATTCTTTGAATATCTTGTTTTTGTATGGAAATCTGCATCCATCATTAGTTGCCTTCTTTTTTTATTTCACTTTGTAATAAATATTCAATTTCTATGCAATAAATAAAAATAGTATGTTTAAAAGCGGAACAGCCGAATAAACATTATAAAATAGTCAAAATGATATGTAGCGGGTATGCTTATTGGGACTTTTTTTATGAATGATATACCAGAATTAATTTTTTTATGGAGGTATGGGGCTTTGGTGTTGTAATATATTCCTATGTCTAGTCAGTCTGATGCAATGTGCTTCGTTTCATGTGTTCAAGCAATTTCTTGCATGTTGTCATTGGACGATCTCTTTACCTGTCATGCATTGCGCTGCACCCTATGCTTAACAGCAGCATTCTCTGTCACTATGCTGCTTCTGCGCTTCACTGGCAATGCTTCATGCTTTGGCTTGGCTTATACATGTCTGCACTTTTTTCTAACGCATTGTATATCAAAGCTTTTAATCCATCTAACAATTACAGATAAGACATGTCTATAGAGCTAGATATATGTAACAGAGATGGGGGTTGAAGGGGGTGTGGTCATGTTATCATACTTACAAATCATTTTTTTTTAAGATGAGGAAATCATTTATCATTGATTCATGTTCTGTAGTGACAAGGGTGATCAATTGAAAAAAAAAATCAAGTCCATAAGAGGGCAACCCCCCCCCCCCCCAAACCCCCCCCCCCCCCCCAGAAAAAAAACATAAGAGAGTGATGCACCTCTAAAAATTTGTTTGTTTACCCTTTCCCAACTAGTAAAAGTTACCCAACTGGGTAATTAGGTCCTCAATGTCATATGTTTCATATATAACAATTAGGTAGCTCATTGTTCATGAAATCATACCAGGTATGTAGAAATAGATTTCACTTTATTGAACTAACAAAAACAATTACACATTTTATTTGTTAAAAACTTTTGTCTTCAACCTTTGATCATGGATAGATACCAAAAACAAGCCAGAGAGTTCATATTATTGAGTTAACAAAATACTGGTATAGATATTATGTACACAAAATAACCCTATAACTTATACATGTATTACATATTTTATTGTATGTGATAATGTAATTGTGTAATACATGTGTATTGTAATAGTGTATCGATAAATTTGAATGTATTCAATATATACATGTACTGTTGTATATACATGTATCTATATTTTCTATATTATGTATGTATATTATTCTGTACACCTCTAAAAAAAATGGTAAAATAATAAGTCACCTTTGTACCAATGTGTACGCTTTATACTTGTTTCAACTTATCTCACTGTATTAAGTCTGTATAGAATGTAGAAATATCTTGATAACATATACAGGTGTTCACAAAGATAACTCAGTTTCTGTATTTCTAAATATCGTATGTGTTGAAGTAGATCTTGTACGTGTGAGTCTAAAACTTAACATTTACATTTAAAAATTTGATTAGAAAAGTGTGTTTCTGGATATTAGCTGTCATAAAAATAACTAGAGTGTTTCTTAACTAGAATTTAAAGATTGGAAATTGCATATGATTTTATGAAATATTTGGTCACTGTTTGTGATTCTGTGAGGTTATAATTCTGTTATAATTCCATCCCATAGGTGGGAAGTCTGCGGAGTCGTAGGGGAATCAACCTGTCCATAGACGACATGACCCCCATCCCACAAACCCTGTCCTCCTCCGTCAGTCCACAGGGCACCATCACGGAGGGGCGCAGGAACAAAGACCGGAGCAAACTGACCAATCTCTTCAGTCCGGCTGGATCTAAGGTAAATACACATTTATAGGGATTGCATGGATAAACACTTTTGAAGTATTAAGGATCCGGATCATCTGGATATGAAATGGTTTATCCGCCAGATCTTCTCAGCACGAAATGTGTAATGCTGATTAAGGTAAAGAAAGCAGAAATGGGAATAAGTTACTCAGTTAATCAAATCAAAATATATTTAAATGCTGGCACATGTACTTTCTTTCAGTGCAACTTAATAAATACAAAAAGTAAACACTGAGAGAAGAAATTACTGATATTTTACAAGATGTGATCAAAGCATGACTGAAATACCATGTGACCAAACTTAACCAAAGGACTATAGTTTTCTTTGTTAAAAATTTTCAGATTTTACACAGTTACTGAGTAATCATTCTTTTTCTTAGTTGAAATAAAGTATTTAAAATAGTCTCCAAGTTTTATATAGTAAAACTTTATAGAAATCAGGTGTTTCTAGATTGACTTAAAAATGAGCTTTAGGAAATATTAAACCTGTAGTTCAACGAACTGTGGTGTACTATATAAATGGTTCTCTTTTGTCATAATCTAGCCATACATGTAACAATTTTTTTTTAAAGATGTGGAGTTTACTGGATTATATATTGGCTAAATAAGTTAATGAATTTAGTTAGAGAATGAAACAATCGAATTTCTAGGGTTGTGATAACCTAGAGATAATTAAGCATATTAACTTGCATGAAAGTTATATCTCTTAATCCCCCCATTGTAATACAATAAACATTAGACAAACATTGAAGTTTATCCAGATTTTCTCATTCTCTTTATGTGTGATGATTACAGTCTTTTAAGTTAATTTGGTGTTTAAGAAAGAATGGGATCCCCCGAGGATATGGAGTAGGTAATGGATTACAATTGTTACATATTTTACACATTCCCCATTGTGAATTATCTAGATCTTTTGACTTACCTGGGGGTGTTGGATTACTCAAAGTTAACCCCAGAGCTTGGATTTATTTTCATTGGTGGCTTGTGTTGTTGTTTTGGAAACATATCTATGTACAGGATATCTGTTGGAGAAATTTTTCTTATTTGTCAGACATTTTGGCTCATTTCCTTTGTCATTTTTTGTTTGGAGAAGTTTTTAGCCTTGTTGGCTTCACTCTCGGTTAATTTTTGTTTATGTACTTATGTAGGAATGCAATATCACTTGGCCATTAAGTGGAACAAATAATTCTCTATCATTACAAAGGTAAAAGGATTGTGCGATTAGTGAGGAACATCCGACATTTTTAAATTTCACCAAAAAGGCTGTCAAAATATTTCTATTGAAGATTCTTGAGATAGTGATTTATCCATTGGGAGCTATAAAAGATATGATTTTGTCCGTATAAATATATTTTCGGTTATTTTGGGGGCCTGCCATTCCCGTCTTGTGAGCAGACAGTGTCACAGTTTTACATGACTTTGCAGTGATTTTAAATTGATGAACAGACCAAAAACAGGACTGCATTTCCAAATTTGTTGATTTGGTTCGGAAATTCATAGCAGAAGTGACAACAGTAATTACAAATTGACAGCGATTGTGATTTAAGTATGTGTCTCTGACGACTAAATAGTCCTCACTGCCCATCCGACGGATATAAGCGGTGACACCTCGATCAGCAAACGGGAAATCAAACAAGTTCCTCAATTACAACGCATTGATCTTGTGAATTCCCCCCCGAAATTGAATAACAAGTTGCTTGTGCAAAGTCTGTCAAGCCTACTTTGTGTTGCTCTCTCTTCCACTGTATATAAATTTATATATTATAAATTAACTTCCTGAATGGTAGAAGATGAGGTAGCTCAAGGTGAAGATTTGGCAGATTTTGTGGAAAATAACAGCACTTCAATAACTTTTGTAATGATTCAGAAGTTCTTTATTTTGCAAATTGGAGGGCTACATTTGTGAGACTGTTGTGTTAAGGGGCCTATTTGCCCTATTGTGTACCTTATTGATGGAAATTTGCCGCTTGATGGTCTGACCACGTTGGTGCTGTGAAATACTTATCAAAAGATAAATTTGACAGCTGGCAAATTGTGCTGACTGATATTTGCCATCTACCTGTGCTTTCCAGTATATTTGATACAGGCTTGACACAAGACTCCTGTCAGATAGAGGTCGAAAATTAATTGTGTGCTGTGTTTTAAACTAAATTTACTCCAGTAAATAATTGGTGCGTGCACTTGTGTGAAAGTTTAGACTATGAAAGAATGTTTCCAATGGTGGCTGACAATATGAATCGGAGGGGGTCCAAGGATTCTGGATATGGTACCATATCCAGGCTTATTCTGGCCAACATGATTCAGCCATCTGCTGGTCATAGTACCAGGCCCCCATCCCTTTTTATTCCGAATGGAGAAAATCCAGATCTCGGGGATGTAGCTCGGTGGATGCCGGTTAAAAAGGTAAGCTTCATATACATGTATTAATAGGGTCTTCATGAAACAAATTGACAGTAAAGAGCAATTAATGGCAGTGTACTCTCTAAGGATTGGGATGTGTAGTTTTCCTGGTTCACAATGAGAAGGAAATCCCCTTCAGAATTCAAGTGTTACATACAGTAGTTGTGTACAATATTGTCGAGCTTGATGAGTGAAACTAGTGAGGAAATCCTCTCTTCATTAATTACTAGATCTGCCAATTTGTCAGCTGTACTGGTATTTTAATGCAGTGTTTGGCAGGTGTGTTTTAATTATATGCTACAAGTTCAAGGTACAATGTGGTGCGATAGAATTATTTGCAGCAATATTTGAATTCACTTTGCTATTCAAATCTTTTTTTGTATTTGCTTTCTTCAATGTCAACAAAAGACATTTTTAGCGAGAGAAATTGGACCGCATACGTTTGGGTGGTACCGACATGTTTCCTTTGCTCTAAATGTTGTACTCTAAAGGCTTCATTTTCAAATTGTTTCAATTATTTTACAGACTTGAGTAGTTAGTTGACCTTACTATACTCAAGTACAATCTTTGTTCTAAGCAGGATGTTGTTACAGACGAATGTTTTTTGTGTGTTTTTATTTGATTGATATATTATCTGAGTTCCCTCTTGTAGAAGTTCAAAAATTGTGTCATACATGTGTTCTTGTCTTTGGAGATTAAAAAAAAAAAGAGGAGTGGAAAACAATTCTAAAAATTTGGATTTCAAATTTTATGCATACACGGTTATTAAATTTCCTATGAATTTTATCATAAGCAGCTTTTGATCGTTTATTGCAAAAGGAAAAAAGGGGCCTGTTTTATGCAAATCAGTGAAGCATGACAAGTTTAATGACACTGGAACAACTCAATGTGTGAAAATTTAGCAATGATTTACACTGCAATGAATTCTGTGGTTAAAATTTAGAAGACAGGAGAAAAAAAACCTATTTTCGTCTCTGTGTAAGCATCCAGTAGCCAAGTCTGACATGTTTTGTGATCTATTCCATTTGTTGAATATGTCTCTTCTAATCTGTGTTTATGCTATGATGGATAGGTTATTTTTTCTTTACTTCAATAATTGATTAATGTATGAAAATCAACAGGGATTTAATGTATGCACAACTTCTGACATAGAAATACCTGACATACTCTTGAGAAAGTTGACTAAACGAGGTTTCTTTCAAATTCTTGTTCTATATACATACAGAGACTTGAATTAATTATTTTTTTTACAAAGGTGGGGTTTTTCTTTATCCTTGTGGTTTATTCCATCATCTGTCCTTGCATTCTTTCGCTGACAGTTAGCTACCTTGGTGTAAAACTTCTGAACGGTAGCTATTGATTTTTTGTTGATACAAGACTTGGACCTTTTATAATTAACTCAGAATTAATTATAGAACAGCGAAAACCCAAATTTACGTTTACCTGTGTGAAGGTTTTAGTGTCTCTCTCTTGAATAAAAGGTCAAAGAATGTGTTCTTCAAAGCCTGGTTTCACTGGATATAATTGAGACAAACATGGATTTGTCAGAGATAAATCAATTGCATTTATTGGTTTTATACCGTGTCACATGGCCAAGCGTCTGATCACTGTCACCAGTGAGCCAATTTGAAAACCCATTTCAAAAGGGATAGTTTTTTTTGCCACTACCGGGCTAATGTTTACCGAGTTAAACCGGATTCGCAGAGATCCCATTCAGTGTTAAACCCTGCCGGACTTGAAGAAGCATTGTTTCATTTGTTAGATATGAACCACTTATAATTCTGGATGGTGTTTAACTTCATGTTTGATTGACAAAAAACCGAGTTTGGAGTGTCATCAGTCATAACAATATTGATTCGGGTGTCAATGCTTCTTGGGATTTGGATGCTTTCTAATGGCTGTGTGGAGGAGACGAGTGAATGATGCAGGAGGGAAGCTTTAACTTTTGTCGTTGATGGAGCTTTCTTCCTCGGGTCGCGGATAAACCGTTATCATGTTGCCAAGCAGTGTAGAAGTCAAGCGTAGGGCCCACCGAAATGTTCACAACCCCTTGTATAGGCGGTCTTGGCCTCTGGCCCCTCCTCATGGGAATAGGAACCCCAAGGTATGTATGATCATAATGTCCACAATTGCATTAACTTGAATATTCCAGTTCCTATTCTTTCGGTGTCTGGTTTTTTTACTACTGCTTTGTCTATTGCAGAGTGGTTTACTTAAGAAATGCATATGAATTGCTGTTAATTAAGACATTAAGTGAGTTGAATCAGTTGATTAAGGTACATCTGACTCTTAATTGGTGCTTCATTAATGGAGCTATAGGATGTTATGACACAGAATGCTGTAGTTGGTATATCCAATACAAAACTAATGGACACTTCTGTATTGTATTAGAGTACAGCGCATCATACATATAAATGTTGTTAATATGTGAATGGGGAAATTGATTTTGATATTATTGGAAATTCCTGTGCTGCTTTTGACTTGGAGGTATAGAGACTGACATGACAAACACCACTGACAGAATCATTCAGCCAGGATCAGAGGTCATAGCTCTGCAGGGAAGTTTAAAATGAAAACAAAATACTATTTACTGAAACCAGCTAGAAAACATAAAATAGAATATTTAAGATTAACCTTGAGAAGAAATGAGATGAAAGTCATATGAGTGAATCATACAGAATAAAAATAAGCATAAGTCACAGTATCACATGTGTTATTTTGTATTTTATGAAGATTTTACATGTACAGTGCATATAAGTTTTATTGTGTTTGAGTTGTCTGACCTTATGCTCTAAAGTTAGGTGTTAGATAACTGAGGGGATACAGACCATTTAATGGCTCCTCTTCACCTTGCCTTCAGCAGTATAAATTTGTCCTTTACTTTACCATACAGTAGACGACTGTTGATGTCATAGATGACCTTACGTGGAGGAATACCCCCACAATACTTACGTGGAGGAATACCCCCACAATAGACAGGACCCAGTCAGCAATGGGATGCAACCTGATCTTGCAGGGCTTCAACAAATGATGGGCTTCAAGTTTCTCTTCCTAGTGGTCTCACTCTGTATAATTATATGCATGTGCAGCGTAGCATCAAAGATGTTTTCTCATTCTAAATAAAGGGGTGATGTTGTGTTTTCTGTGACTTGGGTTTATTTAAGTTATGGTGACTTGCGCAACATGATAGATGCTTGGTTTTCTTTTGTTTGGTGTTTTTTTTGGAGGGTGTTATTTATTTAATGAAAAAAACTTGGTGCAAAGTGTTATGGGTACAAACATCAAAGGGGAGTTACTGAAAACAAAAATTCACTGCCTAAGTTGCAGTTGCATGTATTATTAATTTCACACTGAGATTTTTTATGATGAGAGAGAGAGAGAGAAGAGAGAAAGAGAGCAGTTCTTGTGACTTTTATGCTAGAAGATTCCCATCTTCTAGCATGGGATGGTTTGGAAGGGGGCCATTTTGTCAGGAGATGCGAAGAATGTTTGCCTGTTTACAGTGACAGCCAGCTTGATTAACTTTTTACTCAATTTCTAACAATAACAATAGACAAAAATCCATACTTAATCATCGCTTAGTGTCCAGATCGGATTGCCAATTGATTTTAGATCAAATGAACAGAGTTAATTACGCAAGACATTCAGCTGTGAGTGTCATCCCTAGTATGTGGAGAATCTGATATTGAACTGGGTTTTTCTAAGTAAATGGAATGTTACTAGCTCTATTAGCTTAGATTTATTTAATCAGAATTCATACTAACTCTGTAATTTACATTTAAACACGGTGAAGGTATTTGATATTGTGTAAGAGTGGCTTTCGTGCATATTAAACAGTATTTAATTGCCTGCCTGGTTATTATATGTTTTGTATGGTTTAGCTGGTATTTTGATGGCAGCCTTGCAAATTATTATAATAGTCTTTTACCCTATAGTGAAAATATAAGAAACCACAGGTCACAAATAGAGGTATAGTCTTTGTAGAACTGTCAATAGGATAAGGCATGTTAAATTTTTTTCCTACTTAACACCCTTTGTTGCTGAAAATCTAACACCTAATCACTCTTGAATAATTAATGTATATGTCATAGTTTTAAGGTCATATGAGCTGAAATCATTACAGTATTCTGGTCATCTGCATAAATCTGATGCATTGGAATTTTGTGAATATTTGCATTGTTGGAGGGCCAGTGCTAAATAGTTTCACTTAGGCAAAAGAGAAGGGTTTTTCTCATTTGTATGTTTCCATCATAACTTCATAAATTTCATAATCTATGCAAAGATGGCTTGTATAGGTAGCGACTTTTATGTCTTTTTCATCTCTCACTTCTGACACCAGTGGAAGAGTTTGTGGTGAACTGTGGTGATGGATGTCCAGCGCCATTATAACACAGTGTCAGGGCTTTGACAGCTCTCTGTCAGCACGTTCCTCTCCCCCCATTCCAACGAGAATAAGGACTCCAAGATCCTAGGATGTTTCTGGGACTAACTAGCCTGTGAGGCATGATGATAAAATTGTGTGTACCTATTATTTTTACCTTCACTGGGGTTGACAAATTGTGTTCTGCATGTGAACCATTTGAGGCTAATTGAAGAATGTTTAAATTTCTGTCTTGAGAGAGATAACAGATATTTGATCAGTTTAATCCTTGCCCTCAGGAGAATTATTAGCAGTGGTCATTGCCAGTGTGTCGGTATGGCCTTATTTTATAGCACAGACCTTTATTGGATGTGATTGGAGATTGATACTTTGGAATTTTGTGGATTTTTAATCCCTCACCCCTCTCCAACCCTCCAAAATGAGGAGGTACTCGCAAACAACCATCACAAATGTCATTGAGATGATCATGCATGTAAGTATATTAGCTATGGACTCTGCAAGCATTTGCTCAGTAGATGACTAGAATGCATTTTTATATGCAGGTCATGTCAATATGTGTGCTAAAGAAGAATCCTTTCAAGTTGAAAGAGCCATTGACTATATTTTGTTTAAAGGAATTAAATTTGTTGAGATGTATTTTTTACTCTTCAATGATTTTAATCTGTATTTTTTTTTTGTCCCCTAATTTCTCTGGTGGTTTAAAGAAATGTTTGTTTCGCTGCCAAATTGTGGTTTTATTTTATTCTGAGAAGGGTTTTTATTTGTTCTTGGTGTAATTAGGGCCATCTCAGAGAATGCAATAATAACTGTGTGAACGTTTTTCTAATACAAATGAATATCAGCTTTAACGTTGTTTTGAATAATGTCCAGTTCTCACTCAAGATTTATTAGTTCTTACTCATTCTAAATAAGCAGCCTTATTCAGATTTGGCAAAACATCTTGTTAGTACCTCTTGTACCCATTATAGTAGGACATTGCTTGATCATATCTGCACTGTATCAAGAGGTCCTTGGCACACTTCATGAAAGAGAGTTTAAAATCCTCTTGAAAGTCTCTACAAATCAAATGCATATAAACGTGTTCATATGGTTACAGTTCATGGTTTGATGTCATATTAAGTATGATCAGAAATCTAGGTGGGGAACCAAAGGTTGTAAAATAAGGCTTTTTAACTTTTTGTGTGGTAGATATATCTATTTGGTGAGAGAGATCCTATCTCTTCAGATCCAGGTGCGTTCATTGAATAATGTCTTCTTGAAAGTGCAGGACAAATAGAAAACCAAGCCAAAAATCCTCTTTGCTTCCATGAAAATCTCTAAAGCTTTAGTTCAATGTGATAACCAACTTTCTTTTTCATTACATTGTGTGTCAACATAAGAAGGGAGGGTATTGATGCATATGGCTCCATATAAAATCAGATGCATGCGGTTTTGGCCTTTTATTGTGAGACAGACATTTTTTGATTATTGTTCTCTCTGACGGCTGCTGTGTACACCATCTGTGTAATATTGGCTGCTGAAGTTTGTCCTTTTCTTCATTATACACAGCACAAAAGGGCGTTTTTATGTCCCTCTACAAATATACTGATTTTATGATGATGACGTACTTACTGAAGGATGTTCAAATAGATGCATGATAAAATGTTTTTATGTAGGTATGGTCTATAATGCCTTAAGATTTACACTGATCAATATTCTATCTAAATCTTGACATCAACAAGCAAGGGGGAAAATGCGAAAGGAATAAATGCTTACCTGTCAATGATTTGGGTAGAATTCATTAAATTTCTGCTGGTTTTGGTTTATCCAGGTTTGTTTCACATGGCACAAAATTTGCAAAAATGGGAAAAATGTGTAGCAAATTAGTTTGCATCAGTAATTTTTTGTGATTTTATAAGTTTCTAATAGAAAATAATACAGAATACAATTTCTGTGTATTCAATATTTTGCGATTTAAAAGAAATCGCGAAAAAAGCGAAAATTAGATCATCACGAAAATTACTGTATATATGGTATATTAATATGTCATATGAATTTATTATAATATAATTACATTGCCCTAGCATCAATTATTAATGCAAGCTAGAAGCTGAGATCTCACACATTAGTTACAAATTGACTCTGAGGATTTAGTAGTCAGTACCTTCTGTTATTTACCTATGTTGTCAAATTATTGCTAGATATGGACTAATGATTGACAGTCATAAAATAGGACACTCAGCCCATAAAATGCTTGGCTATTTGACGTACTATGCATGTATGCTATAAGTATAACCTACTGATTGAGAATGGAGGGAAGGGGGTTAAGGAAAGGATTATCTCTTGGTCATTCTAGATTCTAAGTTGGCATGGACAATTTTGTTCTTGGTCGTTCAGGAGAAATTTTCAGAGTGCACTCTGAAAACTGCTGGAAAAAGAACATGTAGCTCATATCGCATTCACTAAAATCATGATATTCTTATGATTTAAAGTTCAATATGTAAGTATAATTAAAACCAATTTGGTCAGAATATGTTATTATAGATAGATTTTAGGTCATTTATTATTTATAATATAGCCATTTCTTGAAAAAGGATGAATAATATAACCTAAACTTGTATCTCCCTGAACCTTTAGTTCGTTGGTAAGTGTGTGATTTGTTACAATTTAAGGTTATTTGAAGTTACTGACCTATAAATACTCACCTGTTGTCACAATTCGATAAATCATAAAAAACCAAAAACCCAAACTACTTTAATGTCAACCTAAACTTGTCTTGTAATCTTAATACACCTGTCAAACTAGATTGACTTCTCTTGCTAATTTCTACTTTAGTTTTCTTTAATGGTAGAAAATATTCCTCTCCAATCAATTAAGTTTGAATGGTTTCGTGAAAGTGAGGAATTTGAAATATTTTATTCATGTCTTAACCAAGAATGGTTACATATCTTGTGATTGAGATAAAGAAAAAAGTATATGTGCAGTCGATGAAATGAAAATTGTGATTTATGAGTGTCTGGCTCAATTTTTTTAACTCCTCTGTAATTATAGAACTTTGGGTTGACTATTCATATCTAAATACCTGAGTCATGGGAAGACCTCAACAACCAATACACACACTTTTAGGTTAAATACCCCAAACGTCAATAGGAACAGTGGTCACCCCAGCTTTGTTATGGAAATTGTTTGTTTATCTATGTCATTGTCGTTGGGATCAACAGAAAACTTGACTCTTTTGGGACATACGTACACACGGACATGACACCCACTTGATCTTAGTCTATAACTGGTTTTTCGAAGATGATGAGATAGTATTCTTCGTAGCGAGAATGCGGAATATACCTGACTTAATTATGTATGTCTGAAGTACCGCGATATTGGATTTTTCCGGCAGATCAGGTGGAATCAATAAGTGCGGCAGAAGATAAGGTGCTATTGCAACTTTAGCTGGTTATTATATACACCTGTAATCTCGCTAGTTATAGGTGGAGTGACTTTCTAATCAGGCTTCTGTGTATGGATGTATAGAGCTGAGTATGGAATTCACAATTGGACGGAGTGAACCTTTTATATAAGATTAATTAATCTGGGGATTTATAAAAGTGGCTGAACTTTAAATCAACCTGTTTTTCTTTCTTTCTTAAATTGGATTGGTGACCTCATATTTGTATGCTTTGCCAGATTTTTTTTCCCACATGAAATAATGTTGTAACAGTTTAAATGGACTGTTTGTACAATATAAAACATTGTTCCAGTTATCTGATGACTTCATACTACTACCAGTGATGTTGGAACACACTCTGTTTGTATTCATATTCTAGTGATTTTTGGATGAGAAACTTAACATATTGTGAAAAGTTGAGCTGATGGGTAGGAATTTGGTTGATGGGACAATCGAAGGATTTCTCAGGACTTCTTCGGTCAAGTCGTAAACAGGGACAGAAAATGCGACATCGCAGTCATAAAGATGTAGAGATGTGGGTTAAGTCTAGTCAAAAGGTAATTTTCCTTGTGTATCGCTGACATCGACAGTAAGTTCTCTGCAATGTCCTCTTCACTCAACGTTGACCATTATTTTCCCATCAGCAGGTACATTTATAGCACAGAAATGTTGCTGTCAAGTTCTGCAATAAGGAAACCATTTTTTTCCCCCTTTGCTAACTGTGTATCATCAGGTTGAGTGGGACAGGGTTTTTTGCGCATTTTATATTGTAGAGAATCGTTTCTCATGCAGTTAATATTATCTACATGTAAATGATGCATTGTCTGTATCGCAGACACTTATAACTTCTCCATTTTGAGAGATAGTTGCCCTTTTATGGCAAATACATTTTCTTTAGTGTCAAATCTGATGTGAGAAAAATTAACTTTGTTACTTTGACCACTATACAACTAGTAACTTGCGCGGATCTAGAGGGGGGGTCGGAGGGGTCCCACCCCCACCCCCCCCCCCTTGGAAAGTGAAATTTATTGAATTTACATAGTAAAATTATCGCAAATATGGCTCGGACACAATTATCCTTCGGATCCTTTTCTGGATCCACACATGAGTAATATTGATTTTTTTCCGTCTAAGAGGTTATACAATGCAATATTCTAAAGATCTCATTAACAAATGATATTTTCAACATTAAGCTACCTGATAAATTCATGTTCACTTACATTATGTATAATATTGCCAATAGTGATGCCTTGCAATAAAGTAAATAGATTATTTTGTGATAATTTTTATGGACAAGTAGTTACTTATTGGAATATAGATAGGAACAGATGTCTTAAGTATTAATGAGACCTTTAGGCCCCAGAAACAGCTGAATATTTAATGTTTCAAGATGAAGATGTCAATAAAATGCATTCATTGTTGATTTCTATTTTCATGTCAAAATCGTTGACACAAAGATTTTGTCAGAATAACTTTTATGATTCTGTGCATATGTGTTTTTTAATATTACAGTTTCATTGCTATTTGTGGACAGTTTTTTGTACATTTTTTAAAAAAAATCTAGTTTATTTGCAATAAAGGAAACATGATTTTGTATACAATGGTTATCACAAAAAAATTAACTTTTTGTTTTTACTTTGATGATTAATTATTATTACGTACGTCATTCAACTCAACAAAGAAATCCAGGAAAATTGGTGTTTAAGTATGATGAAACCACAGTATATGAATGCAGTTTTACAAATTAAAGCAGTACTACCCTGGCAGTGCTTTTCATGATCATTCACTTATATTTTGAAAGTTTCTTTCAAATATATTGGATAGAAATGAATGTGATTTGTAGTAAACCTTAGGTGAACATTATTTTGTTTTTTGGGGATGATTGTAATTTATGAAACAATCACTAAGATATGTAGAAAAGTCATAGATATTTACATACAGTAAATTATAGCAAACACGCTTATATTGAATTGACGCTTACAGCGAAGTGATTTTCATTCCCTGTGACTCTTTTACTTATTGTAAAACTGAGGGATATAAAAGAATTACGCTTATAACGAAGCAAAATTGCCCGTCCCTGGCACTTCGTTATAAGCGTGTTTTACTGTATTTCAATGCTGACAATTATTCTTAAATGATTTAGTCTTCATCCATGTTTACTAATGATAAGTTTTGTTTATTTATTTTTGCTGGATTGGTTTTAATTGGGTTTAATTTTTCTGTACTTTCAGGATCGGGAGAAACATGACCAGCTGAGCGATATTTTAAACAACTACAGCAGCAATGGCATCCCAGATATGCCGACCCTCCTCAAACTCGGACGGCCCACTATTCAGGAAAACCTGTTCGAGATTGAACCTCACTGGAGTTCTGTGGTGGAAAACGCCTCGGTAAGGAATCATTCACACAAATACCTTGGAAAATTGTGGAGCAGGACATTCCGTATTTGCTGATGTCATAAAAATATTTGATGATGTCATGAAAATTGACATAACAATCATATCGGGTACCAAGAAAAACTATTTTTTTTTTCTTTTTTACGAATAATTTACTACTGGTATATATGCATAACTAAGACTATTTTTTAGAATTTGTTGTTGAAGCAAACAACCATGTTTTTTTTTTATTACTAGAATTAGATAATTGATCAAAGTGACGTTGATAATATTCTTACAAATTGAATTACTATTTACTCAGAATAACTCAATATAGGGCGAGGACCTTATTGTTTATGTCCAGGGATTGGAGAGGGGATTAATTCCATAACTAACGATTCTTATGACATGGATAAGAAGCAAACATTTAATGGAATATCTGTTGATTGTTGTTTTGATCTTGAAATTAGTTAGATCGGTGGCCTTTTGGAGCCATTAGATTTGTATTGCTCGGAATGTCATTTGTCCTTTTAAGAACCATAGTGGTAGCAGATTAGTATAAATGTCTGTCAAGATTGGTCCGCTCAGCTGTAAACAATGCTTAGTGATCTGTAAAGAACCCTTTGTTGGACGTCTTGTCGATGGTAGATTGGGAATCCGATAATGTCAATTTGTGTCAATGTTGCACTCTGATTATCTCCTAACCTGTACTTTAGCATCACTGAGGCCTGAACATCTCTGTATTGTCTTTCAGATGTTGACGAAAAGACAGCATGATCAACAGGAGGCAATCTGGGAGTTACTCAACACTGAGCTCCATTACATCAAGGCTCTCAGGGTCATTGTCGATGTAAGTCCACACATAACAGCTAGCTCAACCATATTTGGACCTTTTTTTTCTACCATGATCTAGACATTAATAGACAGCTAGTTATAAAAGTATACAGATTTGATCAGGTTATGGATTGTACTGGCCTTGGCCTACAGGCCTAGAGGGGAAAAGATGCATGTCTATATGTACAAATGAAAAAAGAAAATATACTTTAAATTTATTTTGATCCTAGACATATACAACACAACAATTCTTTGGTGTAATGATTTTTTTTTAAGTGCAATGGTTGCATTTCCTCTGTTGTCTGGATGAAACATTATTGATTGTTGGTATCATAAATTTTAATGAATTCATCAATGAAACTTTGTTGTTTTATACATGTATATATATATATATATTTTTTAATCCTTTTCAGCTTTTTATGTGCTGTTTAATAAACTTACAAGCGGAAGGTCTTTTAAATGAGGTAGGGTTATTCAGTATTTAAAAGCAAAAAAGAAATTGAACACTTGATGCTTGACATTTGAACTTTTAAAGCTTTTGCTTTGATTTCCATTGATGGATTTGTATCTGTGATTGCTTACAGATTGAGACGGAACATTTGTTTGGGAACATCAGTGATGTCTTGACTGTGAACTGTGACTTCTGGGAATCTCACCTGTTAAAAGTGCTGTTAGAAGCCAGGGAAAACCGAACACCCCTCAATCCCTCAGACATGAAGGATGGATTTAAAAGGGTAAAATAAAAGAAAATTGAAAAAGTCAAATGTTGACAAAACTAAAGAAGAATGAAATTTTTATTGCCCTTTGAAAGGGTTCAAAAAAGTGAAGATGTGACTGCACCCAAATTCTTTGGAGCAATTTTTTAAAGCTTCACAGAACACTCTGCAAAGAAAAAGAAATTTTTTTGCTTTTTGCTTTTTTTTTGCAAAGGATAAAATGAATAAAATTTTGGGGTTTTTTTGTGACAGTTTGGAGAGCTGTTTGGATCGTACACCAAATACTGCACTGAACAGAAAAACTGTACGGAATACATGAAAGCCAGATATGCCGATAACGACCTGTTTAAGACCTTTGTGGTGGTAAGTAGTTCCCAGTCAATCTGGACCCTATGTTTCCAAACAGTGCATGCAGTGTGTGAAAGGTCTTGTCAAAGGGCCTTGTTGTGTTCCTTGTTGCAATCAATGTGGGTCATGTGTCACATTAGGAGGTCGTTTAACTAGGTGTGGAGAAACAAACTACAAAAAATCAGGACCTGAGAAAAGAAAACCATGTAACCAAAGCTCTTAAACTTTCTACAGTTGTTTTTACTCCTGTTCAATTACAAAAAAATTCAAATTAAATGAAGCAATGTTTGTTTTCTTAGTTTATAGCTTTTTGTAACAACAGATTAAAGGAACTTGCTCTGCCAAATCTACAGTTGCTTGACTTTTGACCTGATTTGTTTCTTGCTGTTTGGCATTTCGTAAGTTTGTTGATCTCTTGCAGTGGGCGGAAACCCAGAAACAGTGTAACCGGCTGAAACTGACGGACCTTCTGGTGAAGCCGATGCAGCGTCTGACCAAATACTCCCTCCTTCTACAGGCCATACTCCGCAAGACAGAGGAAGATCGACAACGAAGAGACCTCCTGGAAATGGTAGGTAGCCACATTAAAACAGTAGCCACAGTTGCCACACTCAAACAGTAACCACACTCAAACAGTAGCCACACTCAAACAGAAGCCACACTCAAACAATAACCACACTCAAACAGTAGCCACACTCAAACAGAAGCCACACTCAAACAATAACCACACTCAAACAGTAACCACACTCAAACAGTAACCACACTCAAACAAAATAGAATATTGTAGCTTGTTTTTATGACTGCTAAATGAGGAAAAATATCTTATAGTATAAATTGTGTAGAGGAATAAGATATCAAAATTTAGATGGATTTATTTGTGCTACATGTTATCATAATGAATTTATTGAATAAAATATTTCATTACTATTTGATTTTTTATATGAACCTAATATGTGATTTATTTATTTTTTGCAGATTGCTGGGGTGGACAAATTTGTCTCACATGTAAATGTGACATTGCGTCATAAGCACGACCAAGAGAGATTAAATGCGATTGTTGCAAAAATTGAGTCGTATGATGCTGTAGAGTCACCTAATGATGAATGTCTACGAGTAAGTTATGACCAGATCTCCAAAAACTGTGATTTAAAATGTAGAAAACTTCAGAAGTAAGGGAAAGAAAATGAAGAATTATGACATTCACTTTAACATACTGTTATTTTTCAGTACATTCAAGAATATTATGACAACTTTGACCTTCGTGCACCTATGCCTGGATGTAACCCTGATCACACGCGGACCCTAATTATGCAATCTGTGCTCAAACTCAAGGACTCAACTCGAGTGAGTACTCATCTTATGCTAGATATTTCATTTGACACTCATATATCATAAATTAAGGACATTTTTTTTTTCTTATATAAACAAAGGGGATGTTTGGGGTTGTTCAGATGAAAATTTGGAGATATTTTTTTTTCTATTTATAAAACAAAGAGTTGCTTGAAAATTGTTTTATTTCTTAATTTATGAATAATTATGTAAATATAATTAATTAAATACAAAATTGAAAATGTAAATTAAAAACTTTATGTTTGAGGCTTACAAAAAATAAAAAGTTCTTTATTTTTTCTGTAAATTCTGCCAAGTGTACAGTGTTATACATGTGTTATTTGATGCACATATTTCACATATATACATGAACTAACTACCTTTGTTTTTTGACCTTTATAGATGGATGTGGAGTGTCTTTTATTCACTGATCTCTTGTTGATATGTAAACCAAGCAAACGAATGGAAAAGTATAAAATCATAAAACCTCCAATGCGAGTCGATCGCATGATCATTCAGGAACTCAAAGACAAAGGTAAGACTAGCAGCATAGTAGTTGATGTGTAAACAGAAACAAGACTCTCCAACAGTCTCCTCATTGTAGCTATAGGCTGTACACAGCTGTGTTTAATATAATGACTGTGCGTCTTTTGTAGGGAGCTTTCTGTTGATTTACCTGAATGAGTACCATGTACCTGTGTCAGCTTTCACATTCCACGCCGATCAGGCCTCCATCAGAGTGTGGGTAGAGCATATCAGGAAGGCTCAGGTAAAGAGCAACAACTCTTACTTAATCTCTAACAAAAACTGAAACTGAATATCACTGGTAACAAGTCAAACTCTTAGCAAATCACTTAATGTTTTCTTTGTGTTTGCAGACCTTGTACAGAGAAGCTAGAAAGTCCAGTCAAGGACACAACAGCTTTATGTATCCTGGAAACGAGGAAGTTGTGGAGGAGGAAGTGATACGAACCACTCCTCTCCACCCCCTCAACGAGGATGTTCTGTCTCCCTCCACGACACCTTACGATGTGTCCGATCTCTTCAGAAGCAGCAGTAGTCCCATGCCCAGCCCCATCAATAAGTGTCCCCCTCATTACTTTCACAAATCTAACTCAGAACAGACAATCCAAAGCCATCGCTTACAGCTCTCCAAAGAGAGGACGCGTTCAGAGGACATTCAAAGTAGTCATCACCCAGTGCAATCTTCCTACTCAGTGCCCAACTTTGACGACTCTGTGAATAATGAGGAGCATGATGAGGACAAAGGACAGGTGCAGTCCTCCTCAAATGGCTCCTCAGCAACAAGTAATTCCTCACTGCCAGATATCCTTGATGACGGATTGAGGCAGAAACTGAATCAGAGGAGGTCCTCAAGGAGTGATACAAAGAGGTACCTCACGGCTGATGCAATTCAGGAACTCAGTAAACATGAGGACAAGGATACTAGTATTCATAAAAGGCTTTCGTGGAACTGTGGAACCAAAGATGAAGAACTCAGGCAAAATACATTGAAAAACAAAGTGCAAAGTACAGACTCTATAAGGAGCATACATAGTTCTAGTGGTGTAAGTTCCACTGGGTCTCTTCATTTAAGTCCTGATGCAGACATTATTGAGGATATCTACCAGAACAACAATGACATAAGCACAATTCACGAGTCCAGCTGCAATGAAGAAGAGAGTATCAATGAGAAAGATAGACACAAATCCAAATCTACCACAGATATTTCTAAGTTATTTGAGGACCTTCATACAAGTGAGGTGAAGGATGGGATTTCTTCTGTGGACATTCCAGCTAACCTGGAGAAGAGAAAATATAGTCATGCTCAAATCATGAAGATAAAGAAGCAGCTTCTACTCAGCTCAAATGTTGAAGCAAGGTAAATATCATCTTATGTATGAATTTTGAGTTTGTAATTCTTAATGCTTGTACATGTATAATAATATTCTTACTGTTAAATTGCTGAGTTGTTGAAACTGTATGAAACGTATGTTCATTTATTTCTTCTTTTATTGCAGTGAAGTCTAAAAAGTGGCCAAAAGTCTACAGCAAACCTCAGTGCTACAATCAACACTATGTGTGGCAAAAGCAGCCCATAAAATCCATTCCTTAAGCAAATCCAAGTTTAGTTAGCCTGCCTGCAACACTCAAGATACTTTGTTAAGCATAAATCCAGACAATATTTTGTGCAAACTCCAAACAATGTGCTGTGAAAAACCCAGAAAATGTGCAGTGCTACATGCTCCAGACAATGTGCTGTGCCACACTGTAGGCACTTTGCGATTGCACAAATCAGTTTCCACTTACTGTACATTGTCGAAATCATGACATATCAAAATATGATATTCATTCCAGTGACTTGAATTGCATACCATGACAATTGTTGCCATGACAACAAGTGGCCAAGATTGTGATATTTGAGTGCTCTTACATTTTCACGAATGTCTTGCAGAATGAACATAAATTGTGATAATGTGCTACATATACATATACATATACATGTATTGGTTTTTAAAATTTTAATTTTGTTAGATTTTACTTCATTTATGGGTTATTTCTAAACAAAACTAAACTGCAGTATATATTATTAGTTTGTGGTATGTTTTGGTATATGTACATTCACAAACTTGTTAAGGAAGATCTGTTGTTAAACATATCTATTATAATATTGTGCAATTTCTTTATTAATATTTCTTTTTTATCGAAACAGAGATCTGGTATTCAGAATTGAATGTATTGAAATGAGATGTTCATTGACCTAGTGACCTATTAAAAAACTAAACCATGTCACAGTAAAGCCCTTTACTTTTTAGTGTACATGTGATAATATATTGAATACATGTATATATACAAGTATGTATGCTCAATGGTACTACCCTTTCCTGCAATCTATATTAATATAACTTTCTATATACAATTACACTTGCAATGATGAGTTATCTGTCTCCCTTTTTAAAAATATTTTTGTGATTTATTTTTTTAACCTTTTGAATGATATTTTCTATCACCCTTTTAAGATATATTGGATTATAAATACGAAACATATATAGATTGAATATAATTTGTGTTAAGTAAACAAAATATTGATTTATTCTAGAAATAATTAGACTCACAGTAGTACAGAAATATTAAAATGTTAGATGAATTAAAGAAAAGTTAGGAGAGTGATGTAACAAGTGTTCATTTTTATGCAATTGAAAAAAGTTCTCTGGAATTATTTTGACATGATGTGACTATTCCACTATTGATAATGGCATACTAGTGTTGACCTATCTGATTTTGACCTGGTTAGTTAGGTCATTGGTGGGTCAGGTTTTTTTTAGCATTGGACAGTGTCTGTCCTAAAATATTTGTAACAGCCCACTCTATTTATTATATGTACCCGATTGTTCCATATCATGTATACTTTGAAAATCAATTTTTTTGTTACAAAAAATAAAAAAATATGATAAGTTTAAACATGACACAGTGTTCTGAGTTTTTTTATTAGCAGTATTGGAGATTGGGGTGTTGGATTGCACAGTGATTAAAATTTGAACTGTTCAGCCAGGGACATATATACATCCCTGGTTCAGCTTTGCAAATGACACCTGCAAAGTTATATCACATTTACGATTTCATGATAATATTTCATTCAAGAAAATGAATAGTCATATCTTGGGCAGCAGCAGACATGCTATTGAAAGTCTTCCAGAAATAATCACAAGATGTGACTTAAAAGATCTCATATGACCATACCTAGAATGGTCCTAGAGAGATCTTGGATGGGCAAATTGGGTTTCAAATACTTTATGACAGGCTCACATTATACACAATGGGTCATGCCCGTAAATTTTAATAGAATCGTTCGTGAATTTACAGTATTTTTTACGTTGCTTGAATACAGCATTTATTACGAAATCTAGAAAAGCAGAAGAAAGATAATGACATGATTTTTTCCATTTGAAATAATTTTCAGATGATTTTTACAACGCCCGTCTACCAGTAGTAGAGACAACGAAAGAAGCACGTACATTTACCTTGCAGGGTTTGAGAATGAAGACCGTCCACAATAGCTTGTTAATTAAAGAAGAGAGCGGACGCTTTCTCAGTGAATGTAAAAAGACTAGAAATGACTTGAATCTCTCCCCCATGTGAATGAAATGACAGATGTTTAGATATTGTATAACAGTATGTATTCTGAAGATGTAAATCCGAGCGTGATCACAGTGGGTAGTATGGGGATTTGGGGGTTTTAGAAAGAAGGATAACTCTAACTCATTTTTCTTCTTAACATTTTTGGGATCCCAATTCAGAACCTACCCCTGGCAAACATAATTATCCTCCACCCCCACCTCGAAAAAAAATTCTGGATATCCGTGCATGGCCCAGGATAGCAATCGAATTTTTGATACCTTGAAATTTTAGGACGTCTTCAATTAGTAATTAAATCTAAATTTAATTCCAGCGAACCGAAGTATAAAACTTTCGGACATCATTTAGAAAAAAATTAAGGAAAAAAACCACCAGAGCTATATCAGACTCACTGAACTCACACTAACAACTTTCAGTTTTCCCCCAAATATGGATTGATTGAACAAATGATTACAACTTTTTTGTTGAAATTGACATGTGGTAAATCCTTTTTTGTTTGGTTTTTTTTTTTTTGATTGTCAAAACAAATGAACTTGATTTCTAATTACATCTTATTTGACGGCTATACAATTCTCCTCTTACATTACCTTTTGTTTTGGTTAACGAGTTCTAGGTCTGTGTGTTGTTATATATTCAAACCGTACCCATCCGCACAACGTAACGAGATTTTCTTTCAACCAGCAGTGGTTAAGATTAACATGGAGTTGTTACTCATTTCAATTGAAATTAAAACGGCGTTGTTTTTCTTTTGCATTAGTTAATTGATGAATCACCTATGCAAGCTGTCAAATTCTGGTTGATATACAATAAGATAAAGAAATGCATGTGTATATCACAATATCTATTAAACTACTTCAGTTTCTATTTATTATGAAGCAGAACAAGTTTAAAATTATTAAAGACTACTTTCATATCCTGGCACACCCCATCCTCCAAATACAACGCACTTTGATAAACTTTTCCTGTAAAAATATTTCTTATACCGATACAGTGCGATCATGTATTTGGTTCAGTTTCAAAAAGGTAACGGGCGTCCAATGAATAGATATATGGGTACATATCGCAATAATTCCATTTTTAGCTCACCGAGACGAAGTCGGGGGAGCTTATGCTATACCCCCGGCGTCGGCGTCCGGACCTGGTTAAAGTTTTTGTTGCAGGTCCTGTATCTAAGTTATTACTCGTCCTATCTTCACCAAACTTGCATGGATGATGCATCTTGACCTACTTATGGACTTGAAAGACTTGGGTGCTGAATCTGGGCCATGAATTTCAGATCCTGGAGGAGGTTAAGGTTTTTGGAGCAGGTTAAAGTTTTTGGAGCAGGTGCCCTCTGATGATTATATCTTAGTTATTACTGGTCCTAACTTCACCAAACTTGCATGGATGATGCGTCTTATGATACTGATGCACCTGACAGGCTTGAATGCTGAATCTGAGGCATAGGTTTAGGATGCTGGATGAGGTTTAGTTTTTTGGAACATGTCATATGTTTAATAGAAAATAGTACTATTTCAAACGTGCATAAATGATTTAACTATAATATAAATGAATCGCAGAGGTAACTCCAGATGCAGAGCCTGATCTCCATTATCAAGGATGCTAAAAAAATCTCTTACCTCGCTCAAACCTGCTTGATAAATGTTTGTTTTTAAATGATATTCAACATGATTTTCATGATATAGTATTGTATGAAATGATACACTATTGTTTTTATGATACAATATTATATAATATATTATATTGTAAAAAGTTATATGATACGATATGATATTGTATCAATGTTTTATACATTATGATTTGATATTGTTATGCATAGTATTGTATATTATGATACAATATTGTATAACATGAAACGATATATATTATTTTATCACATTTTATTGTTTCATATGATATTGCAAAATATAATATTGTATCATATTATAAAACGATATTGTATAATATATAATATTGTATCATATGATACGATATTGTATAATATGAAATTGGTTTATATAATATATTATTACATGTATATCACATGAAGTTGTATTTTATGATATTGTAATATATAATATTGTATCATATGGTTTTATATTGTATAATATGATATTGTATTATATTATATTCCTATATCACATAATATTGTATCATATGATATGATACAATGTTGTATCAAATTACATTGTATCATATGATTCAATATCATATTATGTATCAAATATGATACAATATTATACAATACAATATCATAATGTATTATAATATATAATTTCATATGTTGCAATATTGTAATGTATTACGTGATCTGATATTGTACCATACAATAATATATTGTATCATATATTATATATTGATATTGTATTATGTGATCAAATACAATAATATAAAACACGATACAATGTTATGTTACAATTTTTAAATATTGCATCATTATTCATTACAATATTATATTATATATATTGTAAATATCATAGGATGCAGTATCGTTTATTATATTATTTTGTATTAATAAACATTGTATCTTATTATACCGTATCAAATGAACTTCTGATTATCATACAATTTTTTAACATATGATATACGATATTGTGTCAAAACAGTATCCATGAATATCCAAGATCATCAACTATGATTTTCATATTATATGATAAAGGTGGTCTCATAAAGGTGATGCCTCATAAAGGTGATGTCTCGTCTCGGTGAGTTTTGTAATCTGTGATTACCCATGTTTTGTTAGTTGATATTTCGTAATGCATGTTTTTTAAAAACGTGTATAATGGACAACAACCGTATGATAGCTGGAAACGATCACTACAAGTAACAGTTAACAAATACACTTCACCGTGTGTTACGGAGAATACCGTATTTAGTTATAGAAATGGCTAACGCATGTGGCACCTTCAAACGGTTTTTGAACGATAGGCAAGCGGTTATCTGATTTGTTCTTCATGAGCGGTTGTTGTCAGCCAAATATAGGAAACGAACCAGAGTTACCTACAAAACGCTAAATATAACGACTCAGGTATCTGAAATTACAACATGCCCAAAACTTTCTAGAGGATATAGACCTTATCGAACATAGCAAGTAAAGAAAAAAAAGAAACTCATAAATGGAGACACACGTATACCAAATCTGGGATCCAGCAGCGTTATCTGGGGAGGTGTGACTGAGCCTTTTAATGATTTTAAGATATCCAGAAAGGTTCATTTCTTAACATTCCGCAATTCAAAATAACAAATAAACTAAACCAAGATATAAATGCAATGATTTATTTATAAATAAAAGAACATACATTTATTATGCTAAATATCATGTAAAGTTGTCAAAAATTTAAATACTTTTATAGTTGTTTCTTCTAATGATAATTATAATGGAACATAATTCAATATAAAATATTCAAAACAACTTGATTAAACATACACGAAAGTCTTATTTGAATTCATCTTTTAAAAATAAAAGCAAGGACATAATGGTTTGGATAAAACACTGCTACAGTATCTTGTGACTAGTTTTATAAAATACAAAATATAAAACTGTATGCAACCAACATGTAAAAGTACATAAAAAATATAAGTACGATTGTAAATAACAAGTGACTAGAAACATATTGATACTTTTAAAATCACTGAACCAGAACTACCCAAACACGCGCAAATTTTGGCATGGCGTGTTACAATACATTGACGGACAGTTTCCCATGCGGCAGTTAGAGACACACCAGCTGTCAGCGCTCCAAGGACTGATTCTTCTGAAGGCCTTCGTGGCTGTGCAGGTGACCGAACTCCCACCCACCGGAAGCTGAGGGCGAGCCACCACTCCCGGGGGAACGTACGGGTGATAACTTCCGGCCTGGTGAGCACCACTAGCGGCGGGGCTGATGGCTATGTCTGCGCAGCCGTAGAACTGTTCCTGTTGACCACATCCTTTGCAGACTTGGCCATTAGGGGCAGTCCCAAAGCTGTTACCTTTAAAGATAGAATTGTATTATATGAGAGCAGTTACTGTAATGTTAATACTTAGTATGATTTTGTTTGAAAACTGCTATTTTTTTAAATGAAAAAAAAATACATGCCTAAAAATACCTACCAGCGTTATATTTCCACTGCAGAACACACTGCGTACAAGTCAAACCCGTTGGAAGCTTTACTTTGATTGAATAGGTTTGCGGACGCCCCTGCTCAAGAAATCGAACGCTCCCAGATGGCTGGTGAAGTACGTACTGATCTAGACAGGCCTGTGTGGCTGGTTTGTGAACATTATTGTTCGGACATAAACGGAATTCAAAGTAGCCCATATGAGATGCGGTAATTTTCACTTTTACCTGAAATTAAGAAAAATATATTCGTATTTTCATACCATTTGCTATCAAAATGTGATATTTTTGAAAAGCGTTTTTAAGGGAATTCAAACATAATTGTGATCCCTTAAAAGCAAACTAAAACATGCATTACATCAATAATTTGTCCCTCTGTGTATCGCCTGCTAATAATTCCTGTTGCATAGCGTCCACCAGCCTCGTTTTCACGCACTCCATCCCAAGGGTCCCCGCAAATACCACATTTTCCGCCGTTTTTATTCCATTGTCGCTATAATTAAAAAAAAAACTGATATCAAAAATTTGAACTAAAATTATTAATATTTCTAGCAATTTATGCTGAAAAGTGACGAAATCATCTTTTATAATGCCTGTGCATTTTACTCACATCAAACCCCCCACAAAAGAGTTGGTTATCATTGTAGTTGTGGGGCGTGTTGAACCCGAACCTCCACATGCTAGAGCGGGAGGGTGGTTCCTGTAGATAGCCGTGCCCCAGGACTGCTGGGACTAATGCCAGGAAAAGAAGACAGATCATTTTCAAACCGATGTTGGAAGAACCTATATATGCGTGATAAGAATAATTCGTTAGACATAATTACATGTATATAAAATTTGTAGTTTTACACAATTGGATTGCATTGTAAAAAGCAGAAGTTTGATATTGTTTGATTTGCAATTCATACCGTACTTACTTTTTGAGGTAGGTCTATGTTGTTGTTGTTTTTGTTGTGTTTTGACTCTGAGAGTCGATGGTCGTATATATAGTAAGTTTTTATCTACCCTTTTGTGTACATATCGCGATCACTACTACGCAATCCGACCACTGATAAGATTTTAATTTCAAGTTAAACTCAAAGACTTCCCGTGCACTTTTTGTTGACATCATTCCGTACTTGAAAGACTCTTTTAGGGTGTGACATCATTGTATACCTTACAGTTTGTTTGGGTCTTAGTCACCAATTGTTAAAATTTTCGGGGTACGCAAATTCTCTGTTTTGTTTTCAATAACCTACGTCATATGCATTTTACCAGATATAACAGACATTTGCTTATGGATAACAGAAGCTACACAAATCGAGTTAAAACAGAGTATATACAAACTTAGATATGAGCTATAGCAGTCCTAGAATAGCGCTGATTGCTGATTAACTGGTGTATTTGTTGTGATAAAAAGGGTAAATAAGGTAACATTTAAATCAACAATTACGTGAAGACTTCTGTCTCAAGTACGGAACCGCAACATTAAAATCCATGAATAAAGCCATTCAGAAAACCAGAAAAAAAAATTAAACCGCGAAATTGGGATTATCAAACTTTCTTTAATTAAGTCAATGATTAATGAATTAACAAAGAATATAAATCGACACTTTGTGGTGAACTAAATTCGTGATCCTTCAAAATCGTTGAACCATAATTGCTGACATAAATATGATTCAATGACCCCATTTTCTGACCATTTATTTTTAGTTCGAGACCTATAAAACGATGTTCAAAGAATAAATAAAAACGACATATTTGTATATAAGGCATCTGGATTTTTTTAAAAAGAATTTCTGCATTTTATCAAATTTTGATTCCTAGCAAGCAAACTTCGCTAAAAGTTCAGAGGAGTGTTTTGCGCATGTAATTGTAAGTACATGTACTCATAAGAAATTTGGCGGATTAGGGGGAATCCCTTCGATAATCTATTGTTTACCCGGTGTATGACTGGATGAATGTTTGGAAAAAAAAGAAAGACATTATCTGTTCTTCCTAAGTGATAGTACCCGACCGGTGTTATGATGTATAAACCACAACCTAACCCTTAAGGTTGACGCATCATCGGCAAATCTTGATAACGGGGAAAACACACTCGGATGTTACAGGTTTTCTGCAGGTTACTAGGTGCTACTTGGTAACAAACTTTGTAATAATGATTATAGAAATTAGGTAACCAAAGCTCATTTAATATTTACCATGAAAGTGGTAAAAAAGACACACGCACATATTATAGCTAAGTTGTTTTATTTTGTTATCCATCACTGACGTCTTGAGGTTTTTGATGGACAATATAGGAATTCTCCGAGATCTGTTTAATAAAACAAAGATGGATGTCATGGATTTTATGAATGAAATCTGGATTTGCTTATCTTAGAGATTTAATTATTTCAGATAAAGGGCAAAAAGTTTACGCAGACGCGGTATGAAAAATGAGACATATGTAAATAAAGACTCAAATCGGAATCCCGTATTTATAGGAGCTCTTTGGACGTGGGCTGGTTAGAAACAAATAACTCGCCGCTGGAAAACAATACTCAAACAATTATAAGGTACTGAAAATAATCTTCATCCAAAAAAAAAAAAAAAAAAAAAATTCTGGACTTAATGTAAATAATTTAATTTGTATTTTTATTTATTAAATCTTTTTATTTGTTGATTTGATTTTTTGTTGTTGCGAATTCTATATTTTTTATTTCTTAAATGTGTGTATTTTTTTAAAAACTAATTTAAGGAATGTAATTTCATGTTTTCAATTTATTTTTTTTTAGTTTCGATAATATAATGAAGAAAAGCATCGTATTTGGTTTTGTCTGAAAATGAGAAAATTATGTCTGTTTCAGATTTAGGCCTCACGATGTCCGTCCTCCTGTTCGTTGCCAGCCTTTTCCCCGCGGTCCTGGGGCACGGATATCTACAGGAACCACCCTCCCGCTCTAGCATGTGGAGGTTCGGGTTTAACACGCCCCACAACTACAATGATAATCAACTTTTCTGTGGGGGGTTTCAAGTAAGTTAAACTGCAAACAGTATTAATTAAAAGAAAAATAGTTTTACGATAATATAGAACCGTTTTATAGGGGATTGTTGGATTTTTATTCCAAAAGAAAACAACTTCTACGATAATTAAAATTCAATTTTAAAAATGAGTTTTTATGGTTTTTTTTTTTAGAGACAATGGGATAGGAATGGCGGGAAGTGTGGAATCTGTGGCGATCCCTGGGATGGAGTTCGTGAAAACGAGGCTGGTGGACGTTATGCAACGGGGATAATAAGCAGGAAATATAAAGAAGGACAGATAATTGATGTAAGGACATTTCCACTTTTTAATATAAATAATAGAATTATACGTAGATTGCAATGGATAGTTAATGCATTTCTTTATAATAATATTGCAGGTGCAGGTGAAAATCACGGCATCTCATTTTGGATATTTTGAATTCCGTTTATGTCCGAACAACAACGTTCATAAACCCGCCACACAGGCCTGTCTAGATCAGTATGTTCTTCACCAGCCATCCGGGAGCGTTCGATATCTCGAGCAGGGGCGTCCGCAAACCTATTCAATCAAACTGAAGCTTCCAAAAGGATTAACTTGTACGCAGTGTGTTTTGCAGTGGAAATATAACGCTGGTAAGTTTTATTCTGATTTTTTCCGTAAATATATCTAATAATGGTATACTCTCAATTTAGCGGTAAATAAATATAATTTGGAAAATGTTAAAAACTTTTTCCCGCTTCCCTTTACCTAGGAAATAGTTATGGAATGTCCAATGACGGCCGGAATTGTAAAGGATGTGGCAAACAGGAACAGTTCTACGGCTGCGCAGACGTAGCCATCAGCTCCGCCGACAATGGATCCCAAGGTAACGGAAGTCCTCATCCGAATCTCGTACAGGAACAGATTGTAGAATCTCGCCCTCAGCTCATTCCTACCTTCGTGAATGGGGATGGGGCAACCTGTCGCGGGGTCCAAGCCTTCAGATTCATAAACAGTTTTGCCGATAGTTGGTGCCAATCAAATTGCCGACAAGGCTATTGTCCTATGATATACTGTACGCCTGCCTGTCAAAAACTTACCGCTTATGGTTAAGACCATATGCATATGGCAATTTTTTTCCATCCCAACGAAAATTTTTTATGTGATCACCTGTGATTCTGTGAAATTTTCATCAGGCTTCTTATTCTTTTTCTTTTCAGCCAATTCCGTTGCCTGCATGTGTCATTCAAAGCTTCACAAACTGTTTTCTTTGTTATTTCTTAATTTATTGACCGTTTTGTTCGTGTAAATGTTCATGTTGATGGCAATATTGATATTGAAGTGCTTTTATAAATGACTTTATTTTATGTTTTTTTATATTTGTACTCATAATGTATATATTCTTGATTTTATATTAAAATCCTCAAAAGTGTTCAACATTTTAGTATTTCTTACAGTTCAAAATGAAAGATATAATATCGCTCACCTGAATATCAATTTTCAAGTAAATTTTTACACCCTTTTATATTTTTCCTGTTTAAATATTAACAAAAAATCTGAACTTATGAATTGGCCACAATCTGGCTTCAGGAGAAAGGTCGTGATTTAAACAAAGAATCTTGATGTTATTAGTTTTAAACCCGTTTTCTTCAAATAATAGGTTTTCCAGATTTGTTTGTATACCTTTGAGGAAAATCGCACACCTTATATGGCCCCACTTTTCCTGTATGAATTACAATTTGAATGAACTTGAATATAAACATTAACATAATGTTTGCATTTTATATATATTTTAAATTGAGGGGATGTACTTTATGAAATTGGTAATTAATGATTTTCCCATGTTCTATGTAAACTTGCACAACTCCTTGGACACAATCATTGGAATGGAATCCGCATGAAAAAAAAAGCCCACAAATGATAGCGATGTAGGTATTAGGTAGAATTCTTAGATTTACACCCCTCCTTGATTCTAAAGTAAGTTTTTTTCCTCTGATTTCAAAAGATGGTAAACACCAAAGTAATCCTCAGCAAAGCTGCTGGATCATCAGATTTGGACCTACTGACAACGTTTCAATAAATAATGGTAGCTGATAAACAGAACTTTAAGAGGTACAATACTTCAGGGGACGAGCCAGAACCTGTATTCCGTAACCATGTAAGATTAAAACGATTCACCAATTCCTCAGGGTCCTTATGAAGTCAAAGACACAGCTGTGTGTTTATTCTCTAGAAAATAACTGATAGATGTATACCCTGAGCAAATTTAAACATTGTAACCATCTCAGAAATAAGCAACTCTAGGATCATTTTCCATAGAAACGCGCTCTGTCGTATCAATTCTTCGGTATATTTCATAGATTTTGGAATGTTATCTGTTAGAATGATAGTAAATGTCTTTGGATAGAAATCAACGATCTAATAATGGCGTGTGATTTCTTACACAAATCGTTTTCTATTAAATCAGCACGTGTTACTTCGGCGTTCAGAATAACATCAAATGACTCATGGAATGACATTGCAGATAGACGCAATGATATCAGTTATCTATCGCAATACTCTACCCAGGTATACATGCATTTTCATGGAACACTTATCACATTTCGAACTCTAATCTGATTATTTCAACAACAAAAAATAATTAATAAAAAAACATTAAGTAATACCCATAAAAGAAAGCGTGCAACGTGCGCTTAAATGTAGAATCGGCAGGAATCTGAGCACACAAAGTTAAAATTTCATCGATTATTTGAGCACATTTTTCGAATTATAATCGTTATTTGGTTTCTTCGGAACAAGGAATTGGTAGAAAATGTTTGAAATGCAAAAGGTTTTAACATAATATGGGTGTGAATATAGCAACAAGACATTAATGATGCAAAATGCTACTTATTTACAGATGTTTTTAAAGGATTTTGTTGTCTCTGGGTCTTCTCTCCACGAAATAGAAACGTGTAAAAATGACATATTTCAACATGAAATATGCGGCTTTAACAAAAAAAAAAAAAGACACAGTGATGACCCAGAGATTACAAATTATGTACTGTCTTCAAAATATTGTTGGAAGGTAAATAAACGAGTCAAGAGATATGACAATGTTGTTTTAAATATTACTTTACATTTACTTAAAATTCTTACTTACAATCTTGTGCGCCCACTTTCTTTTGTCTCCGCTATGTACTTATAATTTTGTGTTACGGAACACGATAAACTAAAAGCAACTACAAAAGTGCAAGACACAGAGATAACAAACGAACATACGACAGATAACATCTCACCAGAATGAACTTATGGACAATTGTCTTGGTTGTTTTTTGAATGAATCTCATACAATTGCAGTCCGCTGCTCAACATTTTAAGGATGAAAACTATGAACTCCGGAAACTTGTTGCAGAAAACACTAAAATGATTCGCTCACTGACAGAAAAATTCAACATTCAGAGCAGAAGGGTTTCTACTCTTGAGGAAAAGCTTTCGAAGACTGAAGAAGAAAGACTCATTATGGTAGAAAAAATGGAATCACTTGAAAGCCTCGTATTAGATTGCGGTCTAAAGCAAAATGGAGAAGAAACGCCAGAATCCCTCTCAAACACTACTTCAATCACTGATGGTGATATTAAAAGTTTCAACCCAACAGAAACCCAGAAACCAGTTATTCGTAGAGGTAAGGCTCATTATACGTTACAAATCAAAATAAGTTCGTTACAGAATGATTAAACTGTTACCTAGGCCTATTACAATTTTTCACAATTTTTCTAATAATAGCTTCTTATATAAAAACAAGAAACGTTTGTGCTTACCCTATCATTTTTAATAGAAGGGGAAAACAGCAATTCAATTAAAAGTAATGGATAATGGTTCTTAACACCTATGAGTAAACGTTGTTTTACATTAATACAGCAACAACTGGTGTCGTTGCCTTTTACGCTTACATGAGTCACACAGAATACAGCCCTAGCAATCACCACACTATCATCTTTGACGTCCCTGTCACCAACTTGGGAAACGGCTACAGCCATTTCAGTGGAATCTTTAGTGTTCCTACATCTGGTGTCTACGTCTTCTCTTGGACAATCGCTGATTCTGCGGGAGGATATGTGTTTTCCGAACTTGTTGTTAATGCTGATGTTGTTGGAGGCATTTTAACTGATACTTTATCTGATAGTGATAGAATTTCTACGACCGGTCTCGTTGTTAAGGAAGTGAGACAAGGTGACGTAGTATATGTCCGTACCTCAGCAACAGGAGGCATCCAAGGTAACATAGAATCCCTCGCTCCTGTCCAGAGAACGTCATTTAGTGGATGGAAACTTTCATAATAAAAATGGTTTTCGTCGAATGTATTTTCTTCTTTTAGAAGTGTTTTATTATCTATTTCTGTTTGTACCTCCATTTGTTTTACCTTAGTTTGGAGTTTAGAATACTGACTCTCTAACAATGTATTTGCTACATGTACGCTTTGTGCACTTATACAAATTGTTTGGCCTTATGATAAAACAAACCCCATAATTTTCAGGGTTTATTTTTTAGAGACAATATACATCATGAAAAGATAAAAGAGGGTAATTTTCAATGCAACAAGTTTTGAAACTCGCGCAACAGATGTGTTAAAGTTCAGGTGTGAATTGCAAAATCACGTTTTTAACCTATCAATTAATCATAAGAAATCTAGAAATCTATGTTGATATATTATAGATTATCTAACAACTATAAAAATGCTTTGCAAACCTCGCAGGATAAACAGTTTAATAAAGGAAAATATGGCCATTTTAAAGTGAAATAATCACAAAATTTTCACTATAGTCTGTCCCAAGATATATATGCAACACATTTGGACGATTTTTTGTATAAATACACATACATGTACCTGTGAAAGAAGTCCAATTGAAATAGAAAAAAAGTGAAAATATCCAAGATAATTTCATTCACACATGATCATTTTTCACTCGGAAAAAATCACAGGTTTCTTACGGAGATTTATAATGGGAATGTTGACATCTTTTCTCCATTCGGAAGTTACTCGGAATACTCAATTTTTTTTCAACGTTTTCATCCGGGTGTGTTGCGATACAAAATCCCCACAGACATCACATTTTGTAGCCGTATATTGTAACCTGAAAAGCTAGAGGCGCGTTTCAAAGGAGAAATCTATTCATGGAAATAAGTATGCTATATACATGTATAAAACAGAATATGTTAAGATAATGCAATTACTTTCAGAATTAAAGTAACATGGTATCTTTGACGCTTTCTGTCACGCTTTATTTTATATATGAACGACTGAGTTATGGAACTTTAAACGTGCCCGAACCATTATCAGAACGACGCTTCACACTATATATACACTATAATTTTTTACGCATACTCCAAAATTAACGAAATTAACATGCGTCATATGCGTTATAATTAAATATTTTGTTGGATTTCGAAATATCATATTTGTTTTTAAAGTTAAGATTATGTGGAAAATGCACAGCAATTCAACGACGTTATTACTAAAAATTATGCTTTCAAATATAAGTTAATGAAAAAAGAAGAAATCACATATGAAAGCAGGGAAAATGATTGTTCAGTTTTGACGCTTTTTTAAAATTGAAAACCTCAGGTGAACAGTTGTAATGTGTACTCAATTTGACGGTGTCCCTGCTGTATTTCTAATATTTCTTAGGGTTTTTTTTGGCCGTATAGCATGGACTTGGAAATTGTTGATCAAATTTTTGTTATATTTTACACATTGTATACATGTAGTGCAGGAATTGGTGCAGATTAGTGAGGAATTCACCGTTATAACTCAATAAATTCTTGTTCTTGTTAAGCGATTTAAAAGTAAGTTATATTTTAATGGAATACCTTTGTTATACATTGTCTTTATATTCTCTACTGTGTATTTTAACCATTTTAAATAATGTGATCTGAAAAGGATTATGATTCAGCAACCCCAAACATATTGAATTTTCAATTGATCATTAGAATAAACTTTCAAAAATGATTTAATCTAAGTAATATAAAAAAAAGTAAAAAGTAATGAGAATTTCTGTATATATCTACATTTTTTGTGTTATTTAAAAAAAAGAGAAGAAAGCAATATTAATCTAAATGGCTTGCTGATCATACGTCAATTTGTTAGCAGGTTCTATGATCAGCAGTGTACATCGAATTTGTTGAAGTCTACTCTTTTAATATAAATCATTATGTAACTAGTTTTATTTATTTTTTATAGATATTAGTTACGAAATTCCATAAGGGTAAATACCGGTAAGTGGTGCAGTTGTACTCAGACTATAAGTAAGCAGACATGTACAGATTGATAGTAAAATCAAAAAGATATTGCATATCAGACAAACACAGCACCTGACGTTATATAGTTTTCTCATAATAAAAATATACAATTATACCATATATCTAAAAATACACAAGTGTATTATTAGATATAGGGTATATATTTTTTATCATGAGAAAACTATATATAACACCAGGTGCCTGTGCAGACAAAATACTATAAGCTAGACTTTGACCCGTGCGTGCACGGGTTGACATTGCATATGATATCAGACATTTAAAGCGACAGTACAGCTGAAAACACATGTGTGAATAACTTCAGATTTACCCATTGTATCGTTAGGAAATACGAAATAACGTTGATTGTGACAGTTGAAGTACATAAAAATCCCTTTTACATACCTAATTAATGTAATTATGAGCTTCCGGAAATTTAAGGTTCGTACAACTTATATCGTTTATTTGTACCACGTGGATTTTGATTGACAGTTATTGACAGTGCTGAAAACTACAATATCTTTGCCCGACTACGGTCATCATGGTATACGAGGTAAAAGGGACTCTCTAAAAGGAAAACATCATCACTTTCTCGATAATTTCTTAATGGTTTACCAATTTCAATTCATTTTAAAATTAACAGACATAAATATGTCAAATTATCCCTCAAGGGGCCTCACATACAAAAATGCATTTAGGTTGTAGCAACTCCTATGATAAACACGCAAAATAAATGCTTACAAAATAATAACTGTGGTTATTTTAAAAACTTTGAACAATTATTACCTTATTTTCTTTGCCAATTCAGTCAATTAAGCAGGCCTACCCGGTCTCTTATTCGCCATGCTGGTTTGTTTATAGTAAATAGGCATGCGTAATGGTATAGAAAGTGGAACCCCGTAACACGTGGCGATGTATATATGTATAGGTTATACCTAATTATTAATTTTAATGAAATAATTAGATTTATTTCACGGAGAAATTTGTAATTTTCTGAAAGTTTATACATTTATGAATAGAACAAAAATACCGAACCCGATCGGAAATTTTTTTCAAGTCGGTTTTTTAATAAGATGCGCCGTACTGTCTCTTTAATTACGAAATATATACATCAACACACCGTATTGTTGACATTTACAAAACCAAGCTTTAAGCCTACAATAATGCTATGAATTTCACTACACTCTGCTTAGTTAGATAATCTAACTGTGTCTCGGGGCAGGCCTTCATCACAGTTAAAATGCCTGTCATATACCCGTAAAGTAGCAAAAAAATGCAGAATCGCTCCGAAACGATTTTGGAGAAAATTAATGAAGCTGCATTGAAAATAACAGTCAAATTATTCATAACAAACCATTTTGAGACTGTAAATACCTTTCATCTAAAAATTTAATTCATATTAATGAAGAATTCAACACTTTTTCACCAACGTTTTTTACACGCTTCAAATTTACACACCATGTTGACATTCGGAACTCTCGGTATTTAAAATTTAATTCATATTAATGAAGAATTCAACACTTTTTCACCAACGTTTTTTACACGCTTCAAATTTACACACCATGTTGACATTCGGAACTCTCGGTATTTAAAATTTAATTCATATTAATGAAGAATTCAACACTTTTTTACTAACGTTTTTTACACGCTTCAAATTTACACACCATGTTGACATTCGGAACTCTCGGTATTTAAAATTTAATTCATATTAATGAAGAATTCAACACTTTTTCACCAACGTTTTTTACACGCTTCAAATTTACACACCATGTTGACATTCGGAACTCTCGGTATTTAAAATTTAATTCATATTAATGAAGAATTCAACACTTTTTCACCAACGTTTTTTACACGCTTCAAATTTACACACCATGTTGACATTCGGAACTCTCGGTATTTAAAATACTTGCCAACCTCCAACATGTGAAAATCTGGTCATGACCAGATTTGGAAAGTAAAAAATCTGGTCATAGCGCGTATCGACATTCACGACATATTTACCACGCATTTCAAAGGTATATACAATAGAAATATGTGTTGAAACGTATGTGTAATATTTTATTGCAAAGAAGCATTGTAACTAACAGTTGCTGATTTTGAATTTTGTAAAGTGATCTGACACAGAAAATGGTAGGTTGTGTTCAGCTAAAAAAAAAAGCAAAAAGAGTTTCTGCTACATTAACCTTGCTTTTGAACTTTGAAAACGATGGCATGAAAGTTGTGACTTGGAAGACTTTTTTGTGTATTAAAAAGCATTTTTACATGACTTAGCGTTTTTTAATGTTTAGTCATCATTTTGGGCACAAGATCCAATATTCAAATGTGCGTTACACAGAAAACAAAAAGCCTCGTTTTGTACTCGATTACTCTGTTTTACCCATGGGAATTCATTTTCCAGATAAGTTAATAGGTACTGTACAAAAATAATTTTTTCTTTTTGTTGGTTTTGATTCCGCTGGCCCCGATGAAGACCTTTTCTTATTGGAAGCTACCGCACTTAATGATTTAAGCCCTCGGTTTGTCAAAACAACTCAGCTTGGGTTCATAGCTGGAAATCAAACGCGCAACGTAATTTACGAACCAAATCCGGAAATCGGGAGATTTTCTGGTTGTTCGACAAAAATCGGGTGAAAAGCATGACCCGCCGGGTCATAAAAAATAATCGGGTGAAGGGTCGAAAATTCGGGTGTGACCCGACGAAATCGGGTCAGTTGGCAAGTATGGGTATTTTTCATATTAAATCAGGGACGTATATACTATATACGTCCCTGATTAAATGCACAGAGTTAGAGTTATATCCCGTATTTTCTTTGATGAACAGAATATACAGCAAAATTTTCAATGAAAATTTACACGTATTTCTATTATCGTTCCTGAGTTTATCCATGCAAATGTGATATTGTGGAAACATAAACTAAAGAGCCCCCTGTGATTTAGCGTGAATGTAATGCGCAAGATTGTAAAATCAAAAAAATCCAGATGATTTCCGGATTTTTTAAATGAATTTTCGTTGATTATTAATTAGCGAAGCTTGATTGAGAAAAAATAAAAACAAATTGGTAATCTTCAAGTACCAATGATGTTTAAAATATATAAAACAAAAGACAGTACTCTTCCGATTTCTCGGTATTAAAGCCCAAAAATTCGAGTCTATTATTTTGATATAGTAATATAGATTTCTACACCCGGTCCAAGAGACCTGTAGATATCACAAAAGTTTGAACATAATTACATGATGATATGTAATGATATGCAGTAGTTAAAATAACTTTCGCTTTATCCAAAGTGCTTTTCATCATATTAAGATAATTAGATTTTAGTTTGTAGTTTGGTGTAGAAAGTCGCACTTAATGTCAGCGATTTAAAAACTATCACCATTTTAATTTGATTTGAACTAAACTATCAACATTTTAATTTGATTTGAACTAACAATAAATCCAGGTCATCAACGAATGGGTAGTGTAAATAAAAAAAATTTGTGTCAGTTTTATGAATATTTTTCAATGTGTTTATTTTCAATAAATTACAGCCCCTGTCCCCCATTCCTCTCTCGGTATAGTCCGGTCTCTATCTGAAGAGACATAATTCCGCAAATCAAATTCTCAGGGTTGAAAAAAAAGTTGGAAATTCTTTAAAGTGCCACGTATTTTTTCGCTGGGTAAATAATTATAAAGTATGCATGTTCAAGGTTTTGGCACGTATTTAGTTAAAACAAGTGGTTCTGAACATTGTATGCATCTTTTCCTCCGCAGAATGTGAATTACAAGCTGTATAATTAATGTAATGTAATAGCTTCCCATGTGTGAAGATTCCAATATGTTTTTAACTGAAAATTCCAATTAAAAACAGTTGTTTTGTACCGCGCCTTTAGAAACGCTAGCCTTTCTCACAACTATTATAGATACAACAGGTTGTATAAGTGAAATAGGTGTACATGGATAGTGTTAATAAACGATATCTTGTGTACACGCTTTGGGGCCGCGGAATAAACAGTAGAAAATTTAATTATTTACCAGTGGAAAGGTTGAAAAGTATATATATATAAGTTTGCAACTTTTGATTAATTCTTGAGCAGCCAAATACTAGTAACAAGCATTCAGATTACAAACAAAGGTACGAATTATATTTTGAGTACACGGTATTTTCCCACTGTTGAAAAAAAAAATAATCAGTGTCATTAACTGTTAATTTTTGAATCTCTGTTTAGAAGACCACATAAAAATGGTTGAGAGAGAGAGAGAGAGAGAGAGAGAGAGAGAGAGAGAGAGAGAGAGAGAGGGGGGGAGAGAGAGAGAGAGAGAGAGAGATATTATTTGAACAATGTCCATTCGGAGAATAAAAATGCACATCAAAAGAGAGAGCAGGATAGTTTGGGAGGAATAGAGAAACATAAGGGCCGATATGTACGTAGTTTCAATGTAAAGAGAGCTTTTAGACAATCAATTATAGCTTGTGAACCTTCTAGGTGTACGTGCAACCCAACTCGAAATGCATTACATGCATTATTAACGTTTTTGAGTTAACTGTGAAACATATAATACCCGATATACCGGTTAGCTTTAGATCGATTACCATTACCATTGTCAAAAATATTATTCCTGAAACCTTGGATGCTCTTTTTTTTTTTTTAATTCTTTAGAAAAATGGCTATAGACTGTACAGTACATTGGAATGGTAATGCTGTATTTCAAGTAACCGGTGATATTCGAACCGTCAACGTCTTCGACATTTCTGATTAATTAGCTCGACTGCTTTAAAAGTTCTATCATTTTGACATGAATAAGTGTAATCATCATCACAATGTCTTATATTGCTGCGCTCTTTAAGCCTCCATGAATGTCACTTCTTCCTTTATTGGTTCACCGATGAGCCTCAAAAGATGTTAACAATATGACCGATAGACGGCCTTTTGCTACATATCTGTATTGACATACCCTGATAGGAACAGTTGAAGGTCTTTGTGGGGAAATGACCGCGCTCTGTATCATTGATAGCTTCAGTAAATTCCTGGAGTTCTTGTTTATTTAGAACCTTAAGAATGATCAAAGACTAACAACAAACGATATAAGATTGGCGAATGATATAATTATAGAACAAAAATATTATTTGTGTTAGAAGACCCATTACTTAATACTTGTACTCTATTTGAAGATTTTGAAACGATATAGGTTATTATCTCCCAAAAATGTCCTATCTTTCACCAATCTTTGCCGATCATTAGTTCTGTCTTCTGTCTTTCTGTCTGTAAGTAAGCTACGTTTGATCCGTAGTTAATTAAGCAACTTCTGAATTACGATGCCTAACACAAACTATTGCAAAATCTGCTAAAATATTGCAGCAGTATTATTTGAAGAAAAAAAAATGAAATTGACTTTGTTTATTTGAGGGAGGTAATTGTAATTTTCTTTGGAGATTATTTTTCGACTATTGTTAAACTTACCGTTCGGTCTATTAAACAAATTATCATACATTCGTCGAAATATTAGACTTCATACCAAATATATTGCTCAATGCAAAAATGTTTCTCTCTTAGCGTTGCCTTGAATCAAAACAGTGCTTGTTTAATTAATACCATTATTCTATTTAATTAAATAATTCCATAGAACAATAATTTCAGGTGTAAGTTTAAATCTTTATATTCCATTTCAATGTGCTTTTTGCAGACTGTAAATGCCTTTCTCGTTGAAATGATGCTTATACAGCATGCAGAAAATTTCCTTTTCAATGAGAGCTATAGAATTAATGTTAATGAAATTCATATTTAAATTGATAATAAAACTTTGAAGTAAATATATATACTTTAAGGGGAGATATTTTCTGAACCTTTTGAACAATATTGGATATTTGCAAAGGTCAATCAACTTTGAATTCTGTTGCCCCATGCAAACCTTTGCAAAATCTGCTTTTATAATGCAATAACATTGGTATTATATTAAAAAAAACTGTGAAAATGACTGTTCATTAGTCTAAATACTGAAGCGATGAACATTTGGTTTTAGAGATAATTTTTGCGACTATTGTAAAATTTTACGTTTGGATTAAAAACACAATCATACATTTGTGAAATTTTAAATTGCATAATATTAAACTTGTAGGACATCAAACATATCATTCTGCTCAGTACATAAATGTCTTGATCAGTAAGGTACAGCTGTACAAAAATGTCCCTTTTAATCTATTAAAATTGGTTCAAAACAGTGCTTAAATGAGCGTTTAGGTACACAGTAAAAGCGCCCCCCCCCCTCTCTTTAAAATGATGTTTAAGCTGCAATAAGAATTATTTTTTGGTTCAAAACTGTATAATTTAATAAAATACAGATTTAAATAGATTAGAACACCTTTAAAAGTATGCACTTTGAGTGAAGATATTATTTCAAGCTTTTAAACAATATCGGTTATTTTAAAAAAAAATAAGCTCTTTCAATAATCCGAGCAGATATCAAAAGTGAAACAATAAAAAATGAATAAGAGTATGCTCTCAAAACTCAGATTTAACATGAAGAACTTAAGCATAAATAAATTACGGCTGTCAATGGGAGTTTTGTTTTTTGTCACAGCTACCTTTTCTGTGTAAAATACAATTGGTTCGTGTTCAAAGTAAATTAGAAATCTGCTCCTTTACGCAAACCTTAGTTTGCAAAATCTGCTAAAATACATTAAAATCAATATTATGAAAAAGGAAGTAAAATAGACTTTGTCCCTTGATTGTATTGTTAAGTTTTGTGTGTGGTTGTTTTATGGTCGGATGTAAAATAATAACAAAACTGTCCTGATTAATAAGGAACTATTGTATTACAACAAGGTTGGTTTCTTCTCATAATTTAAACCGAGTTTATAAGTAATTGATAACACTATATAATAATGTTGTATCAAATTAACTTATTCAATGAACTACATTCTTCCTGCAGTTCCAAGATTCGTGCAGTGACATGGGCTATATATATATAATGGACTGAAAGATATACAGTTTCAAACCCGATATATATAGCCGACAATTACAGTAACAAAAAAATTCACATCTGGCAATTATTTTGATAGCCACTGCCGTGTGTAATAAATCGTGTCAAATCGATGCTAGAAAACTAAAGTAAACACATTTTTATTTTGTATAAGGAAGCAAATTGTTGCTCTCAATCCGGAAACTGTAATAATAAAATGACGAGAATAGTCTCAACTCTGATAAAATGTTGAGAGAAAAAAAAAACGGCAAAAGAAAAAAAAAAAGGAAATAAAAACACCAGAAAAAACTTGACTATATACTGGGATTACTGACCTGTCAGCTAATCTCACTTTTGACGTGTATGTATGCTGTACATGTATAAAACCAATAGGAACTACCAGTGGTCAATTCTTGGACGGCACGTCACCTGTAGCCCGCCGCTAGGAGGAAAGGAAGAAAAACACAAAACAACAACGAATGATTGATTTTAATATGCGCTGTAGACGAGGAACGAACATTGACTGTACAGGACCTTTCCTTTTGATGTGATTTTCAGTTGTAAGTATTTTTAAACGTAGTTGACTGTAATTTGAATGCTTGAAGCAAATATGTAAACAGTTATGTAGTGTTTGTTTACCGAATTTAATCTCTCCCGCAGTAAGCAAAGATATGCGTTTCTCAGAAGCCCCGCTGTCTTGTTTTTCACTGACGCAATTAATGGCTGAATTATAAAGTGCACAAAAATGAGCTATGTTTAAGAAATATAAATAAACCACCACTATTAATGTTGAATCAGACGTGTTAAATGAGGAAGGAATGGTGAAAAATGAAACCCCGTCTATAATACACCCATCTGTGTTGAACATCGAACAGTCGAGTGCTTTCGCCGCAATACTCGCCGCGTTAAGGATTTTTTTTTCTCTCTGCATGTCCGATATGTCAAATGATTACCTTAATCGCATCACCTGTCATAAAATAATCCTGACAGTTTATTGGCGTATTACACAAAGCTTACAGATGAGGCATTGAATTACAGCAACATTTTAGCGGAGCTTGAAAAAACACCAAGAAATTCTTCGTTGAAAGATTTTGCTTATTTTTTTCACCCTTAAAAAACGAATATAGAAAAACATTAATCTAGTTAAAAAAGTTCTTTTCCTGAAATTTAAAAGCAATTGCATGATATCGACGCTATTTATAAATTTCAATTATGAATGTTAGAACATCAAATATACGTGGATCAAGTAGAGACACCTTTGTACGGCTTTGAAAAAAGTACAAACAAATAGAATTGGCGTAATGCAAACAATGGACTGTTATAACACATTTTTGATATCACATTTAACAATGGGGTCATATATAGATTCGTATCTGTATTTTACGTTTCACTTGAATAATATTAATATTGAATGTTTGCTGAACCTATCGCTTGAAAAAAAAAACCCATAAGAGAATGGGTTTTAAAATGACATTAGATATTTTTATTTGCTTACATATGAGCTGATAATAAATGAATATTGTTTTTGTTTTTTGTCAAAAGCATTTTCTACAAGCATATGCAAGGCAAGTGATCAATATTTGAAGAAGAACTTCAAATAAATGAGAAAAAATGAGAACCTGTACATGTAATGATGATTATATACATGTAATGTTTTCAGTATTCTGAATGAATTGATCACGACGCTCTTTAATTTTGAGTTGGTAGCTGGATGTGTCATCGCACGCAACTGACAAATAATCTGTTACAATATCAATATGATTATGTAATTTGACGAAACAAAAATAAAAAATAGAGACAAGAGAGAATGAGAGCACTTGTCGATCACTGATTACCGCGGGTGTGCTGTAACATAACTATTTGTTAAAAATAACAGAAGGTAAAGGACCCTCGTGTTGAATCATGGACGAAAGCGATAGGTATCATTTACACCGGTATTCCCCCTCTAGTCCACAAGGCCTAGCTATACTGCGCCATAGATCTACTGAAGTGATATGATATTTTCTTTCAGGATGGTGAATATTTTCACAACAGAATGGTTTAGTGATGAAAGGTTTATTTCCTTCAGCTTCCTAACAGAGATAGCGGGATCAGGACGTTTTTGATTCACCATAATGACCACGGGCTTTTCGGCTGGGAGTTGACGAAAGAAGGTATATATGTACATGTTTGAAGTTTGAGGCTTTTTCCTGTATGTAAGTGTCTTTTTTGTTCATTTGTCATAGGGGCCTGTGTATTTTTTAAAATAGCGTAATAATAAACCAGCTTTTAAATAAAATGGCAAATGTAGGCGCATTCCAATGGTGGATATTAAACAGGTAATTCTAACCTTTCAATAACAGGTAGGAAATTAAATGCTTCGTATTTAAAACCTTTGTTTTAAAAAAGCTAAAGTTTAAATGAAAAGAAAACAGAGCTTGTTGAGACAAAACTTACTCTGCTAGGCGTGTCTGTATCGTCTCCTGTGTTATGTTGATGAACTGTATCGGAGAGAAACCACTTCACACTACATATAAAGGGTGTGGAATGTCAACTGCTTCTGTACAGTAGACTTAAAATACTTACTATTTATAACAGAAACTCCAGCAGTTGATAGGAAGTATGAATTAAAATCAAACTGAATAGGCTTTATTTTCTAAGAGAGGACACTTCTGTGGCTGCTGTTTGACGCGTCTTCGAGAAAGTATCAACTTTGTCTCCGGAAGATAACGCTTGGGGTAAGGATATAATCACAGGTTAATGAGAACTTTCATCCGACACTTATATATACAAATACATAATAAATACCTCTTTGGTGGTTCAAATATTAAGCTGTCGTTGGTACTACCACAGTACATGTATATTGTGTGTGAGTAATTGTGTAAGTGTGTGTACGAGTGGGGGTGGGGTTACTTTGCAGGCTTATTCTAAGCTACGACCCTATGACGAGATGATACACTGCTACAAATACTGTCTTCAAGTCTCATCTTCTCTATACATCTGTTAAAAAGATTTCGGTTTGGAGACGATGATAAATCTAAGTTGTGCATGGTTAACCAATGCTCTCTGTTTCGTTGTAAGAAAAACATTTTATTGTACATATTTCATAGCATAATTCTCGGAGTCGCAATTTCTCTGTTTAAAACACTCGGCCTCTGTCCGTTCTAAGGCGGGACATCGGGAAAGTTAGCGTTCATGCAGTCTGAATATACTCTCCGATACTTTGTGGGAACTAGAATATGCATCAGTCAAATAAAGTACATACATTTTTTTTTTAATGCAAATAATTTGAAGGGGGTTACTTTTATACAAATAACATTTTTTCTATACTAAAAACTTCATTGCTGTAACATTTTAATGTATTAGAAAGTATGCTATCGAAAAATTGAGTAGAACAATGGCTGCGTAATATTCCTTTCCAATATCAATTTAGCTGAAATAATCTTTCAAACCCAGATAGCCTATAAGATATCACGGCACAAAGTGAAAAATAATCCGCTGAGCTGAATTTTTTCAGCAAATCAAAAATATAGATAAAAATTTTCACCGAATTAATACTAATAGAATTTTTTCAGTGCACGTGAACCAAAGGTGACGCAAGTCTCTCCCCTAATTCCACGAAATGCTTGGCGGATTATTTTCAAAATTATTAGATAACACATTTTGCTGGAGTTCCCAGGTTGATAAAAAAAAAACACCATGGTTTGGTTTGGGTTTTTTTGGAACAATAATTCATTTCGACTTTTCTGTCATGATTCAAACTTGCTTTCTGTTTTAAAAGCATGTGGATATTGTATTGAAACAGGGACTTATGACATAATTTTATGGTACAACAAAAAGTAGCTTTAAATCTACAGAATTTTTTGAAAAAAAAATGGATTGGATTTAGGAAGCGTGTTTTCATGAAAAATGAATCAGATATTCTTAGGACAGCCTATTACAATCCAATTTCATATTGATTTCAGGGTTAAAACTAACAACATACATAAATGAATTATATATAATGAATGGTCTTAATTCATATTGTGTTTTGATAAATACATATTCTGATTGTAGGCAACGCTGTTAACATACATTCGGCCAAATAAATTGGCATCATTGATTTTGGTTGAACTGTTTGCAACAACCCCCCCCCCCCTCTCCCCAATTATTGTTAAAAAGTGTGGTTTGTAATGCGTATACCCGTATGACATCTAGTTAATCCATAAGCTTTGTCGCAAATTCCTTTTGAATTTAAATTCCACGTGTTCTAAATGAACGATGATAAAATGGAAATGATAAATATAATAGTGAACAGGATAATGAAGAGAATATAATTATCCAAACAAAAACAAATGATATTTTCTATCTTAATTTTTAGCACTTGTAAATAAATACTGCTTTGATTGGAAAAAATCTTCCAAATCACTAACTCATGGAGTATAGATTTATAAATACTTTTCCAGAAATGAGTTTTGAATGTACATGTTAGATGTAGATATTTGTCTTGGAGTAGTATGAATTTTTTTTCTGAGAAATGAGTTGTTGAATTCAAGATAAATATATCTGGATGAAGATAGATGTCGTGGATTTATGTTCTGTCATTTTCTGTTAGGTTGTCTTTGTTAAACATCGATTTGAGTGTGTCAGTAACAAGTAGAAAATCTGATTATAGTAGTCCGTCATCACCCGGTATCTCCCGGTCCGACGAAGCAAATCTAATCAACAAACGATACGTCATCCAATGGCCGACCTCCATATAGCATCTCGTTAACTGCCATTCACTCTTCGTATCTGTCGATAAGGATTGGTATATGTACAAGGAGAGAATGATGGACTGATTAAATACCATTGCGAATCAATAAAATATCATCCGTGTCTTTGAAGGCTTTTTAATGATTCGCAAACATGACGTTAGATAAACTTGAAATGGTCTCTTTAGATATGATGCTTTTTTATGAACAAGAGAAAGATAAAATGAAATTTTCTTCAATGAGTATATCTATAATTGAATAAACCTTTGAGATCATACAAAAAAGTCTTTGAAAAAATATATCATCCCTCATGTTTGAATCATTAGGTGGAGTAGTTTTTATTTAATATTGGCATTGCTTTAGTGTGATTTTCACCAAAATTTTCTGAAAAGTAAAAGTTAAACAGTAGGCCTACTTTAATCCGAAGAACGCTCTGATTGTTTCTTTAAAACATAACCCAGTCTTAAATTCGGGAGTTCACTATTTTTGATTCGAATTATGAAACAAGTCAAGTATTCCATTTTTTTATTGCTGTATAGACGATTTCGGAGACCACCCTGGAAATTTTCACGCTTGATTTATTCCTTTCCTAAATCTACAATGCCATTCAAAAGAAGCAAGCGTCTTGTTTAATTATGTAAACATGGCAATGAAAAGAAAAGCATGTTAATAGATTGGTTGCCGTGTTTTCCGTCTTGTGAGTTTCAACTTCCGTTTTCTTCACCTAATTATTACAGTTGCGCATGTTTTCATGAAAGATACAGTTCACAGAGAGAATGCAGACAACGAGGAAAGAAAGAGTGCTGCAGATCGAATTTTTAGATATTTTATTTGCTCTGTAATCAATTTAACTTGATGGAGTAAGCATTTAATGGAATCGTCAGATAAGATAAGAATGAACTTCATTACAGCGCTGTTGGAGCCAAATAACGTTATATATAGAGAACCAATATTGTTAGAATTCACGGAACGGCTCCACCAACGTTGGAAATTATATTATAGAATGTCTCATCATTTCAGAATCTTGGATAACAGAGAGGTTCACGGATGAGCTGGTCTACATGTTACCGCTTGAGGTTTTCGTCATCGGCTGTCGTCTGCCTCGCTCTGTTTTACATCGTGGTTTTTAATGGTCTATCCCTGTACGTCCTGATCAAATCTACCTACACCCCTGTGTCACTTCCCGTGAATAGGGACCGTCTGTATTTTGCATACATGAAATATGACAGAGCTCTATGGAAGTGCAAAAAGCCACATCTTTCCCAAACGCCACTACCTCTAACTGCTTTAGCTAGTTTCCCCGGATCCGGAAATACATGGGTCCGACATATTCTACAACAAGCCACAGGTAAGATGTTTAATTACCTTTACCTGCAAATGTCAAGGGTGACGCTCAGTAACGTTCGACAAGGCACCTGCCAACACATATTAATACAGTTTGTTTTAAACCAGCTTAATATTTTCAATTTGGTATCTTTGAAAAACATACGACTATATTAAGACTTTCACAAAATATTGTATTTGCAAATGTCATATGTATTTCCAATTGGCTCTCCCTTCCTCCTCTAGAAATTGCAATTTCATTAAAAAAATCTATATACATGTATATAAATAGCTTTACCTTTAGCTACGCCCGATCATGTACATTTACACCATGCCATTTCCTTGTAGTTTAATGCATAGTTCAACAGCAAAGTGTTTGTAATTATAGAAATAATATAGAGATTATGCCAGTGAAGGTACTATAGCTACATGTATAACCTCGACTGAATTTTACATGTATGTATGATGCAGTATGAAGCATCAAAAAGTTAGAATTAACATAGGGCTAAAAAAAATATGAACTAATTAAATGAATTAATGGGCACAGCTTAGAGTTATACAAATATTGTTGATTTTTATGAGCCAATGTCAGTGTGGCCGACAATGAAATAGATTTACATGTAGGCCTTCTTTGACACAAACTACAAAAAGTCGATCCAAAGTCTTGCTCAGATGCGAAATCCATATTGCCACCTGATAAGACATTTGCAAATGTGTTCAAAATTACAAAAGGCGTAAATATACAATTTATATACATTTATTTGATAAAGGTACATTTATTAAATAATACAATTTTATAACAAATAAAAAATAAAAACATTGATTAACGAAAGATTTATAATACTTGATATAATTAGTAACCGGAATTATAAAATTTGTAATTTATTTGCAATTTTGAAATTGAAATGAAATTTGAAGACACACTTGCTGATACTTTGTTTTTGTTTGTTTTTTCATTTTATCCAGGAATTCTCACCGGGAGTATATATAACGACAAAGTACTGAAAATTATGGGATTTCCGGGAGAAAATATTCAGAACTCTTCGGTTCTTGTCGTGAAGACTCACGATTATGGAAGAAATGAGACCCAAAAATACCAAAGGGCAATTCTTATTCTCCGAAATCCCAAAGACGCCCTGCTAGCGGAATTCAATAGATTAAGGGGCGGCCATATTGGTGTTGCTAGAAAGGAGGATTTCACTAAAAGTATGTGTTTTTAAAGGGTTTGTATGAAAGGGGGTAGGGAGTGCAATACTTCTGTACTTATCGAACAAGAATGCTGATAAAAAAGAGACCACATCAGTGCACTAATAAGAAAAGTGCAGATAATTTATCCCGAAACTTTGGCATACTCTTAAGAATTAGAGACTTCATGCAAGCAGCGGGAATATTTTGCGGTGAAAATCGCTTGTTAACTTTTCATTGCGTACTAAACGTATGTTTTATTAATCAAGTTGTTTTATACTGATGAGATTCAAATTCGATTTGTACCAAGTACATGCAAGTTGGCCCCAAGATCGTTAAGCGGAGTGTTCAGTCATACATGTAATTTCAATTATTTGTAAAATGCTCAATTATTGTTACATGAACGTACATATAGTTAAAACCTCTCTATCAGTAAAGGCAACATTGAAGTTTGTTTCCATAATGTTATTACAACAGTAAAGCATATAGTAAGTTGTAAACACGTTGTCATTTATTTAAAATGACGCAAAATGTAGAAACGTTATTAACAATATCAAAATTGGCTGGAAAACCCACAGTTTGCTAGAAAAAAAAAACTAAATCAACAAGTATAAAACAATAGGGGTGATTCATGAATGCGGATATATAAAGGTTGCTACATTGGAAAAACAATACATTACCCGCGTTTGCGGGTTATGTATTTTTTTTCTGCAATGATCACAACCTACATAACCCGCAAGAATCATCAAAAAAGCATTTTATTGTTTATATTTACATCTTTCTGTTAACAAATTAATAAACTGGTCGGAAATGCAAGAAAAATTATCCAAATTATTGTTAATGTAGAACCATAGTTAGATAAAAGAAACAGCAAGACGACATTGATGTCGTCTTGTATACATAGGAACTTGAGTCTGACATCATCATCACGATTTCATGCAGTCCGTGATTTTTCTTAGGTTGATAAAGGTTTCGACCAATCGATAAACGGGGCGTGTAGATTTCAGTCCTGTCAGGTTTTACATAGCTATGAACTACAATCAATTATAGATGTAAAAATTATGGAAACAAAAAAGGTGATACATTTACATGCGTATTCAACTGTCATGTTGAAAATTTTGAATTTACCACATGGCAGTAATTAATAAAATTTACAACATGTTGTGACATTCTCCGTAGTGATATGTAAAAAAATGATTGAATTGTAACCCGAGACTGCTTCATGAATGATGTCTAAAGTATAATAGGATATGTTTTAAATAATCATTTATTGTGGATATTCATATATACAATGTAGACGAGTACTGTGGTCGTGCATGTGTGTGGTTGGGAGTTTTTGGTCGAGTTTTAATTTCTTTGTGTACGTATACAAAGTGTATTCAAGAAAGAGTGCATTTAATTAAGTACGAAAACACTAAACAAATTTCTCAGTCTTACAGTCATTTTCGATATATTTAAATGTGAGTGATATGAGTGAAGTCGTTTAAAAGATGACACCGGGTAGGCGAATACTTAGGAAAGAAGCACAGACTTGTACCTTTGTGATACCTATAGCAATAAATCTAAAGCTGTTGTTAAGAGGGTGGAGATTTGCTTGGTTGCACACGGAGTTACGATGCATTTTACTTAAATATTTGATATTTTTTTAAGGACTTTATTTATCTAAAGTTTGTCGGCAACGACAATTTCGAGAGAAAAAGAATTACTAGTATACTAGTATACAGGTGTCGTTTAAACCTTAAAACGGAGTTGTAAGATAAGATCCTTTGCTTCAGATACACTCTGCATTATTGTTATGCATGTATACAAATTGAAAATATTTGTGACTGTTTGATCTGTGTGATCCTTGTGGAAGAAGAGATAATGCATGTACAAGTACTAGTACTCAATTTGCGTGAGAGAGAGAGAGAGAGAGAGAGAGAGAGAGAGAGAGAGAGAGAGATTTTAAAGGAAGGAAGATATTATTAAATGCACCTAGAGTTTTTTTAATCTACGTATATCATGGTTTATACCTATTAGATTTAGCACGATAATTCCAATATTCTGACAATGATACACTTGTACAATATATAACATATGCTGTACTGTATTAGATATTTAGATATACTGTAACTCCAGCAATGTTTATACATGTATACATGTTTACTACTGACCAGTACATGATGTATGCTAATTTCGTTGTAAATATCTTTTTCAGAATGGAAAGGTTTCGTGACTATTAAAGCGAAGAGTTGGTTTGAACTGAACAAATCTTGGCTTGATTTTCCTGGTGATTTACATATAGTGAGATATGAGGATCTGAAATCGGACCCAATAAATGAAACCATAAGTTTACTCAAATTTTTACGCATAAACATATCACAGAAAGAACTGTCGTGTGTAAATGAGAATTTAACGGGACGATTCAAGCGGCCCGAACGTAACGTCACGAACTATAATCTGTACCCCAGCCTTCTTGGACAAGATTTGGAGCGGTATGAACTACGAATAAACAGGACAATAGAGCAGCGACACAGACTAGCTAACAGACATTCTTAGCATTTTGTGATACTGTTTAGTGGGATTTTTATTATTTCGATTATTCATTACATCATCAAGAAACATGTTCAAAGCAAAAATGGTGAACGGTTGAACACTACACATATCTGATACAGTGTAACGAATGCCAATCATAAATGTGTTTGTTTTTTGTTATAGAAAAAGATGCCGTGCAAATGTCGAATTCCACAATATACTCCTTGCTATAGCTGCTTTGTATTTGGCTGTTTTCATTATCTGATGGAATTCCCAAAACAAAACAATGTTCTGTTTCACATAATTATGAAGTCTCATAAAAACAATAGCTAATTCCGACAACTTTGGAAGCTTAGTCTTATTGAAGCGTTCCCATCAGCTGTGATAGCTCAAAACTAATTAGTTCCACGTGTGCGGCTTGTTGTTTCAAACATTATTACAATACCTATATAAACCACGTATGTATTTCTGAATTACATGTACATGCACGTGTTATACATGTGTCATGCATGTTTACCATTTTTTCTCTTCAAATATTAGGTTGACAATCCTTTTAATTGTCAACAAAATAAACATTTTATAATTATATAGCCTACATGTACGTAGAAATAAAAGTTTCGGATTTTTTTTTAAATTCATACATTGTTTATGCTTAATTTGTTGTGCTCCGATGTACTTAATTACAGAATATTTACATTTTCCAGTGTCTTTGCCTGTGATGATAACACTACGTATCGGTTTTGTACTATACAGTCCAATAAATTCAAATGACGTATAATTGGGGCACAAGCGGGGTTTGCTTATTTATATTTTTAAATATTTAACCGTACAATATGCTGAAAATTATATAAATATAAGTAATAAGGAATCATTCTTTGAATATTATGAGGTGATAATTTCGGTCGGGGCGTGATCGAATCTATCATAAAGCCCTTTGGGTTTTATTGGATTTGATCACGCCCGGACCGAAATTATCACCTCATAATACTAAAAGAATGATTCTTTATTCCTTAAAGAAATGAACTAATTTTGAAACATTCGATTCCTTGAGTATATTAAGTAATTGGTCTCTTGTATTTATATATAGTTCATGATGCCAAGAGACAGATACAGCTATAGTGTAATTAAAGAAAACATAATGAATTCGTTTATGCAATAATGTGAACACTTTCTAATTTGTACTGTGATTACGTGACCACAAATCTACGGATATCATGTATGCATGAAATATTTAATAAACACAACAGGAAACGTGAAACCGTTGAAATGATCAAAACTTTAAAGCGGAAAGTTAGTTACCAAAAGTTCAAAGATCATGCAGTTAATACAAATATTGAATTGTGTTACAAATAACCCCAAAAGAGGCATCACTGACAGAATTTTCATAACAAAGTTTGTATTAGAAAAATATTTACATGTAAATAAATTACGAGAAAATTTAGAAATATTTTTAAGAAATGTAGAACAAGCAAACGCCTTCTAACAAAATGATGTTGTCAATAGAATCGCATGGAAAGAAATTAAAGAGATTTCAAATTGGGGATGTCATTTACTATACATTAATTCGATATGATATTTTAGCAAGACAATACTATGTTCAATATTTAACCAAATGCAAATGCTGTGAAGTGATATAGAGGCTCAAAAAAGGTATTTGACTTTTCGCATGTAATGACAATTGAAATATGAAGATATACAAGACATTTTTATTATATATTCATCTCTTATCAGCTTACAAGTCGTCAAAATTAGTGAGTTGTGCGTCACTGTATCTCTTTCTGAATCAATTCAAATGTGAAATTTGATAACAAATACCCAAAGCTGAAAAAAACTTTGAATATTCAAAAGAAAAGGTGAGACTGTTTATTGTCCACAAACATGCATGTAATGATATAGCTCTGCTCTATTTCAGGCTGTTTGTAAATATGTACATGAAATATATCATGTACCTCTTGTAACATTTTTATAATTTATTTTACACAACCTTATTGAATTAAGTATTTGGATTTTAAAAAATGGTAACATTTTGAGCTGATAATTAAGTTTCTTTTCCAATTTAATTTTAACGCGTGCTTTACTGGGGTGTTTCTAATGTTCAACAAAATATTGAATGTCAGAAGTGAGATACAGGGCTCTCAATTTTCTGAAAATTTACACATTGCATGGTATTAAGCGAGCGGAAGCTGCATTCCAAAAAAAGGCTAAAATAAATACACAGCCAAATAATAAATGTTTACAGTATTTGTGAATTTATAAAGATAAAAGTTTAAATAAGATGTTTCAAATCTATATTAAATAAATATAATAAATGTTATATTATAATTTAATAAAATATTTCCATGTATTTCACAAGACACATATGGACATTGTAGTGTATGAAATGATTCAATTTTAAATTATAAGTAAATGGGTAGCCTATCTGTTATTGAATACCAATCATATAATATAATTTAAAATAATAATAAATGAAAAAAAAATATCATGTTATATGATTTTATGCTATGTTGTAAATTTGAGTTTAATGTTGGTTTAGATCAAACTGGTGATAGCTCTTGTATTTTTTGAAGAGTTAGACAAAGCAATAAGTATAGATGATATTAAGAAAGGATGACTGCACTTAAGGACATGCGATATTTGCGAGAAAATAAACTTTTAAAAGAAGAATTTTTCTTTCAATTGCAGAAATGGTCCACATCTAAACTGTAACTTTACGTAATTGCGTTAAATAAAAGTATGTTGTTACCAAGTACGAATTTGTTTTCATAGGCGGGGGTCATCACGATTTCTTGAATCTCCATACGATAATGAGGACGCCCACTTTTATACTGACTTCGTACATAGTCAGCGCATGTTTGTCTATTGTTCTCCGTTTAACAGTAGTTGTATATTTGCATTATCAAAGTTATGTCAATAGGAGATTAATAGACAAACATGCGCTCATGGTTAAAATGAGAAAAAACTGCTTCTTCTTACTTTCGCTTTCCCTGTTGTAACCAAGGGTTAATGCATGTTGAATATTGTAATTCACCACGTGATTTCTCACCTCAGGTAACTTTGTGAATACAAAATTCTATCACGTGGCGTGTAAGGTAGCGTGTTATGTGCTAACTAGGACAATGTTTTCGAACACGTTAAGTTGTCAAGCATTGATTTAAAGACTTCTGTACTTTCATGGGCGTGGTCAAATTGTTGAAACCATAGTAAATAATATACTTGTACCATGTAGAATAGATAGGGTTATGATGAAAGAGTGATCACATAAACTTTTATACATAGCATTGTTATTCATGCTAGTCTAATTTTAGTACCATTCTGATAATGTCAACTCCACCTCTCATGCATATTAATATCGATCTAATGTTTGGTCAAGGGCAGACAAGCAAAAATTCTCCTTTTTTCGAAAGTTGTAAGGAGAAAAACATAGAATGAGCTTATTGTATCACAGTCTAAAATCTTAATTCGTGTTGGAAATAGACTAGACTCTTTAAAAAATTAACAAAAGTGATATTAGGTTAAGAAATAAACGCAACAGAAGCGACCGAAAAGGGCCCAAAACCCGGCGCTAAGTGCAGTCATCCTTTATACATAACCTCAAAAGGGGTAAATCACATGGTGAAGAGTATTTTATAGAATTTGAAGAATTTTTGTTACCTGCAATGCACAAACTTTTTAATTGTATTCTAGACAAAGGTTTTTTCCTAGCAACTGGTCGTCAAGTGTTATTGTGCCAATTTTTTAAAAAGGCGACAATTCGGATCCCAGTAACTATAATATATAACTATAATATCTCAAAAGAAACTTGTGTAAACTTTTTACTGCTATATTGAACTCACGACATTTAAATTGGTCTTCTGATAATAATACTATTACAGATGCAATTTGGTTTTAAACCAAACTATGGTACACGCGATGCAATTTTTACACTGCATTCTACTATTATTACAAACACACTCTCTAAAGGTAAACATTTACATTGTGCTTTTATTGATTTCAGAAAAGCATTTGATTCTATCGATAGATCGAAACCATGGTTTAAATTGTCACAAGTAGGAATACAAGGAAAACTGTTGAATGTCATCAAATCAATGTATGATAATGTTAAAGCATGTGTTACTGTGAATGGGAAATTAAGTGAATATGTTTGTAATAACACTGGATTAATGCAGGGCGATGTTCTCTCGACAATTCTTTTTAATGTGTATGTGAATGACCTTGAGATGAATTTTTTGAAATCTCAATGTGTGGCCTATGAAATTATATCATTGAACTTATTTACTTTGATGTATGCTGATGATACGGTTCTTTTCTCTGAATCGATCGAAGGAATGCAAAATCTTTTAGATGAATTGAATGAATACTGTATTGCATGAAACTTTCGGTGAATGTTGCTAAATCCAAAATCTTGATTTTTCGTAAGGGTGGTAAGGTCAGAAATGATGAAAAGTGTGTTTTCAGAAACGAAAATCTAGTAATTGTTAATAATTATACATATCTAGGTATGGTTTTCAATTTTAATAATGAATTTTCGAAAGCTGAAAAGCAACTAGCTGTGCAAGCAAGAAGAGCTACACTCTTATTGAAGAAAAATGTCAAAAACATGTATCTAAACCAAAAAACTTTGTTATTTTTGTTTGATTGTTATATTGGTCCAATTGTTAATTATGGATCCGAGATAAGGGGTACACAAAAGGGTTTAAATGTTGAAAAAATACACTTAAGATTTTTTTGTAAACATATATTGGATGTTAAGAAATCTACATGTACAGCAGCTGTTTATGCAGGGTTGGGAAGGTTTCCTTTATTTTACCACAGAAAATTCGCATTTATCAAATGCTTGTACTGGCGTAAAATACTATATTCCAACAACTGTATTTTGTTAAATTGTTACGACAAATTGTTTGATGATATTGAAAATTATAAGAAAATCAATTGGGTGTCTGATGTTAAAAAATCTTTGACTGAGTTAGGTTTTAACGAAATTTGGAATGCACAGAGACGCAATGAAGGTACATTTTATGTTATCAAACAAAGAATATTTGACCAAGCAAAGCAAGAAATTTTTGCATGTATTGAAAATTCCAGTAAATGTTAATTTTATCGATACCTTATTTCACAACATTGCTTACAATACTACCTCACTAAACCCATATCTGCTAAGTTTCAAAACTGCATTTCTATAATTAGATTGTCTTCTCATAATCTTGCTGTTGAAACTGGTCGATTTAATAGAACCACCAGAAATCTGAGAAAATGTATATATTGTAATATTATTTGTGTGGAAGATGAATTTCATATTTTATTGGTGTGTCCTTTGTATGATATACCTTATTTTTGGAGGAGATCTTCAATGTTCAAACTTTTGCAACTTTTAAGTTCAGAAAATGTCAAAATTATAAATAATGTTGGAACGTATATAAATACATGTAATAGTTTAAAATTACGAAATGATTTGTTACCATATTTTAAGTATATTGTCTATTCTCCTGTTCTACTTGCATATTTATATGATAAATTATATGTATTGTATAAAAATGAATACTGATGGGCTGTAAAGCCTAAAGTGAATAAAGAATAAATAAACTGTGATTTAAATACCATATTATAAATAGTTTAGTACAACATTGTATTGTATTATATGATATCATATTATACGATGATGTATCATATGATACAATTCAAATATATCATGGAAGTGAATCAACAAACATTTTTCTCATATGAAAGCGGGGTATTGATTTTCATCATAAAACCAAACCTATAAAAAATACAAACAAGTTTAACTACATTTGAAATTCATATGTGTTTATTGCTCTTAGTGGGATCGGAGTATTAAACGTTTTATGAAATTCCCTTCGATAAGAATGTTCTCTTATCCTTTTAAAACTCTTGAAGTTATGGTATCGCTATCCTCTCCCAGTCCCTAGTTATCCAGCTATCATTTAAATTGTGGCCTGTTTAATTATACGACAAAATGAACCTCTTTTTTAAACACAAAATTTCAGCTTAAGCTTTCGATGTATTGAGGTTTGTGACAAGGGAAGTAGTTTTATTTATCTTAAAGCTGTCAGGTGATAAAGCTGTCAGGTGATCACATTTTATTTACATCAATGACTATGGTATTGTATGGGTAGTAAGAGGCAAAGAGAAAATAGTTTTACTATATTTTTATAAGTACGGTATGTACCCCCTTTTTTATGTTCACTTAATTTCCTAAAATTTTGTTTTGAGATGTTTTTGAATATATATCGATTTCAACAATCTCATTTATTTAGAAATATTTTAATTCGATGTACTTTCACTTTTGATGTTATGGATAAAACAGTCGCCAACCATGTCCAATGCTACATATGGGTGATCCTTTTCTATCTGGCCGCGACTGAATTAGACGAGAATATTTTGTAGTTCGTTTAAGTATTGATGTAGCGACGTTATACCTCAGCAATACTATTTGAGAACTCCACCCATTTTTCTGTTAGATTATTTGACAACTCTAGCTGTGCTGCATTACGAGTTTGAAAAATATTAAAGGTACTGGAAATTAATGTTCGTACGCACATTTAGGAACAGGCTCATTTTTATATATACATATGCTTAATTAAAATGTAGATAGGTCCTAGAGCCTGAGGGTTTTTAAGTATCATTTTAAATACATGTATATGTTTTATATCATTGACAATTTAAGATAAATAAAGTCTAAAATATATTGTAGAACAATGGATCCTCACTCTAGTGCCCAGGATTTGCACCGATGTGACCTTTGTAAGACTGTCATAGTACACAGCTACTGTGAATTTTGTTATGTCAACCCCTGTAAGCCTTGTATACTAGATCACATTTTGGATGAATATGACAAACATAAAATAGTACCATTTAAACAACGGAGGTCAACTCTCATTTATCCAAAATGTGAAGCACATCAACAGAAAACATGCAAATACCAGTGCAAGGATTGTAACAACATATATGTTTGCTCCTCTTGTACTGCTTCTGAACAACACAGGGGCCATATATTTGAAGAAGTTACAAATAGTTATAATACAAAGAAAGAATATATTAAAAATGATAAAGAGAAGTTAGAACATCTTATTACTCCTCAATATAAAGAGGTTGCGCTCGACTTGGAAAATCAGCTTGCTAACCCAGATAGAGGATATGAGAAACTAAAAAAGGAAATGTCTAGGTCAGGAGATGAATGGCACAGGGAAATCGACATCATTATTAGCAAAATGAAAACTGAAATTGATGAGATAAAGATGAAACACAAAGACATTTTACAAAAACATTTGAATGAAATAAAACAGATACAGTCTCTCATCAAGCAAACGTTACTGGCCTTAAAGGAAATTGAAAAGTCTACTGAAGTATCTCCGACCATTGAATACACCTCAAATGACGGACTGTTTAGCAAACTTCCAGCCAAGATTTGTGTAACCATGCCAACATTTACTCCGAAATCAATTGACAGAACAAAGTTGTATCGTATGTTTGGAGATATTACCCCTTTATCTACTGTCAAACAAGAGTACGTCTTTTCACCAAACCAATCAAACACGTCAGTCAGAGAACTACTGGATGAACCAAAGACTGTTGCCACAATACATACTGGGTATACATACCTATGCAGTGTTACATGTGAAAATGAAGACAGGATTTGGACGAGTGGAGAGACCAGTGGTATCAAATGCTTCAACGCTGAGGGTTCACTCCTCCAAACAATCAAAACAATATCAGATAATTGCCCAACGGATATAGCAGTAGATAGTAATGGGGACATACTGTACTCAGACAAGTATATAGGAAGAGTGTATAAAGTAAAGAATGGAAACTCAGAAGAGTTGATCGGAACACACGGAAGGGTGTCAGGGAACTTTTGTGTTTCCTATTCTGGTGATCTCATTGTTTCCATGACCAGTGTTGATGAAACTCAATCCAAAGTTATCCGTTACTCAGGTTCTGCAGAGAAACAAACAATTCAATTTGATGACAAAGGTAAACCTCTGTTCAGTGTTGGAACGAAAAGTAAATTCATCACTGAAAACAGAAACCATGACATCTGTGTAGCTGACCTTTGGGCAGGTGCAGTAGTGGTGGTTAATGAGGACGGGAAACTCCAATTTCTATATGCCGGTCATCCCTCAGCTATCAAGAAAAATCCGTTTGTACCCAGTGGTATCACAACAGACAGTCAGAGTCGTATTCTGACAGCGGTTTATGCAAACAATTGTATCCACATTCTGGATAAAAATGGCCAGTTTCTCCGTTACATTGATACTTGGGATCTGAATGATCCTTTTGGTTTATGTGTAGACAAAAATGACCATTTGTTTGTTTGTGAACATTTTAAGGGCAATGTAAAGAAAATCAAATATTCAAAGTAGACACCAAATTGTGACGATATTCTGAAACAAACAAGAGAGCTTTTTTCTATATATGTGTACATTGATTTTTAATAAAACTCATGAACTTAATTATTATAGTTGTATTCACCATTGAATAAGTTATCATATAGAATAATTATTTTTCTCCATCGGAATGAACTACGGATAAACATAACAATGAAGCAGCGAAACAGACAAGCAAATAGACATCCTTCTTAGTGTTTAATGATACTGGTGTATTAAATTATTACATTATTATGCCCACGCAACAAGTTGAAGAGGGTATAATGTTTTTGATCCGAAGGGGGTATAATGTATTGGGTTTTTGTCAGCGTAACTCTTAAACTGCTGCACAGAATTTCGTAAAACTTGGTAGGTAATAGGATAGGATGTGTAGATGTGCATATTACCAGTAAATTCCTATTCCATTTTTTTTTTCGGGAGGGGAAGACATTTTGAACTAAGAATAGAATTTGGCCATTTATTGAATGAAGAAATAAAGTTTTTCAGCGCAACTCCTGTAAAACCGCCCCTTAGAATAATTTTTAACTTTTTAAAAACAAAAATTCATATTTGCAGAAAGATTTGATTTGGTAATTGCTGGAAGTTTTGCCAAGATATTTTCTTTTGCGTATTTAATACATACTTCGTCATTCTTAATGTGTAGCATTGTCCATTAATGTGAAAGCGTGGGATATGTGAGCTTGATCACTTATACTTACATTTTCATTAATCAAATTATCAATTTCCATGTTCAAAGCAAAAAATAACGAAGGTTTGAATATTACACGTTTGAAACAGTGTTACGAATGCCAATCATATTTGGTTTTTTTTCTTTGAGTAAAGAAAAGATCTGTAGCTGCTTTGTATTTTGCCCTCTTCATTTTTGAATGGAGTTCTCAATACAAAGCAATGATTTACTTCACATAAATACGAGTGCTTTCCATGGCTGCAAATCTAACAAAAGCCAATAGCCAATTCCGACAACTTTCGAAGCTCAATTTTAATGAAGTGTTTCCATCAGCTGTTAGAGGTCAGAGCTAAATGATTCTACATCTACGGCTTGTTGTTTCACAAACAATCATTACTTGTATATACTAGTACCAGTACATATGTATTAATTTTCTGTATTGCACGTGTTATACATACCGGTATATAATATTACAACTGTAATGCATGCTTACTAATTTTTTTTCTCAAATAACATGTTAATAGTCGTTATAATTTTATACATGTATTTATGGGTAGAAATGAAATTGTAGTATTTTCTTTTATTTATATCCTTACATTGTTGATGCTTAATTTGTTGTGCTTAGATTCACTTTTTAAAAAAAAAAGAAATATATTTATTTTGAAACATCCCTTTGATTATAGTTAAGTTATGCGTTCTTTGGCATTTTATTTTTAGCAATAGAAGTCGTTGATGGAATTGTATACAACGAAATAATTCTTTCGAATTTGGGATGAGATTCACTACTTGTTAGAATATAATACATTATCATCAATTCGAAAATATTTTAGCAATAAAATAATATGTTCAACCAAATTTTTTGAAGTGACATACTGGCTTCAATTAGGTATTTCACTATTTTACTACGAGAATTGAATTTTTTAATAAGTGAAGTTTCATGCATATTTATTAATTTTTTTTATCAGTCACAAGCCGTCAAACAATCAGCCGAAATCATATGTGTTAACAAGGTTGTTTCATTTAATTGTGAGTCATGTGTTTGAAGTTCCAGTCTAAAAATAGCTGTAATTAGAAAGAAAATAGAAGTTTAGATTGTAAAATGAATATTGCCAGAAATATGCGTTAATGTAGTTGGTATTTTATTATTATATGTAAACGTTAAGATTAATTGATCTTGAACAAAAATTATATTTAAAATATCAGTAATGGCACAATACGGGGGTTGTTCCAAAATTATGTAGACTGAGCGCATTACTTAAAATCTGTTCACTGTAATTTCATCAGACATTTTTGTTTTGTTCATTGACCCTTTTTAGAACAGTATCCAAAAAATTCAAACCCGTGCTTAATATATGCTTTGAGAAACAGCGTAATTGGTACAATTAACAACAACTAGTTTTGCTAGGCGGCGCAATGTGCAACGTTGAAAATCTCCAGTCTTTAAGTTGTTGTAAAACCCTTCACATCATTTAAGATCACATTTACGTTTTTAAACGTGTTTAGAAAATCAACATTTTCTTTTAACAAGTTCCCAGCATGCTCATTCACAATGCATTTCTAATTAAAAAAATATATATTTTCTAAGAACAAACGATCTGCTGACTCAAAACATGCCCTGTATTTTTCGATTCGATTTTTAACGTCTGTTTTCCCGAAATGACAATTTTGTTAATTTAATATTATATACTTTAAAATTGTCTTAGACATTGTTCCAACGTGTGTACAAAATTATGTTAGTTGCCGGTGCGCCGCCTCAAAAGCTGACGTCGCCAATTTACTACGAATCCCATTCCAACTTATCGCAAAACGCACTATATAAGATCTTCAATAACTATGCTACATCCACAATATTTAGTAGGCAAATGAAATAACAATTCGCAACTTTAATTACAAGCTATGCAATATTAATTTTAGTTTAAATATTTATTTCAATTTAGTAAACTGATGGACATTGTCAGTGTCACATATATAACTAATATTTTTCTTTCATCCTTAAAGCTGCAGGATAAAATGATAATGAACTTGACCTGACCTTGTTGGTCAAATTTAACTAAGGTGTAAAAAATTCATGAACTTCTCAATAAAAGAAGTATGTCTGATAATGAAGGTATTTAAATATAGTGTAAAAAATTGATTGTCATTCGTTGAGTCATAAGCAATATACAAAGTCCACAACTCTTTTTTGTTAACCTACTGAATGCTGAATACAAAATACAAGGTTTCAATCAATTAATAGATACTTGCTGCAAAAATGTTTTGGTAGACATATTAAGGAGGTAAACATCTCCATACTGTGAGGTAATTTCTTTCAATCACCCAAAGACCTATCAATTATTATTCTTTCTGTCACTATATTGCTGTCTTGTGGTGTAGCGCAAAAGGGTTAAGCGTCAGCAACTGATCTGCACGCCGTGAGTTCGAATTCTGCTTAAACTTATAAATTTTGTCTTCACCTTTCTAGAGTTTGTACATGCATTTCTTTCATAGTCAGATATGGTACAATTGGACATTTTAAAACGATGATTATATTTTGAATATTTTGTACTTTTATCGATTTTGATATCGTGAAACAACGTTGCTAGGTGTCCCACCTTAATTCTAAAACTGAGCAGTACATGCATGTTAATATTTTATTATTAAACATTTCTAAATGTTTCTAATAATATACTTATAAACTAATTTTTAAGCAAAAAATAATTACATTGAACTCTTTCTCTAATCTATGGATATGGTCTTATCCTGTTTTTATTAATTTTATCTGTAGGCAATAATTATTTGGTATCCTTGTCCGTGTTTGTAATACCGGATATACGTCATTATATCACGGAATCATGCTTTAGATTTGCATGAGACGTGCGCTTTTCTCGTTTTCACACGATGTTTCAAGGAAATGGACATTAACCGGTACTTATATGATTAATTTCGCTAAAATATTCTGATATTATATTTTTGTTAGCATAACCAAATACAGAAAATACTAACAAGACAATTCTCACATTTTATTTTAGATGGCTAATGCAATGTATCATGCGACAGCTATATGTACGTCGAAACTTTTCAAATCTTGTGACTTTTACAGCGAATAAACTAGAATACAAATGGTATCATTCCCATTGCTGACTGAAATCTATAGAAAGATACTGATGGGTACAAAAGGAAAAATAGACTTCTGATGAATTTATTACGTACGTCGTGTTTTAAAAAGGAAAGAAAAAAAAGCGAGTCTTTGGCCCAATATAAAATATTATAACTAATGAGAATCAGCACTATCATTCTTACTCTAATCAACAATGGTGAATATTTGTCCCGGATGACAATGCATTTTAAAAATAAAATAAAAATTGTTTGGTAAAGAATGTAAAAAATATTAAACCAAGAATGAAAAGTAATGGTGGAAGGATTGGAGTCCATTTGAAACAAGTTTAAAACCCCGGAAGCATTTACAGCCGCTGAACCTAAGATAAGGGCTGTGTCGTTGAAATTGGTATATATCGGTTGAGTTTTAATGGCACTGATTTTGTACAAGTTATGATACGCAATTGCTATCATAACAAATATTGTAATTTTGACTCCTATGACACTGAGAAGCCACACATGTATCTTATTGATACTGAAAACATCCTCTAAAGATGTGGGGTAAACACTTATATAGAACAGGAAAGGGCTATTTAAAACAGTTGCTGCAATGGTCACTGACAACTTTTGTTTTCCGGAGAGGGATAAATGTCGACATGTTGTATCAAGATTGTTCAATATTGTAACACGTGTATTTCCTCTTTTCTTTGTTTGTGGAATACCTATCAAGATGGTTATTGCTAGAATACTGAACTCCATGTTGAAAGGTAATAAATATAATTCCCCGTGAAAATAACACGTCTTGGGGCTTCCATGCATCAGATTAAAGCAAGGACAATTCGAATGCTCTGTTAGTTGAGTGAAATTAGATTCCGTCAGTAATATACTACTGCGAACGATAGTATCTAACCAATTAACCATGTTGGCCACAGCAAGAAAAGACATGATGTATTTGATTTTTCGACTTTCATAAAAAACGCAACGACTGCAGCCAGTTAAAAAGAGCGTCTGCAAAATAATGAACACAATGGACATTGTCTTTTCCAGTTCAGGGGAAAGTTGGATGTGAATATCAGTTCCAGTTTGATGAACGACGCAAACAACAATTCCTAGAATCCACAAGACAACAATTTTCACATTAGCCACTACTGAACCTTGCATGCTGCAAATCCACGAATTCTTATTTTTGCAGATAGCTAGACTGGTGGCCACAATTGCTATGGATCCCAAGAACTTGGTTGAAGAGGGAACATTTCCGACAATGCAGGTGAGTGCTGAATGCCAATCAAAATTGAATAAAAAAATGGATGGGAAGAGTCCACCCAAAAGTCCAGAGGCAAGAAGATAATGTCCGTACATTCCATCAGTTTGTTGATTCTTGGCCATATTAAATAACGCATAGTTTCAAAGAGAGCGCGTATTTATAGATTTCTCACAGATCGGATCGCAGCATTTATACCATTCAGCTTACATCATGGTCTTTACTCCACTTGATACCAATAGTGTCACATACGTACCATAGGTTACAATGTTATACGGGAGGAAGGGAGGGGAAGGTTTCTTCGAGTGTTTTAAACTTTGATCCCTTTAGGCCTAGTGTAAAGTGGTTTCTTTTAGTTGAATTTTAGTGTAAAGTGGTTTCTTTAGTTGACAGCAGCGACTTTTTAGAAACAAGACACATTTTATATAATACGTGAATGTATTGCTCAACGTAAATATGATTTTGTATTTTTCCATTCCTTATATTCAGACAACACCACTGCAGATACCAAATGGCCATAGTTTATTTCCTGTTCGGAAAGCTATGAGTGTTTGCAATTCGCCCAACGACCGGTATTAGATTTTTACTACATTTAATGCTAATGTATGCAAATTGTTGAAAATTGAATACCAGTATGTATCACCCAGCTTCTTTCAGTCTCAAGTAAGGGTTGAATATAACATTTATGATTTACTTTATTTCATGAAATTACATTTTCTGATGTTTGTCATTTAAATCAAATCTTGCTTAAATAAATGAAGTATTTTATTTATTTTCGTGCTTTTAAGGTCACGAAGTCAAAGATCGATGATCAAATTTATGAGTGAATACACTGAAAAAGACATAACAGCAGGCAATTTTCTAGCATAATAAATAAACACTAACAATTACTTACATGTACCTAACAAGATACATGCACTGCCATTACTTTAGAAAGTTGTTTTAAAGTTTAATGGTATAAAAAATGTACGAAAATGGTATATAACTTACAATTATATTACAATGATAATACGACAGTTGTATAATAAAGATGATTTGATTTCATTCTATTTTTAGTTTGAAGGACCTTGTTTTAAAACTGTGCCAGTTATTTAACCAGCCATAATAACCGGTATATCTAAAGAAGTTCCTCAAAATGTCAATTCTAATGCGATTCAAACGAGATTTTCAAGTTTTTTCACCAAGGATCCTTGCGTTTGGGATGCAGGTTTTGAGCCTATTTATGGCAAATTATTTCTCGCATAGTAAATAAACACTAATCGTTATTTATCTAACAAGTTACACGCATTGCCATATACTGAAGAAAGTTGTTTTAGAGGTTAATGGTATACTAAAAAATAATGTACCAAAAGGGTACATAATGTATATAGTTTACAATTATATTACAATGATAACACGCTAGTTTTTCAATGAAGATGATTTGATTTTGATGAAGGATCCTTGCTTTTGGGATGTAGGTTTTGAGCCTATCAATGTCAAATATTTCATAGTTTTTCCCAAAATTTTGCAAACAAAACTGGAGGATCAAAATTTACTTGAGTTTACATTTACATTGGGTTTTTCCTAGGACAATGTCCTAGGAATCTAGTTTCTAGTGTCTTCAGTTAGTCGCATGCATTTGTTTGATTTTATATAAACATACCTTAAATGCACAATAGCAAGACATTTTGTGCTGAGAAAATGGTGCTTCTAAATTCCAAGGTGGAATTTTTCCAGATATGTTGCTAGTTTGACTCAATATTTTTTTAAGAAGAATTTTATGAACAACCTTACATTACATCAAAATTATTTTATGGATCATGCATCAAAGCCAATGTCTTGAACAATACTTGAACAAGGTCTTTGCCAAGTGTTATACTTTTGCTTAAAGTATATTAAATCACAATATTCACAACTGATATTAGAAATACTTTAATTCACATAAGTGAATATATATATATATATATATATATATATATATATATATATATATATATATAGAGAGAGAGAGAGAGAGAGAGAGAGAGAGAGAGAGAGAATAGAAATGAAGAGATCATATTGAGAAGATGTAAGCATATTAAGATGAGTTTATTATGAAATGTATCACAATTGTATAAAGTACATATCAATCTTGATGCACTAAGTCCCGACAATCAAGAGTATTTTTGGCTGATAGCAACTGTGGCCTGATGATTTACAAGACTTTTCTAGTTTCTAATCACTATATCCCTGATTTCATAATGAACAGTATCACAGCTGTAGCTTAGTAACGTATTATTAAGTATGGACAAAATTTTTTTTAGTTAGAAGTGTATACGTGCATGATAAACACATTACATCTGAATTGAGTCAATGGAACGAATGTTTCATAAATCATCATCTTCGTCCTCTTCATCTTCGTCATCGTCAGCATCATTTAAGTCTATATCAGAGTCAGGGTCATTTGGGTCATCTTCATAATCTTCGACTGCTTGAAGGTCAAGGTTCACCTCCAAAACTAAAATTGATAATACTTCTTCCATTAAACTTCATTTTAAATAGTTTTTCCAAGTTAAAATGAGAACTTATGAATGCAAATTAAAGCAAAATGTGGTTATTGAATTCACCTTTTCCCCCAAATGTGACGGGATGTTTAGACAAGTCTACAACTTCCTCTACGCCATGCAACTTCCAATGAATGATCCGCGATGGATTGACCTCTGTTGTCACAAAGGTTAAGCCGTCCTTGCACAACTGCAGTTTTCCAAACTGATAAAGGGGGATATCCAGATATTTACTTCTGTTTATATATGTATCTCACCAAGAAACATTTTTATAAATAATGAGGTTTTCTCCGAGTGTTCAAATTGGTGGTGTAAAGGGGTTGGGTGTTCTTGGCCATTTTAGGTTATATTATTCACATTGAAAATAATATATAAATATGGAACATGGAAATCTATGTAACAATAATTATAATGTACATGAAAAAAATTAAACTTAAAATATATAGACTTTTTCTTTACTATATAATATAATGGCTAAAAGATCATGTCTGAAATTTTAATGTACATTGTAGTTCTGTTAGGTAATTTGTTAAACATGAAAACATGAAAATGGTACTTGCCGTGCAGTCTAGTTTAAATGAAGCAATGCATTCCAGACTCTCTATTGACCAGAGTTTAATTGCGTTCTCTTCCTCCCAACAACCATACGAAACAAATATTGGTCCATCAGTTATAGAAAACATCTCAATGTTGGACTCGTGACCTTTCAGTCGTTTGATCAGAGCACCTGGAGAGAATTTAATGAAACCCTCTTGTATGAATTGTGGCACTTAGAATCTTGTTAGATGCAATTCAAAATTCATGAACATCATACTCACTGTTCTTATGTTTTAACTAAAACAACTAAAAAATTCAAAGATTTTTTTTTCCTTTTAAAATTACATGTATTTTCTTCCGAACCTGTATTAATGTCCCACACTCGCATAATGTAATCATCATCCGACGTCAGAAACCACGTGTCGGTTATGAACATGACATCATCAACTGATATTGACAACCCTCTCTGGTTATCCTTTAACACATAGTTTTCTTGGTATTCCCTATCATGTAGTTGTGCAACAAGTTTTCCTAAAAACACAGACATATATATTATCATGATTACATGAATGTGATTTCTGTACAATTTTAAAATGATTTATTTCGAATGGGTAAAGTAAAATACTTTTTATTTGGTTATTTCTTTCATTATTTCATGGTATAAAACAGATATATCGTAATTGTCATTTTACTACTTGTGGTACTAAAAACTTTGTGAAAACATGCAACAAAATCCAATAAAAGAAGTCTCTTAATTTCACATTTATTTAACCATTTTCACAACATAAATAATTTTATTGATATGAATGACAAAACCGATTTCAAACCTTTCTTTGTATCCCATATATATGCCAGGGTTTCTTCAGTGATCTCGTCATAAATTTTAAAAGATTTGGTCCCCGTTACAACAATATTGTCACCAGTGGGCGCTACAGCAACGACTTCCCCTAGTTCACTGACTTTAATATCAGATGCCATGACAACCGATGTCGTTTTGTCTTTGATGTTAAAGACGATCACTTTATTAAAGTCTGTCATTGCTGCAACTTTCAAACTTTTATTGTTTGTCTGTAGGAAGAAAAGGAGGACATTTGTGTCAAATATTTTATCCGCGATCTGGTTAATGTAAAAAAACCTCACAAACCTCGACGAACTTACAAATATTTTGAGTATGCTTTCGTCGGATGAAGGGTTCCGAATGATACACTCCGTGTCCTCTTGGTTTATGTCATAAACTTTTATATGACTTGATCCTTTTGTTGTCGTAACAATTTCTATTTAAATAAATTGCAATCATAATATTAAATATATGAAGTGAGCATGGCACTAAAATCTGCAAATACTCTGCTGACATATTCAAGTTTCACGCAACGTCATTATGATAAATATGAACGATGCAGGCGATTGCAGTTCATGTAGTTATGAGTGCAACTTTTGTTTTGGTATTGAATATACGTAAATCGATAGTTAACGTTATGCTAGCTATACACGCGTCACTGCGAATTGTCCATCTTAACTCTATGATTCCATAATAGATATATTACGCTGGCATGAATGTTCTTAATCGTTACTCAAACTATGATACATAATCATTTTTTGGCTAAAATATGAAAGCCCTATTATTTATTTTATTTATAACTTTAAGGTTGGTCTCAAAGTTACAAATATTCAAACTCAAAGGATGACTGCACTTAAAGCCGTATTTTGGGCCCTCTTTCGGTCACTATTGTTACGTTTATACCTCGCTCAATTTTACTTCAAGTCATTTGTTATATAGTATGGTCAATTTCCAATCGAAATTTATTGTCATAATGATTTTGAACTGCGTTGCAATAAAAATAATTCGTTGTTTACTTACCCTCACTGCTCTGCAAATATAAAGTAATGGTCTAGACAAAATGATTTTTTTTTCTTAATTTGACCTTTAGTAAAGAAAAGAGTCAATGTCAAATATTTAACAATAGTACATCTCAGTGTATTATTATTGTTATTTGTTTAAAGTTTGAAGTCCAACTGTCAAAGTATATTCAGGTGTAGAATGAGTTTATTTTTTCCTTAATTGACCTTGAAATGAAAATAAAAAGGGCAAGATCAAAACTTTTGATAGGGTTCAGCTAGGTTATATACCATCTATCTGTGATACAAGTTTAAAGTCTGTATGTATAAGGAATCTTGTGTTATGGCCCGGACAATATTTTTTTTAAAAAACGCTTGACATTGAAAGACAAAATAAGTCAAGGTCAAACATTTTGGTGGCGTACACTCTGTCTCAATAACAACTATCTATGTTCCAAGTTTGAAGTTTTAATGTCAAAGGGTATTTAAGTTACGACCTGGACAAAATTTGGAAGAAGAAGAAGATCCACAAAAACAATATGTCTCTCCTTGAAAGGGGAGACATAATTCATGTTGGGTGATCACGGTATTAACAAGCTAATAAACGCCATAAAATCAGAAATTGCAATATATTCAAATAAGACAAAAAATTTGCCTATGAAAGAAATTGCTTTTCTTACTGTTGTGATCTGTGATGACGTGAACCTGAGGGTCGCTAGACTTAGGTATCTTTCCTTGGAATGTATGCACCACGGTCATCGTGTTCAAATTGACTATTTTGATCTTGTTGCTCCCCATGTTCAAGAGCACGTGTTCGTCATCGATCAATTCGAACACCCCCGGTGTCTCCATCTAAAATAGTAACGGCGGTGTTTCTTTCTTACTTAATTTGACATTATGTTGAAGTAAGTTTGCTAAGTTTGATAAGAGTAAATGTTTTAAAGAGATGTGGTCGGTGGGAATACGTATGAAGCAAAAAGGTTTTATGGTTACTTACGAGGTTTGCTTGCCGCACGATCTTCATATCCACAAGGTCATAGACTATCAAACCAAAGTCGTTTGTGTGTTTACTCGTTTGTTTAAACAACGCTGCAACGTATCTACTGTTCGGTAGCGTAATGATGCTCCTGAGAATGAATAAAGTTAATTTGGATAATAAATAAAGTTTAGAATTTTATTTAAAATAAATTTTTGTAAAGTTATTTATTATAACAAGAATAGAATTCCTGGGTCCCCCGCCGTTCAAGCAGTATACTAGTATACTGTTCTGTGGAATCATTAAACTTCGTGGGGGCCAATTTTCGCGGATTGCTTAAATTTTACAGGTTCGTGGGGACGCGACCAAGGCTGATTTAAGAACTTAACCAAGGTATTAGTGGTATAAACATTTGGTATAAATTTCATGTAAATCCATCAAAATTTGTAGGCATGAGAGCGCTTACAAGGTCAATTTTTGGATAAAACGGAGTCATTATTGTGGTCAAAGTCCCATACCTCCAGCAAAAAGTATCGACCAATGCTAATTTTCGAACTTGACCAAGGTAATAGGTGTATAAACATTTGGTATAAATTTAATGAAAATCCGTCAAAATTTGTAGGCATGAGAGCGCTTACAAGGTCAATTTTTGGATAAAACGGAGTCATTATTGTGGTCAGAGTCCCATAACTCCAGCAAAAAGTATCGACCAATGCTGATTTTCGAACTTGACCAAGGTAATAGGTGTATAAACATTTGGTATAAATTTATTGAAAATCCGTCAAAATTTGTAGGCATGAGAGCGCTTACAAGGTCAATTTTTGGATAAAACGGAGTCATTATTGTGGTCAGAGTCCCATAACTCCAACAAAAAGTATCGACCAATGCTGATTTTCGAACTTGACCAAGGTAATAGGTGTATAAACATTTGGTATAAATGTAATGAAAATCTGTCAAAATTTGTAGGCATGAGAGCGCTTACAAAAAAGTGTGACGGACGGACGCACGGACACACGGACCCACGGACACACAGACCCACGGACACACGGACCCACGGACACACGGACACACGGACCCACGGACGGACGCCCGGCATTTCTATGTCCCCGCTCCGCGTTGCGGCGGGGGACAAAAAAAATTGTCGGGAACCATGAGCCAAACTCAGAAAACATAAATGTTCTATATCAAAACAAGAACAAAACTTTGATACTTTAAAATGCGGCTTTGGAATTTGAGTAGATCTAAAATCAATTTTTCTGTTCCTGTGGGCTTAATAAAAGACTTGTTCATTTATGTTGCTTAACAATTATTTTAGCAAAGCAATGTTCTGTAAAGTAAGAAATTAAATAATGTCAAACAGATTCTACCCACCAAACATTGTCGCCAATGTTGAATTTTTCCTTGTGTCCTCTTTTCTCTGGACGAGTCATGTCCCACAAATAAACAACCTTGTCTTCAGTGATCGTAACCATTGTCTTAAAATCTACAGTCCTCGCGTCCGTAATATTACAAGAATGTTCCAATATATACTTGCGTTCTCCCGATTTTAGGTCCCATATTAGGATGTCTCTATTGGACATACAGTACAATGACTTTCCATCTTTGTAAGCATGGTAGTTAAGGGTGTAATCATCGTTTTTACCTGTAAAAAATTATTTTTTTTCAAGTTTACATGAAATTGATTTTTTGTAAACCTCAATTTTACTCAAAAAACATGGTAAAATCGTTTGTAAAAAAAAAATCCCGACACATAGTAGCATGGCTCTATATATGGGGCTATTATACCTTATTATCATTTGTTCATTATCTTTAGATGGAATGTAAATAAAATTGCAGCCTATAACTAATACGGCTTCGATGAATAAAAGATTCATTTTCAAAATATGTTGAACTTTAGATATATTATAGCTGAAATGTTTGCATATTTCTAAATACAGTACAAGCGCTTTATCAATAGATAATCAAAACAATTGAATTACTAGTATCAAGCGATTCCAAAATAAACAAGAATAGAATTCCTGGGTCCCCCGCCGTTCAAGCAGTATACTAGCATACTGTACTGTGGAATCATTAAATTTCGTGGGGGCCAATTTTCGTGGATTGCTTAAATTTTACAGGTTCGTGGGGATGCGACCAAGGCTGATTTAAGAACTTAACCAAGGTATTAGTGGTATAAACATTTGGTATAAATTTCATGTAAATCCATCAAAATTTGTAGGCATGAGAGCGCTTACAAGGTCAATTTTTGGATAAAACGGAGTCATTATTGTGGTCAAAGTCCCATACCTCCAACAAAAAGTATCGACCAATGCTAATTTTCGAACTTGACCAAGGTAATAGGTGTATAAACATTTGGTATAAATTTAATGAAAATCCGTCAAAATTTGTAGGCATGAGAGCGCTTACAAGGTCAATTTTTGGATAAAACGGAGTCATTATTGTGGTCAAAGTCCCATAACTCCAGCAAAAAGTATCGACCAATGCTAATTTTCGAACTTGACCAAGGTAATAGGTGTATAAACATTTGGTATAAATTTAATGAAAATCCGTCAAAATTTGTAGGCATGAGAGCACTTACAAGGTCAATTTTTGGATAAAACGGAGTCATTATTGTGGTCAGAGTCCCATAACTCCAGCAAAAAGTATCGACCAATGCTGATTTTCGAACTTGACCAAGGTAATAGGTGTATAAACATTTGGTATAAATTTAATGAAAATCCGTCAAAATTTGTAGGCATGAGAGCGCTTACAAGGTCAATTTTTGGATAAAACGGAGTCATTATTGTGGTCAGAGTCCCATAACTCCAACAAAAAGTATCGACCAATGCTGATTTTCGAACTTGACCAAGGTAATAGGTGTATAAACATTTGGTATAAATGTAATGAAAATCTGTCAAAATTTGTAGGCATGAGAGCGCTTACAAAAAAGTGTGACGGACGGACGCACGGACACACAGACCCACGGACCCACGGACACGGACACACGGACCCACGGACGGACGCCGGCATTTCTATGTCCCCGCTCCGCGTTGCGGCGGGGGACAAAAATACCAAAGTTCATTAACATGTAATACGGTAATATGTTCTTTTAGTATGAACTCCGCTTACCTTTATGCACTTTAACGTCCTTCAGAGTGTTAATGTCAGCAATGTGAAGGTCGTTCGTGTAACAATCACAGTAAAAAACTTGACGCTCGTCTGCAGAAATCGTCAAGGCGTCCACCGTTAGGGGATCACCTTTGGCGTCATAAGTGAACACTTGGCGGGTACAGACGAACGTTTTCTGTTTCAGGCTAAATACCGATATGTGTCGTTGTGTGGCATCGGTAACAACCAAGTAATTATCTGATCCTGTTAAATATAAAATAAAGTAAAGAAAAATGGTATGCAAGTTGTATCTTTCCAATAAAAAAGGTATATTAATGCCAATTATTTAGTTAATAACTACACAGAGCACAATTCTGTCAGTTAAACCTATATACATTTATACTAGATAATCCAGTAAAACGAGATTATACTTACTACTCCTAAAATTGGTTTGTACCAAAAATACAATGCTATTAATATAAAAATATATATCTTATTAATTTTAAAACAGAAACACCAAACAGCACGTTAAAATATCGTAATTTAAAAGCATTTCTTTATGTTTCTGTAAACTATAGAAGTACATTTGAAACTCATTTATAAATTTATCAGTACTAAACACTTATGTAAGAGAAAAAAAAACATTCTAAATTATTTTAAGCAATTAAGCAAAAATCACATTTTACTTTATAAAAAGCGCTATTTTTCGCTAATTAAGCTATACATCAATCTTGAATATAAACCTGTATGATATAAAACTTCACGAAACGAAATAATAATCAAATTCTTTAAGGAGTAAAATTACAACGGGAGATCTTGGCAATGGTTATCAAAGGTAGCATTCAAATTTTTCATTAAATATTTATTGGACAGCTGTTGCTTATTTCGTGATACATTGTAATAAATAAATTCAGAGGCGATGCAGTTAAAGCTTATTTTGTGCTAATTGATAAATTCAAATTTCACCAAATCAGTTCATCAATCAATATCCTAGCTGTTTTTCAGTCTATATTGGTGGCCTATAAATTAATTTCAAAATCATTAAAAATGTGGACGCTCAAGCTAGCCACGCAAATGATAGAACTCATCGAAAACTGTGTTAAGTGTAGCAAACTTATAAGTAATTAACTATGACAAAAATTAACAACATCAAAACAATATTCAAAAGCTGTTGAAGCACGACTTATACATGTACCTCTTACCATTATAGTAGTAACTAGGTCTTACAGTTACTGTAAAATACCAAATCAGAAAAGTAAATACTGAGAAAATGTACAAATGCTACATGTATGAAGCTGCGGTCATATTGAATGTTTACTTCTGACGACAATTCAAATGCAGCATTTTGTAGTTGCGTCAAAGACAAGTGGGACTAGCAAGAAAATGAACCGACTATGTTAGAATTGCAATTTCATAGTTATTACAGATTCGATATTCGGAAGAATTAAAGATATCATAAAATGTATAATAATTTCATATTGATTTAGATTACCACGAAGGCATAAACCTAGCAGGATAATATATATTTGTACTCAAATACATGTAACCGTTAACCATTCAATACCTTCCACAAGTCCATCTGTTCCAAAACTTAGACCTCCCATGCTTTTGTTGACGATTTCATGTTTTAATTCACCAGATTTTGCATCATACAAGTCCACCATTTGGTCATGAAAAACCCCTAACCACGTGTTTCCGGCACCTCCCACAACCATTATAGATTTATCAGATTTGGGTTGAATGCTGTATATTACATCTCCCGATTCTTTTATAGCTTTAATGCTGGATATGTAATTTATGAGGATCATTGTATCATTGTTTACATAATGAACAGAAAATGGATTATGGTCCGGTCCATCATATGTGCGTATTAGTTTTCCGCGGACGACATCCCAAGTTCGAATTTCATCTCCAAACTGACAACCTATAACGAAACAATACAAACATCTTCAGTATGCATGATGTGGTTTTTGAAAATTCTTAGTTTATTCGATTTTTCGTAAAGATTCTATACAACTAAACTTACAAGTGACTGCAACTTTCCCGTCTTTTTTCAGGTCCAGAGATTTTAGAGCCCCTCTATGTCCAGCCATAGCGTGTCGCATCTGCCCTCCTGGCTTGATTAGAACTTCTTGATTGGGGCGGATGTGTGGATGATTACATGCCATGCATTGCTTTACAAAGTCCTCCACAATCTATAAGTTATTTTTTTCAAAATGTTATTAATATTTTCATTTAAGTATAAAATTCTTCAAATTTATGATACAAGCAGACAAAAATAAAAGATGAGTTGTTCATACAAAAGTTTAACAATGAATTCAATAATAAATTAAGTCCATTACCTTTTCATTTGTAAGACGGTCTATCATTTGAGAAGGGAACATAAGCGGGTCATAAATGACGTCATCTTCCGACAACTGACAGGCTCCTCCAATCAGGTCGAGGATCTTTTCTTTTGGAAACTTACGTCTTGCCAAGTCAAAATCGTCAATAAGTTCTCTGCAAATGGCAGAAGACAATTAAAGATAAAAGTTTGATTCCAAATACTAGTATGAGGACAAATTAGAAGGAAAAAACCTAAGAACAATTGGTGATCGAAGATAACCAATACCTGCATGAGGTTGCCAACAGTTTGTGCTGCAGGAATTCATAATTGCTTAAACATTTTTCTTTAAGCGCTTCGACGTCCCCCGCATGATTCAGATGATAAGGAAGATTGTTCAATTTGCGCAGATTGTATGCATCTCCATACATTAATGGCTGCGACATTACGCAGCGCTCCTCCTCATAGTGTTTCCCATCTTTGTCTTTATACGGTTTCTTCTTTCCTGAAATATCAGAGTTAGAGATTTCTAGTAAACTTTTTAATTCAAGCAATAGCATTAAATGATGTTAATGTATAGGCTGCGCATACCATTGGCCCATTTTCCGTCAAAGAAATCTGCCAGTTGACTGTGTAGGAATTTGACTGTGTCTTTGGTACAATATCTGGATTCGGCAGCCTCTACAAACTGTCTGTGGTACCAGCTGGTAACCGTCACATTGTCCGCACCTCTCTCCACTGCGCAGATCATCAGATATTATAGTAAACAACATACTCAAATAGCCAATACATTTCAATATACATGTACGTGTATATTTGTTTAGATATTTGTTGATATCTGTAATATATATTTGTTTAGATATTTGTTGATATCTGTAATATATATTTGTTTAGATATTTGTTGATATCCGTAATATATATTTGTTTAGATATTTGTCACAATAGCTTTAAGTTAATATGTTCCGTCGATAACTTTTAACTCTAGACCTGCCTAACCCCTCTTTCTCTGTTGAAGCATCAAATTATTTAGGAAATCCTTTGTCAGAATTTTGGGGTACGTTCTTTAGATGCCCGACATGTACTTCGTAACACAAGATGATTTAATAAAAAATATAAAGAGTACAAAAATATACCGAGATACTGTTGAAGATCAGTTCTAAGTCTTGCCATCAACAGAGGAGGCAGACGTCGAAGCGGTGGTTTCCAAAATTGGTACACGTCATTTAGTACGTCATCATCGCATGACAAAATGTCTTCTAACTCCGACTCGGATAACCCATTTCTTGCTATAGTTTTAAAAATAGTGCTTTTATTGAAAATATCTAACTAACAAGTCATCTAGGCAAACTGAAATAAATCGATCTACTGACCAGTGGTAAGATATCCCATAGAACGAGACATCATCAAATATCCATGAGATTTTTCAAGACGTTGAAAGAGGGCGTCAATGCTCTTTCGAATTGTATTTTCCAGAACCGTTTCTGATTCCGGAGAAAATGAATTCCAGCGACAAGCTTCATCTAGAGACATTTTCAGATAGAGTGGCAAAGGGCATTTCTCAAACGCCTTCAGTACTATGTCCAACTGCTTTTGAGTCAGACACCGCTCTTTCCTTTTTAGCCAGTGATCCACAATGCCTCTAGCATCGCTTTTTGGTAACTTTGGTATGGAGAAAAGACTTTCTGGAGGCAGGAAGCTCTAAAAATTATTTCTTTAGAGTTATTGCAAACTTATTTAATTATTTTAACACAAATGATTTGCTACTTCTTAAATACTTAAAAGCGATTATCAGCATATCAATCAGTTTATGGTTTCGTTTAATAATTCCTTAATAATTTTCTCACTAGTTTCGATTTTGTGTTTTGCTTGCTTTAAAATTGTATCGACTTAATTTGTTATTCAATTTTGTTCTGTGTTTATATTTCCGTACACAAATAAATACACGCATTGAGTTGAACATTTAGTGTTCAAAGAAACACTTAATCATATTAAGTAACAAATTTACCGTAAGATTTGGGAAGCACTCGTACATATCTTCTTCTAATGTAGACACAATAATCTTTACGTATGATGGGAGATGTGTCGGCAGCCAGAAGAGATTCCGCGCATTGTTAGCTGGATCAAGCTGGTCTAGTGAATCTATCATCACCACCAGAGGGCGCTCAGCGCGCGCGTATTGAAGGACGTGTTCGAATTGCTCAACAAGTTCCCGTAGTTCCTGAAATCATAGTTATTATATTTACTGTTTAACTGTGCTCTTTATTTATTCTTTTTAAACCCTTTTTATCCAAATGTGGTCAAGAATTTTGTTATTCTATGTTTAAAATGATAACAAAAACAAAATTCGACCATCAATAAAATGTCACCAATTAAAGTCATTGATGAAATGTTGATTTGCATTTTATGGTGTTCTGTGGAATTAAAGAATATCCCTCACTTCTGATACTTTAAGGTCCTCCTGGTAAATAAGAGTTATCTGCCTTGTTAGACTCTCTAAAAGAGCAGTTATATTGGAACTTCCGGGAGTTGTTCCAACAAATCTTTGAAAAAGAAAAAAAAAACACAAAGAAAATTAAAACTCATTTTTCCAATTACGCTTTTTCAATTGAACAATTTGCGTCGTCGTAAGTTTATTTCTCCGAACATTCTATACCTGAAAACAGAGGCCGTGGATTTTCTTGTTGTGGCGATTTCCACCGCCTTCGCCATTAGAGTTGTCTTTCCACTTCCAGAAGGCCCGTGAATCGCTAGAATATCGGAGCTGTCGTCATTGAGGTACTGTCGGATTCTCTGTGGTTTGAAGTTATCATCAATTTAAAAATGAGCACTTGTGCAGCAGCGATTTAAAGTATCAATATTATTTGTCATACGTGATTTCTATCATTTAATTGTGAGCAATATACCTTTCATACATGTTACAGTTGTAGCTGAGAGAGCTATTAACTCAAAAGTTCTATTTGAAACTATGCACACGCGTTTTTTTTATTTCCCCTTTTTTTTTTTTTTTTTTTGGTAATAATTTTAAAAGTTAATAACCCCTCTCATACAGTATGATAAGAACTACGGAGGTGCTCGCATTCTTCTATTCATGCGCGGATCCAGAAAATTTTCCGGGTGGGGTGTTCCGAATATCTATGTTTTCCGGGGGGTCCGAGGCCTATATAAGGTAATTTTACTATGTAAATTTAAGAAATTTGAATTTTTCGGGGGTCCAGACCCCGCCCCCACCCTCTAATTCCGCGCATTTCAAATTTATCTAATGATACATGTACATGCGAGTATTCACATTTAACAGGAGCAATTTAAAATTTTTTTCTAGTATTTTTCTGTTTTTATGTTTAAAAAATAATCATGTTATGATATACTAAAAGTATAGCTTCAAATGGTGTAAAAAGTTCATTAAAATATTGAACCTCTTGTGCTTTTTCCCTTCCGTAAAAATTCTCCAGCTTGTTTTTGCAGAAAATGGTGTGATTTACGACTTCGTGGGTCAAATTATCCCCGGTCTCTGACCTCCTTCTTTCCTCTACCGCATCATGGACCATTGTGATCATTCTGTTCGTGAAATCTGAGGTCATCTTTGATAAATAGTTCTTATGTCCTGGGTCGTTTGCGTCGATTCCTTCAAAAGTTAATGAAAAACTGAACATTATAAATATATTATAAATGTTTATGTCCAATTAGTTACAGATAAAAATTAAAAGATAGTTTATTTTATTTTTAACTTTATTCATAAAAATCAACACAATCCTTTAAATCCTTATGAATTATGCCTATTTTAATCGAATCACGTTATGTACAAATTATTAGGTTTTTCAAATCAAACACTCCTGTGACACAGATCAGTTTGAAAACGAAAGTAGACGGTGGCGGGTAATAAATCGTGAATTTTAATGAGTAAAAAATTAGTGAGGATGAAACTCTCTGTGTACAACACGATTATTGAAATTATGCACACGCATAATTCTCGGGATTGCTTACCGCTCATTGTGAAGGAATTTCCCGACTTTTCTATATCTACGATTGGAAGTATATACGCTCAAGATTATCAAAAGAAAATGAGGAAAACACATCATATCCATTACAATCCTGTTAAAATGGAGATGTACTATGAACAATACTTGGAAGGAGTTCAAAATAAAGAGAGACATATATTATTAAGAATAGCTAATGAGATAGAACTGTCTCCGGCGCTGTTAGCAAGGATGGTTCTTGAAAGATATTTGTCATCAACCAAATATGGTGGAGAAAATCCACCCAGGAGTTACGTTACAAAGTTAATGAAAGACAATACGCTTATCAATGACCCAGTGCTGGCTTCAGAAATTCACGAGTGTTTGGTTAGTGATGATCATTACGGCCCACACGTGGACAATATAAAACAGTCCATCGGACATGAACATGAATGTAAACTTAACAGAATATTGGATTCACTCAATTTGACATACATTGGAGAAGATCAGATGAGGACTAGAGGGTTTGATAAAACTCCAGATGTTAAATTAGAAGTGCCATTTAGTGTTGATGGTCATGTTATTAACTGGATAGAAAGCAAGGCCTCGTTTGGGGATGAGTATAGTCACAAGGGTTATTTGAAGGACCAGTTCTGGAGTTACTGGAATAGGTTTGGTCCTGGTATGGTCATTTACTGGTTTGGATTTATTGAAGAACTGGACACAGACAGAGAAAAGGGAATCATTTTGAGTGACAAATTTCCTGAAAATATTGTGCGGATGAATCCCATAATGAAATGATTTATGCTATTGTATTGTCTGAAAATGGTACTAAATTAAACCTTATTTGTAAAATTCTTTTTAGTTTCTGTTTATAAAACATTCATTTCTGATAATACAATTGTTATTTCAGAAGAGTTGTATTTGAAAATTGATAAGGACATAAAGTAAAAAATCACCTTGTTTCCACTCGACATCATATTGACAAATATTTTTGGCAGGAAGAACCTTGGGAATCTTTTCATCACACAACTCCTTCAACAGACTTCTATTTTTCCTCCATTTTTCTTCAGGGCCATTGCTGTCTAAAATTTTCAATAGATAAAGGATCATCAATTAAGAGATTTGACCAATCCTGTAATTGTTGCTTTTGCAACATCAAGGAAAATTGTTTTCTGCTTTATTTTAAAAAAAAATCCCTTCAAAAAGGTTGTCCACACACAGAACAGATGCATTAAATTTTGCACCAAGTTTATTTTTCTAGATTATGTCCAGCACATACTGTATTTTGCACAAGTTGTGATACATTTGCTAACATCTATTACATGTTCATGTACCTATATAGTGGGAAACAATAGGCGCTGGCTCCACATCTTCAATGCCTTTAATTCTTCTTCTAAACCACAGACAGTGAGACTCGGGATCAGCAGCATCCAATATGCCCATCTCTGTCTCCTTTTCAGTTACTTAAGGAAAATAAGGATGAAATTATTCCCTCATGTATAGTACTTAATGCACATAAAAACTCAAATCAAAACCTGTTATTTTGAAGCTGTGAAAGAATTCATTTCCTTAATTTCTAAGATTAATTTCAAAACAATCTGCTGTATATTATTAAACAAGTCATATCAGCTCATGTAGCCCCTTGTCAACCTGAGTAAGGTATTTGATAAATAATTTTTTTTATTAGTTTGATCTATCATCTTAATAGCTACAGATGTTTATGGGGTGTACCTGATATGACATATTTTCTTGCTTGCTCAGGACCCAAAGCCTGACTAGCTGCCGTCTCTAAAGCATTCTGCATGATGTCATTCTCCTCCCAAAACTGATTGCTGGCTGCTCGCATCTTTTTGGCATCCGTTGACAGGAAATCTGGTAGGAACTTGCTTATTTGTGTGAGAGCATAAACTGGGGGTACTGCATTCTCGTCGCGTTTGTACCACCTTAAGTTGAAATATTAATTAGATATCCACGTACAAGATTAGCGCATTTTAAAAAAAATCTAATTCCCTATAGCCAATTGGAATGGTATTTACTTGTTTCATTAATTTTTTTAAATTTATTTTCAGAAAAATCTTATTCCATAGCTAATTGGAATGTAATTAGACTATTTCATTAATTTTCTTAATTTATTTTGACTTTCTTTTTCGATAAACTGCTTGTTGTCTTCCCAAAACAATGCAGCGGCACGTACACGTAGTTTAAAACGGATTTTACTGTACTTGTAATTCTTACCTGAGCAAAACCTTTTTGGAGTCCGGATCAACAACTTCAACTAGTTTCTCAAACTCTGAGGCCTCTATCACCCTCGGCAAATTTCTGTACCCATATCTGTGTGACAGCATTGACTGAAAGAAAAAGGGGTATGTCAATTTTACCAATGAACCCCCACTTGAAAAAAAGGCTTGAAATGGATTTTTTACGCTCATAAAATGGACGATGTGAAATACGGCCCTAATAAATTTACAAAAAAGGTCGTAATTTCTTTTCTTTTTTTTATTTAGCATTTACTTAATCTTTGATATATTAACCCTCTTAGAAATACCTTAATTAAACGTTTTTTATCCAAAATAAAAAAAATACATAGAAAATTTATATTACACATTTTATTTATGGTAGTGATACACTTTTTGTGTGTACTTCCTCCGTAGAATTGCACTCCGCCTACATTTAAAAGCCCTTATGATACACGAGCGCAGATCGGTACAGATTTATCAAAACCAATATGTACTCTCTGGTTTATAATTTTTCAATTTCTTGAGAGTGAAATGAAAATATGAAATCCGCCCTTTGGAACTTCTCTGCATTGTCAACACGATCCATATACCCAACACCAATTATTGTATTGTGGCTTGTATATATTTTTTTCATATGCAATATTTTTATTTGTTTTTGTTTGAGTTCTATAAGAGTAATATTGTTACGGATAAGGCGGGATTAGATGTACTGACTATGAAGTTTGGTCCGGTGGAGAGCCTCTGACACTGCTGCACCTCTCGCAGACACATCTCCGTGCCGTTGTGTTCGTCCACGCTCTCGTTTCTCACCCCCCAGCGCATGTCCACCACCTGGAACTCGTAGCCCAGCTCCTGACAGAACAGTTTGATTTTAGGGTAGGCGTCCGTCATCCACATGTTTCTCTCATTCTCTGTGTCTATATAAAAAAAATATTATATAATATATATCAATATTATATACTAGCGTCAATATAAATTCGGAGTATAATCATATCATGAGATTTATTAAAGGGTACCTGAAATGCCGGTCAAATTTTGATATTTTTGGAGATATATCTTAATAAATAAATATCATTCTGGAAGTTTTACTGCGATCGCATGAGTATTTTTCAAGATATTTGTTTGTTAAACGTTATAAATACGATATCTCTGCTCATTGGCTTTGTTTTTTAGTTTGTGAATGGTTTGTTTTGTTGTACTTCTGCGGTTGCAGGCTCTTTGTAATTCTCACTGTTACATTGATGATTAGGATTTACAAACAAGAAATGAAGTAGAACCATTTTAACAAGAGCTTGGACTTTGGGTAGTTGTGTCAAACAGCAATGTGACGTAGGCCTGTCTATTTCATTGCCAGCCACTCAGCCATGGCGCTTTGAAATCAACACGATTTGTCTGGTTTTTGAGCTAAGACTACGCAATCTGTGTATATTTCACTTGAAACCAGCGTCATTTAAACTTGTTTTGACGCAAGAAATAGATAGCTACGTCCTACCGAAAGTCCAAGGTCTTGTTAAAATGGTTTTAAATCACAGATTCTTTCTCACGGCCGTTTTCTTTTGTGAATAGCTTAAATTCTTGTCGTGCATTTATAAATCGACTCTGATCTAGAATTTTATTAGAAAATCGACTGAAACCTGTCATGTGATTTACCTAATATTTCCTTTTATGTAGATTTAATGGACAACACGGATTTATTTCATATTTAATTCACATATAAGAATAGCCCTAGGCATCAATATACCTCTCTTGAGGGTAATTTATAAACAGCCAAACCAATTAAATTTAAATTTGTGTTATATGAAGCCGTTCATTTCTCAAAATTTAGATAATTAATCTGATATACTAGTATATTAAATAACGTGTTTAGGTCGTTTCGCATCGAATGAAAAAATGTTTTAACTCTCTCTCTCTCTCTCTCTCTCTCTCTCTCTCTCTCTCTCTCTCTCTCTCTGAGAACTAAACTGTACACTTACCTTTAAACGTACTACTGGTAAATATCCGAACGATTTTAGACGTGGACGGCAGATCACCCGTCAGACTGCCCATCAGAATAGCATTCACGCCAGATTTCTGCGTCCCAGATGACAAATCTGCGTTTGAGACAGTTTTGGTCAGCTTTTTCTTGCCCTTGAACACTTTGTCGTTTATCGTCGTCTTCTGTCTCGTCAGCCCCATCGTCTTCTCTCTCTTCAACATTCCAGTCTTCTCGTGGCGGAGTTTGGGAGGCTTCTCTTTTGGCACTATCGTTTTCTCCCTCTCCAAGTTAACTCTCTCCCTGCTGGTCTTTGGTCGATCATGTCTCGTGTTCGTACCACTACCCCCATTCTCTGTTTTCTTGATTACGGTTACATCCTCCGACGGCGATTTTCTCTCAGTGTTTCCGTTCGACACAGTGTGAGACGCTGGAGGTTGAGAATCCTTTTTGTCTTGGACGATATTCTTCTTGGAATCACTGGCAACAGAAAGCAAAAAGTACATATTATATAGTACACACACACACACACACAGATATATATATATATATATATATATATATATATATATATATATATATATATATATATATATATATATATATATATATATATATATATATATATATATATAAAATCATGCTAAAACATATGAGAAACAAAAATGAAAGTTGCATAGACTAACCTGATTCCAGAGGACGATGGTTTCCCCGCAGAACTTCCCATATTGACTTACTACTGCCTCCTCTCGTCCGTACAAGTCATGCTGGGCAAGTCATACAAGTCAAACAAGTCATGCTGCTGAACCATGTAAACGGTATCATATAAAAACATGAAAGAAGAGTTGGCTTGCATTTGGCATGATGTTAATACAGGTAAATAAGAAATAAGATAGATATGATAAATATCGATCGAGGAATCTAATAATGGAAACGTGAACCTACCCGGCTTTTAAATTCCGACAGAACAAGGGAATCTTCGCCAGAGTACAACACACTCAAGTCAGCCCACGATCAATCCGCAAGGCAAAATATTGGAATAAAGTAAACAATTATGGAAACCTTAACGTGTAATGTCATCAGGTTTAGAAGTTTCGAAATATGTAATTCCCTAGCAAACTAAACAGCTGATAGATCCACCTGCAGTTGTACGCTTAAAGGTTCTCATGTTGTCAAGAACACGTACACATTACATTCAGTGCGTCCATTTAAATGGAAACGAGTCTTGGACTGTTGGTGAATATCCCGTGCTACCGAAGACCACACAACAGTCGCCGTCCATTCCTACCCTGAAAGAATACTCGGAAAAATAAATTGCGTTTTCGTGAGAAGCTGAATGTTTTTGTGTTGGATCGCACATTCAACGGTGTTCAATTGCCGGTTGTGCTTGATTGGTTCAATTTGCCCTATTCAATCTTTCTGATGTTTTAAATTGACAATTATTTCAGTTAAAAATAAGTACGGATGACTACAGGCTATTTAACTCCGATTTTTAATAGTTGCTTTTTTTTAAGTGTTATCCATAGTATATAACAAGAGGCAGTATCCTAGACGCAAATTTACCCCCTCCCCAAAAGTTATATATAGTTTAATAATATACATGTAGTTATATATGAACCCAATCATATGTAACGTACAACTTTATTTTTTTTATTTCCTTTATTTAAAATACAAATAAACTTTTAAAGATTTCTGCTCTATTTAGTATCAGGTTCAAGGGGACTTGGACCAAGACAAAAGGCCACAAGCGGATTCAACTTGTCAATTGGGCTGCAGTACTTTAAAAGGATCACGAGGGCTGGTTGGTTGTGGACATTTTTAGACTATAAAAATCTCCTTAAGAAGAAGAAGAAGAGTTCTGTATACAGATATTTATTTAAACAAACATTCAAATTTTAAAGTAATATAATATTTTTTTTTTCTTTACTAAACAATAGTTTATAGCTAAACATCAATTTTCAAAAATGAAAGGAATATCTTGTAGGTAATTTGTTGACACCAGTGTCCTTAAAATCAATCAAACAGATGTCTACCCAGATAGCAGCACATCGTTGGCCCAATCTCACAATATGGTTGTATTATCGCCGTTGGGTTATCTTTATTGGGCCAACGGTGGTCCAACATGAAATATTGATAGTTGGTTATGTATTATGGGGCCAATGTTGGGCTAACTGTTGGCATAATATCATAAAACTATTGTAGTTAGAGAGAGTATTTGTTGCGGGGTTGACATCGGCCCTGGGTTGGCCCAATGTCATGAATCTGGCTAAGCATCATGGGTAAACAACATCCGGGCTACTTTTCGTAATATACCTGCGCCATTTTTCATTTGACATGAGAATATTGAGACCGATACTTTGCATATCTGCATCCAAATCGCAAGTATGTATGGGAAAGGGAAAAACTTTTCTTCCAAGGATTGTCTTAAAGGACAGTATTTGAAAGTAAGTAGAATTTAAAAGGTCATTTACCTGTTATTTTAGTATAAACATCTTTACTTTAGGCCAAAAAAAAATATATTCCTGTTTCCTGTCACCTGACCAAAAAAATTAGGGTAGGTAGGTAGGAAAAAAATTTTATTTTTAAAAAATATTTTATTTTTAAAAACTTGGAGCATGTGTGTTATAATGAGAAAGAAGTATATTCACAGTGTACGGTATGTTAATGATGATTTAAAATTTCCAAATGTCTTTGTATTATTGATGCATGTAATGTATAGAAAACAACCTTTAAAGAAAAAAAAATAGATTTTTTAAAAATAAAAAATAAAAACTAATATTATTTGCAAAATTTAATCTACATGTGTATGAATGTATTTATCCTTTTCTGGATAAATATTTATGTTTTGTATTAGCTTAATGGCAATATCAATTAAATCAGTCTCTGTACTTCCGTGTATTTGGGGTATTAGTCCAACCCTTTGACCCACTTACTACCGTACTTTATGTAGAGGATCTGTTTAATTTTCAAGATAATATAGAAAGCAGTTTTATGATAATTCTAACATTTATTGCAGTTATTAACTAATAGCAGGTTATTAACTAACTGTAATATCAGGATTCAAAGTAATAAACATCGTTTTTGTAATTTCCAATGCACAGTATGTTGTTGCATCACCCGTATTTATAACCCCTGAAGATAAGATAGTTACAAGTTAGAACCATTTTAACAAGGCCTTGGACTTTCAGTAGGACGTGACTATCTATTTACTGCGTCAAAACAAGTTAAAATGATGCTGGTTTCAAGTGAAATATACACCAATTGCGTAGTCTTTACTCAAAAGCCAGACAAATCTTGTTGATTTCAATGAGCAATGGCTGAGTGGCCTACGATGAAATAGACAGGATTACGTCACAATGCTGTTTGACACCAACTACCCAAAGTCCAAGCTCTTGTTAAAATGGTTCTATTAACCACAAGGTTAATTTATGCAGTAAAGATGTCTGTAGATTAGTTTACTATCATTCTTTTGCCAATGAGGTTAATTTACACGATTGTGAACTCAGAAGACAGGGCGCCTTCACTTCTCCTTCTGAGGAAATTCTGGCGAAGTTACCGATCACCACCATGATCACAAAAAAAACTTTTAGGGTCGGGGGGTAAAAGATAGGGTCGGTCGGGCGACCGGAAACAGGAATAATTTTTTTTTTGGCCTTAGTAAGAATGATGTAAACTCAATGACTTGTTATTCTTGTTAAATTCTTATTTGAAAGCTTATTAAACATATAGGATGTACATGTACTTATAAATTTAATCGTAATGTATGTTTACTCTTTACTGAGAAAAGTACTAAGTAACAAATGTTTTTAAATACTAAATACTACAGTTTTAGAGATTGTTCGAAAAAACATAGCAACAGCTGATTCTATAAACAAAGGACATTGAGAACAATATCAATGGGAAAAGGGGGAAGGAAGTAACGGGCACTACCGCAGAGAAGAAAAGAAGGGAGAATGAGACTCGGGAGAGGGAGCAGATGGAAAGTGGCAGTGCATAATTTTTAATTTTTTGAAAAATACTATGGCATACCTGTGGTGTTACCCTCTTTGTTTTTTTAGACTTGCTTATTGATATCTTAAGTTTACTGAACTTGTGCATTCACAACAGAGCAGGGATAAAACCATTCCTGTATTACTACATGTGTTTTTTTTTATAAATGTTTTCTTCATGAAGTGCACTCATGAGCAATAAAATATGTTAAAATTTAATTATATTTTACTCTTTTCTTTTTGCTCAGGTATTTTTTGTCTTATATTGAAAGAATACAGTGGCCCAACAATGGCCCAATATTGTTCGTTTCATTGGCCCAACGATAAGACAACAAGTTGGTCCGATTAAGGGCCGATGAGCAAATTGCCGTTGGCCCAATGTTAATTGCTTACAATGGCCCAACCGTACAAAAGTGACGTTTGCCCAATATTAAAAGAATACAGTGGCCCAACAATGGCCCAATATTGTCTGTTACGTTGGCCCAACAATAAGCCAACAAGTTGGTCTGATTAAGGGCCGATGAGCAAATTGCCGTTGGCCCAATGTTAATTGCTTACAATGGCCCAACCGTACAAAAGTGACGTTTGCCCAATATTAAAAGAATACAGTGGCCCAACAATGGCCCAATATTGTCTGTTACGTTGGCCCAACAATAAGCCAACAAGTTGGTCTGATTAAGGGCCGATGAGCAAATTGCCGCTGGCCCAATGTTAAATGCATACGATGGCCCAACATAAGGAGCATTGTTGGCCCAACAAAGGTCCAATGACGTCCTGCTATCTGGGTATATGTGTAACTACTAAAATTCCACCAATTGCGTGCCAGTTCGTTTGATCGAGCGTGCTAAAATTTGAAATGTTGACTTCCATATTACTCAGTACTCATTTTTTTTTCGATGAAATTAATTAAGACTACTTAGGATATCGAACAAGAAACCCAACAATGCCAGTCTTTGAACTGACCAATTGCAATATTAAATGCGCGTTTACACGTTATACGGAATCTGTAGCATATACATTGTAGCAGCACGTGCTCAGTCGAACACGATTCTAGAATCAGATCCATGCCGTATCGCCATTTATAGGACAAAATATGAAAGGGAATGGGATGAGCAGACCTTTCAGTGAAAACTTGAACTTCGTTACATGTATTTGTCCTCAATACAAAGAAGAGCTTTATATAATATATAATGCGGATTTATATCAAAACTTTCAAAATCAATTTTTTCAATTTTTTGCACTTTAAATTCATATCCCATTTGGGCTATTATATCCCGAACGGACTATTATATCCCATTTAGACGATTGGTCCCAACCTGTTAATAGCATGGCGTTTCTTCGATATTAATTCAGAATACCAGCATGTTTCTTCCTTATATTTTGATATCTTAAGATCTATGTTAAGGTATTGGTACAGACTTGAGAATCATAGTCAATCCTTTCGACTTTTATATAATGCTTATTGTGAATCTAAACAGTTTTTTTTAACAGAAAATTCCCTCCTGGTATGGATCAATTCAATTTTTAACTAACAGCATTGATGGCACTAAAAATTTACTGTAAGTAACAATAAAAAAATCCAAAAGAGCACTTAGAGACAGTCTATTTAAATACTATATTAAAGAATGGAATTCTCAACTCATCGTACATGCTGGCAAAAAACTAAGTTGCTACAGCACTTTTAAGCAAAATTTTGGCCAAGAGAATTACCTTAGATTACTTAAAAATTTTGAGCAGAGGAGAAGTTTAACACGTTTTCGCATTTCCGCTCATCGACTTAATATTGAAAGAGGACGTTATCAAGACATTCATCGACAAGAAAGATACTGTAGTAGATATAATGTCAAATCAGTTGATGATGAAAAACACTTTTTATTCTCGTGTCATCATAATAAGGCATTAAGAGATACTCTGTACAATCTAGCTAATGACTCTTGTAAAAATGTTCAATACATGGACAATGACCAAAAATTAATCTGGCTTATGACGAATGAAGACATACAATTACTTGTACAGTTCAGTGAAATGATTCTTAAAAGTGGAGTATAATTTTTATATTTATAGATTATATAATGTATAGTGTATCTATTTCAAAGGGGGGGGGGGGGGTGGGGGTCAGTTATGTAACGTATAAGCATACTGGCTTGAACAGTTTTAGTACAAGTAGTCCAGTCTGATTGACTGTGCAGGCACCGTCCCTTGGTACTCTCTGATTTCAGGCCACCTTGTTTCTGCATAGCTACATTGTTCATACATGATCTCACATAGCTAAATGTGTACATATCTTACACATATATTTCACTGTAGTGATGAATCGTTTTGCATATGATTGTTTGTAATGTGAACCTAGACATTCTATGCTATTATTTCATTCATTATTTGTTATAATCATGATTATATGCCTCCTGAGGGCCCTTGATTGATGAATAAACTATATCTATAAGAAACTTTCACGTGTTGCTATTTCTTACAAATACTGTATCAATCCATCGAGTATAGGGTTAGGGTTGGCAAGTGTTATTTGTGGGGGGTTTTGGTTCGGGTTTTTTTTTTTGGGGGGGGGTGTCAAATAAGTCAGTCGGTAGCCAATTGACGAGTAAAATTTTGGCGCCTCCGATCAAGCAAATTCACACTACATTTCGTAAGGAATTTACATGTGTTCACCACCAAGGCAATATGGAATACTCCAGGATACCAATGTGGGTGAAAAAACGTCACATTGGAAACGCAATAACCGTGTATAGCTACAGGTATGTTGTTTATACCAATTTGGAGTGGTGCGAATCTGGATGTGGAAGGCCATCTCAAATGTGCAAAGAAGGCTGTAATTTTGTAATGATATTGTGGGTATTTAACAATGATAAAGAAACGGTGTCCATTATCTTGGGCTAAGGTTACAATAAATGGACAATATCACCGATATCCCCAGTCTCCACTCAGAGTTGTACCATTAACGCACTTAGTTCACAGTTCTCGCCTGTTACTCTGCATCTACACAATCAATAAGCAGAACTTCTCTAATAAACAACACAGGTCGAGTGAGAATATGAATAGTTTATTAAATATTTGAATTGCACATTACAAGTTAATATATAAAAATTGTATCATCTTGTTCTTTTTTTTTTCAATGTTTTTTTTCCTGACATAATTAGTATTAAAAAAGAGACATTGTCAAATGGGAACCAAGTGTAAGTTTGTTTTTGTTTAAATAGAAAAAAACAACACATTATTGAATTCTTTGTGACTAATACTACAGCAGACTTTAGCACAAATACTTTCTTTTTTTCCAATACTTTAATGACACTAAACATTAGACGAAAAAAATAATAACAGAGAACATAGTGGTAAAGTCAGCACAATACACATGTAAATAATGAATGCACAAAAACAAATACCTCATCTGTTTCTACAGTCGTTAACAATAACGGATACTTAATCCATAATAATAGCTGTGTCCATACATGTGTACTACAAGGAATGTTCAATCGGTCACAAATCCACATCTAATAATAACTCTGCTTTGAACCGTCAAAGGTAGCATAGAAAAGCAGATATAACTTATACATGTACATAAGAATAAAAAGAAGGGTACCAGTACTCAAGGAACAGTAAAATCACCTATTTTGGAAAAAAAAATAACAATTAAAAATAAAAATAAAAGAAATATTATTCTGCATTTTTAGACTATGCAGGTAGCAAAGTTTATTTGATTTATAAATAGGAAGTCATTTATCCAAGGTAGGAGGGGGTGGGGAGTCTATGTGCCTAATGGGGTGGGGGTGGGTGGTAGGTTATGGTGGAGTGGGATGGGGTGGGGTGTCTTATTGCTCCTTGAGTATTGAAGGTAAGATGTTGATCTTTTGCTAGCAATCACAGATATATATAGTAATTGTCTTTGGCAGTTTGAGCTTTCGCTCCTGATGAATCTAACTAAGTACATGACACAACAGCTGTGGGCCGGCATGACAGTGACCACAACAACCAACATTTCTACATCAGCAGTACAACTGGTTTTTACTTAGAATTTTCATGGAACATACCAAATTCTTTTTTCTGTTCCAAAATGTGCAAAACATAATGCATGAAATAATTTTAATTTTTAACAAAGCCCTAGAGTTGAATTTTGTTCTACAATGCTACTAATTGGCACTTTTTAAAAGGGGGAAAAATGGAAACTTTTCATTCCCTAACCTGGAGACTAGAAGAAAAAAGTTTAAAAAAAAATGCATTTTTAATTATTTTTTTTTTCTTAAAAACAAGATGTAGCAATGAATATAGGATGAAAAACTACATTGAAAGCACAAATACAGATAAACAGTGGAATGCAAGAGAATGGGACCCATGTCAACTAGATGTAGCTACTGTTCTCAGTAAAAACTTCTCTCTTTGTATCATACCTTTCTTATCTGCCCCAGTGAAAGAAAATACACCATGCGAAATGTAATAATATCAAGCAACACACAAATGACCAAACATGCAAAATAATTCTTTGCTTTCATTATTTGGATACTACAGACTGGTAGAACTTGTCTCCAGAAAGGAAGGAAATTTTTTTGCTTTCTCTGTCCCTGACTTTTTCCTTGAGTAACTACACCCCCATAATGATTTTGAAGTGGAATGTGGAAAAAAAATTTCATCACAAAACCATTTCGAAACAAAGAGGGGTAATAAGGAACTGTCTAACTTGATACAAGTCACTTTGAATGCAGCACTAAACAAAATAAATAGAAAAGAAAACAAGCTTATTGACATTTACCTAAATAAAGCAGTCATGTCCAGCACTTGACAACAATCACTTGAGAAACAAAATTAATTCTTATAGCTAAATGATATACCGGTAAATATGACCATTTCAGCTCTAAATACAAAAACTTATGCACCTTTCAATTTTTTTTTAATTTTTGACAAACACACTATCCATATCTATCTATCTATATATCATGTAGATATATACATATACATGTACATACACCCAACATCATGTCTAGGTTACCTCTTTTTTATTACAATATCCTCTGTATAAAAAGTACTTGCTGCCTATACAAATTTCAGCTACAAGGTACCTGCTTTATCTGCTGTAAATTTCCATAATTGAGTCACTTGCAGTGCCTGTTCCTCTGAATTTTTCATGTGTAGTCCACTCTCACTACTCAATATATATAAATATATATATATCCAAATTATTCCTCCATTGTAAATACATATACAAGATCAGAATTTTATGCAAGTACATTTCAAAGTAACTGCAGAAGTTAAGGGAGCTCATATGAATTTCTGATAGAATGGTAAGTTACAGTGAGCTTAAAAAAACTATTGAACACAAAAAATACTAAAAAGATGCAAATAAACACCCCTGAAATTATCATTCACTTTTGGGCAGAAAAATAATTGAGAATTTGGTTTTATAGTGGTACATGTAATAAGGATATATTTTTTAATTTTTCTTTTACATTTTCATTGGGTGAGGTATTAATATTCGAGCTGGTCGTTTGCAAGAACACATCAGTGACAGACTACATAAGTTAAATGAAATGAGTATTGGTGATGACAATTTTATATATTTTATGGCAACTTTCAATCAAAATCACTGCCTATTTATTGCTTCATGATTGGACTACTTCTTAAAATCAAGATACTGAGTCCTGCGGCCCTTCTGATTTATTGATCAGCATCCTCTGGATTAGTTGATTCAAGGGCAGATAACCTCTCCTCATACTGTCTGATTTTCTTGTCTTGATCTTTGACAGTTTTCTTCAGTTGTTTTACATCCTCCAATAAGTCTTTGATATTCACACCCTATTAAAAAAAACCCAATGAATCACAGTGACAATTTTCAAAGTACACACTGTCAGCTATACATGTACATTCAAAGCAGATTAATGATAGATATATTTTATAAGTTTCATTTAAAATAAGAAACTTTACTAAAATTGAAAATAACATACATAGAATGAAAAGAAGAAAAAAAAGTCTTAATCTCATAATTACTATATGAAAATCAACTAAAAAATAGTAACTTAAGAACCAGGTAAAATCAAAGAAAGTGCAAATTATGAGTAAATGATTGTGATGTGCAAATTAAGATAAATAATGTCAAATTCAACAATAAGTTGATTCCATGATTTATATATATATATCCTCCCTACTCTCCAAATAGATAAAACATCTCTAACATATATTAAAGCCCTTTGAAAGCTTGATGTTTTCCTGTTCTTAAGAATAGAAAAACCCATATGGATAATGAACTCTTTCTGGCATTCACATTTAAGACATAAATTAGTGTAATATGATCTTGTAGCAAACTAATGTTTTATTAAATTGATACCAAGTCCCAATTTGATAAACATTAAAAAGAATCCAAACCAAATGCTTCCTTAGTCCTGATACCACACATATAAATGCTAAAGCAATATAAAAGCATGTACTTTCTTAAAATACCCAATACTAGAAAGTTGTGCACAATCAGTCATGTTACATGTATCAACATAGTTAGGAATCACAAAACGTAAATTGTTATCAATTCACCTGAAAGAATTATACATTGTGAGTTGATACAAATTTTGAGATACTTTCAACCACAATATTACAGCAAACGTGCAAGGATCTGAGTTATACACATTGTGTACCGGTACATTATCTGTATGTCGAGGTCCAATGGGTAGGTGTTACAAAAATGAATCATACAACAGGTTGAGTGTGGACCATAGGAACAGGAGGCTGAAACTTTGTGGTTGAGCATATTTCAAAGTAACAATTAGTTCTCTAGACTCTATAGTATAGTTCTCTAATCTACTGCCACACCATTTCCATTTAACCTGTATAAATAATGAGATCTTCAATCCTCACTGCATGAAACCAGAAATCCTTGTTCATCTCACTCTTTGTAAAATTGCATAATAAGACAATATAAACTTGCACATAATACAGATTTCTGCTTATTTCAAGGACACTGCATTCATGGTGACATACATGCAATGGGTTCGGCAGTGAGGATGGAAGACAAGAGTTAGTTGGGTGAAGCAGGATTGTGAGAAAACCAGACTACTGGCGAGAGGGTGCCTCTACAACAGCAAGCTATCAAACGGGGAAACAACCAGGCACTATACATCTTAGCAGGTCTCTCCCAGGCCATCCTCATCTGTTGACGGAGCCTCGTATTGGGCCACTCTCTCCTCCAGCGTTTTTATTCGTCGCTCATGGGCTTTTACTATAAGTTTCAGTTTTCTAATATCTTCTAAAATTCCTTGTGGATCAAAGCCCTAAAGGGTGAAAAATGGGTGAAACACTTTGATATAGGTACATGTATCAAATTAATTGTGGTTTGCTACCGAGACGTTTCATTACTGACTGCTATGCATTCCACGTGGGTTTGTGGTTTACAATACTATTATGGATTATTTGATGTACATATGTGTTTTACTTAAAATATAATATCTACATGATATTACATCATACATCTGAGTTGAACTAGTGATTATAATAATTTAGTGAGAATGGGAAAGAGGGTGGGGTGGGGTATCATAATCATGTATGGACGCTTACTACAGTATTAGACTTATCAGTGAAACAAATTACTGGTAAGGTGGTGGTAGCTTTATCAACTTGAATTTAATATCCAAGAATTGCATCTATTTCACTTGAAAACTCAACATAAAACCAACATGTGACAATTACCAGTACATGTTAATTTAAAACGTAAAATCTTGTTTCATGTAATTAAAATATTGGATCATTCATGTCTAAACAAGGATCTAAAACTCCTGAAGTTAGTAAAGAAGTTCTTGTTCATTGTTAATTTTTAAACAACTTAAATAACATTTCTGAAACCTTGCATGGACGTGAAAGATTCAGTTTTCACAAAGTAATATATTGATCTATCCACCCAATTAAATGTTCATTAACAAAAATTGATTTATTACCTTTTCCAACCACAGAATCCTGAGTATGTGAATTGCTTGAAAAATGAACTTTATAAACTCATGAATTCTTGTTTTCAAACATGCACTGGGTGAAATTCTTGTTGTAAATGCATTGAGTCTGGGTATTATCATGCATAGAGATCTCAAAGCAGCTGATCTCCTATTCCTTAAACTATTGTATTTTAAATGATGTTTTGAATAATACTGTATATATGTGCACTTTTTTTTTCTTTTCTTATTTTCACATCAAAATTTGGCTATGGCAAATAAAGTGTAAAAATCTTGTGTTGCCTCCCTTATAACACATGTAAAAATATGCAGTTGGAATCTTGGATTGATTTGAGGATTTAATGGAATAGGAAATAAGAGGTACTTTTTCTGGCTAAGGGCATATGATCTTTACCTCTGGGTCTGATTTAGATCCTGGTTTGGAGCCAATCGAAGGTTTAGGAGGAGTAGTTTCATTTTCCTATATGATAAGGCAAACTTAACTTTCTGAATGCACAAATTATTTCTTTCTCAATAATATATAATAAGATATACAAAAGGTGTATAGATATATATACAGAGGTCATTCTATGAACTATGATTACAATACTTTAGTGAATATGGTAAGTTAAAGAGGGGAGAGGGTGATTATCATGTATGGATTTTGACAACAGTATTGACCTACAAGTGAAAAAGGTGGTTATAGGTGTATCAATGTGATCTGTGTATATTACATGTATATCATGGCTTTTATCACTTCTCAAAGCTCAATCGAGATTCAAAATGTAGCAACGAACAGTGCATGTACAATGAACCTAAAGTTCTTGAAGCTATTTAATTGGTTCTAGTTTGATATTAAACCTTATTTATACAGTTTCATATATCATATACATGCATAATAATCAACTTTAACATAATGTTTGAAACATTTGTTTACCTTGCATGGACATTGAATAGATTTAGTCTTTGCAATGTACTTAATCTGCCTATCCACTCAGTTATATGTCAATTTGAAAAGTTATTACCTGTCCAACTATAAAATCCCACCTCTGTGAATTGCTCCCAGTATGTACCTAATAATCTCATTTTTTCCTGCTTATATACATGCACTGGAGTAGGGATTCTTGTTGTAAATGCACGGCGTCTGGGTACTATCATGCACAGAAATCTCAAAGTACTTTAGTCAAATTACCATCTGTTCTACTATTTCTTAAACCATTTTTAATGGTGTTTATTGAACAATATATTCTAAGTATTATTTTTTAATTTGCACAATGTGATTTTAAACCTATTGCAAACATCTTGAGTTGCCTCCCTAATAACATCCTATCTAAGTAAATTTGTGCATTTGGAATCTTAGATAGGTATGAGGATTAATGAGAGGTACTTTTTCTGGCTAAGGGCATGTGATCTTTTACCTCTGGTTCTGATTTAGATCCTGGTTTGGGGCCAATCGAAGGTTTAGGAGGAGTAGTTTCATTTTCCTATGTGTCAGACAAGGTAATGTTACAACTTTGAATGAAACATTCCTTTCCCCATATATCATGTAATGAGAGATACAAATGTTGTATATAGAGGCCATTCATTCTGGGCATGCTTTACTGGTCTACTTACAGGGGGAAGTTCAGCCCCAGCTCCTGATGCTGCAGGGGCTGCCTCTGATGCTGGGCGGACAACAGAATGAGCAGTCTTTGCTTGGGGAGTGGAGGCCACTTCTTCAGACCGCCTGGAAGGGGTGGCTGGTACTTTTTTGTCCAAAATATTTGATTTGATGACCACTTTTGCTGGTTCCTTCATTTCAGAGGCAAACATGTCTTTCAATGAAACCTGTTACAAGGAATATAAACTTTGATTATATATTTTCAAAACAAAAATACATGAAAATTCTGCTCATCAGTAATGAATCAGTCATTTGAAGTGTTATCAAAGCTGTATGCAGACCATGTTTCTTAGTTGCTTCCTATACTTTACATTGAGAAAAAAATTCTCAAATTTCTTTTAAAAATTTCTCTTTAAAATAGAATTCTCTTTAAAATAGAACTACTGCAAACTTGTGGGTTTTTCGTTTTTGTTTAAGAAAGAATACGTTTTGTTTTTTGGGTTTTTAAATTTCATTGTTTACCTATAAAACCTAGGGAAATGTAATTTACCAGTAATATAATTACTATAAAAAAAATTTGGGCTTAAACCGGTATTTTACTTGTTAAAATATCCAGGCAGATGGATACAAACTTATCATAAATTGGTCAATATTTAGCAGCCTACCAGAACTGGGTTGGCATCTACACCTCGGAACCAGTCCTCTCCGCTGATAGCTGGCTGGTCACTGGCGGTGTCCGGGTAAATGTCATCTTGGAAGAGCTCAGACTGATCAAAGAAAGCAATCCCAGTTAAACACACAATCATTACCTCATAGGGAGACAAAGTCAAGCTCTCATTTTAGCTTCATCGCTTGAAGGGGATTTTACTTACTTTTCTAGGCACTGTAAATGGAATAACTTCAACTGTGCCGGCGTTCAGCAATTTGTATATTCTATTGAAATATATAGTTCATACTATTTCAATAATAAATTTAATTTTCACTTATGTTGCATAGATTATAACATAATTTGTAGCACTAATGAATAATAAAACATTAAAATTGTTCATAATTATGTTAATATAGATAATAACTTAATTCAATCTCTGTAGTTTTATTTCCTATCATCAAGTGCACTTTTTATTTCATATCAAACTTTTAAAATTGAAACTTCCATCCAATTTTAACGACAAATGGTCAAAATTTTGTACAAATTACATAATTTGTACAAAATATTTCAGCTTAAGAAAATATCCCAAACACAGTACCTCGTGATTTCACAGTTGTTGATGTTAAGCCCTCTCTTGCACATGACCCCAAAACCTCTGGTGGGGTCTCTGGACTGGTACAGGGACAAGTAATGAACATAGGGGGCCTCATCTGTGATTTCATAGTACCGGATAATACTGTCACCCTACAACATATGGAACATCATCAAATGCATTATACATGTTATTAACTTCATTGTCATACAGATACCTTCTTTGCAACAGGGTAAAAATTATATATTGTGCTAATAATCATACATGTAATGGCTCTCAGCTTTGCATTAAGTGAATAATGACATTTCTAGGAAGTATACAAGTTGAGGAAAATTCAAATCATGCCAAAGCAGGTTCAGTCTTGGATCCCATCTGTAGAAGTACTTTGATTAGTTTTGTGTATGTCTGTTGTAATGGTTTTACCTTTCCAATGAGATAAATCATCTCCACATCCCCATCATACACCGGCATTAACACTCCATTAGCCTGGTCAATCTCATCCAAACTCATCTGCTCCAGAGTGTTCTAAAAAAACCAAATTACACACTCTAATACATCACAACACCTGCAAAATATGGCAATGACAATATGTCTGTGACATAGATTAAATGGCATTTATTGTCTGTTACAAAGATTGAAACAAACTGTGTTACTGAAACAAGAGCTTACAGAGGAACTAACAAATCCTATGGGACTTTTTTCAAAATGAAAGTTATTCCTATCAAATGGCATACAATCATCATGTTTTAACATAACTTTTGGTAGGCCAAAGCTTCTGGGTATGTACCATACATAAATTGATTCAAAGTTGTGAGACCTTGACCTTCAACAAATGACCTTTGCTTAAGGTCATGGCTTACACTTCTTGTACCATGTATTAGCTGATTTTTTCATAAGACAGTTATGGACAGAATACCAGTATATAGAATTTTATTTTATTCATGTGTAGTTTAACAATGACCCCTACCCTTGTCTGCAGGCATTATACATTGCAAGTGCCTAAATTTATTAAAGACTTTCCATATAAAAATATATAATAATGATCAAAAAGGACTCCCTGCTTTAGCAATCTTTTTTCATAAATTAGGTTCTTTTTTACTTATCTCTAGATAAAAATCTAAGAAAGATTTCAAATAAAATTACTAAAATAACATACCGCATCCCACAATGCATATTGTCTTTCACTCATCCTTGAAAATCCTGTGGTGAAGACCTTGTCATGTTTAAGGTATAAAGCCTGGGCAGGCTTAGATCCCTGATGGCAAGGTTCCTTTGTTTCCTGGAATAAAAATGTCACAGTATAGAATATGCATTTCATATAATAAACTGCTGCAAAAATCAAATAACATTTTTAAGAATAACAAATACATGAAATTCCCTATTTCCTAATAATTTATCATTTTCATATGAGCTATCAGGATTGAGTAGAAAAGATTATTGCAGTCATAAGACTTTTTTATTCAATCTTAAGCTTAAGGTGAAAGGGAACTTATTTTAAACACAGGTAGATGTCTAAGCCATGAATGGAACATACAATTGTGAATAAAGGTGTTGCTTTCTACCTGTTTCTCATCTTTATTCACAGGGTAAAAGTTAAAGTCTAAAAAGCAACACATAACTATATTATTGACCTTGAAACCTAGGTAATATGAAGATCACAATATCAATACAATTGTTTGCTATGCAGTGTATTCAAGTAGTGAGGAAGTATCAGAAACTTGATCCACTCCAGACAAACTTGAAGAACATTACTTGGAAAAATTCTGGCAAATACAATGGAGAAGATCCAATCCAGGTTTTATTTTCGAACTGCTTGAAATTCATAGTGCAGAGTTATAGAAGAAATGTTTACATTGTAGCTTGTTTAATTGCAGTTAAAACTCCTTAACAATCTTCATGATGTCAAGTAATCTATAGCTATATACTTTAATCTATAGCTAGTTTCACTCTTTGAATTTAATTATACATTTTATTATGTACTCTAAATGCACATTAAATAACTTCTCTATACCTACTGTCATATAAATCTAACTTTTGTCTGCACTTTATGATTACCTTAATAACTTTTCCTGTTCGTGAATCAATAACACGAAGAATTTTGTCCTTGCAGGTACAGACAAATCTGTTGCCATTGTAGCTAAAGCTGGCTGAATAAATAAGGTCTGGAAGGTTGACTTCAACATAGAGCTCTCCTGTTCCTACATTCCATATACAAATCTTGGAATCGGCACCTGTTAAAACAAAGAACTAAAACTAGCTGTGTCCCTCTCTGTGTGTATAGGAAATAACATGTATTATCAATTATTTTTCTCCAGGTTTAACTTGAACAAATTGAAGATGCTTTAATTAAGGCTATCTTTGGAAAGAACAGAAATTTTCTTCACTAAACCAATTAGACCCTTGATCAATTTCCTTTCTCCTCTTTGAAAACACTTGTTAGTTTTACTTATCTTTGCCACTACATTTCAAAACTCATTAATTTCACAAGTGCTCCAGCATAAAACATGTGCACATGTTTATTCTACTTCATGAAAATGTACTTTTAATGTTAATTTATTTTCTAACCCCCAACATGCTGAAAGTTAAAAATAAAACTTTCCGAGGTATTCACCATACCAGCACTGAGAAGAATGTTTTGAGCAGAGGGATGCCAAACGACGATGCAGGCACGCTTGATGTGGGAAACCAGTTCTACGACTGGCTCGGTCAGATTCCGGGTCAGTCCCCCCTCTGGAATCTGCCACACCTTGACTGTACAGTCCTCTGAACAGCTGGCTATGACATCATCGTTGTGGGGACAGAAAGCAATATCCAGTACTGGACCCTTGTGTCCATCCACCACAGGCTGATTCATTTCCACACGGCCAGTCTGAAATATTTTCAGTAAAAAATTGAAATACTTTTCCACTAATATACCAGTACTCATGCACTAGCAGATACTTAAGTTATCAGTACATTGTAATAACAGATGTATAAAGTAACAAATCTCTCTCTCTCTCCCCCCCCCCCCCCTCTCTCTCTCTCTCTCTCTCTCTCTCTCTCTCTCTCTCTCTCTCTCTCTCTCTCTCTCTCTCTCTCTCTCTCTCAGGTATTGACCCAGTTGTTCACATCTTTTGTTTTTATTCTATCACACCTGAATGAGCAAGTAAAGCAACACCCATGCATTAAATGCCTATTGTATCGTATTCCTGTGCAATAAAATGCATAAATTAATGCTCTGCGTAGGCAAGTGTCAATGTGTTATGAGGTAGTGTTTACTCATAAAATTATCAAAACTAGCATTAAAAATTGTTTAACACATAATCATACACCTGTGACGAAAGAATTTTAATGTACTCAGTGAACAAGTATACCGCTATAACAATGCATGTGCATTAGCTATGCACATTTATAATCTATAAAAGAATCAGAAAATAGACCAAATTCCTTCTCATGTAATTATTGCATAGGGTTGGGTTACCAATCATTTTCTAAACAGACATCTGAACTAGTGTTTAGTAGTATCATTATATCGCTACAAGTACACACACAGCGCCCCTAGCCAAGCACTAATCATCACTCCCTGTCAAAATGACTCATAAACAATCCCCCCTCATTGGCTTCAGATGTGTACAAGGCTACAAGACAGATGCACAGTGCTTGACAACCTGCAGGCAAGAGATAAACTGACCAGGCTGGTGTAACCTTACACCCAGGGACAACAAAACTCCCTCTACCCCTACACCCAGTCATCCTGTTATAAACATTGATTTTATTGTCGAGGGAATAAAGTGCCGATAATAGTGTGTAATTTATTTGTGTACTCAGTACTCTCTCCATTTATCCCACCTCTCTCTCACTCTCTAAGGGGAATATTGATACACTACACTAGTATATATACATGCATATCATGTTCAACTGTTTTTGCTCTTACGATCAAGTTAACCTTTCCTTAATCACAATGACCTCTTGGAAAACTTTCAAATAGTTGAAATGTTTGATAAGATGTGCCATTACATGTTGAGTTACTTTTAAACCTATTTACACAACAGTTGAAACCCCTTAATATGCTGATCCAGGGTGATTTTTAAAACCTTCATGCTAAAGGTGTGCGTGTAATGTTTGCATTTGAAACCTCTTTATCACAAACACTTCAAGCCTCATGTACATCATTATCTGTTCAATGTGGACTTCAAACTAACACTCTGCACTATGAAGTATGAAGATCTAATTAAGAATTTGTGTAGGAGGATCTTGAAATTCAAACCTTTAACCCTAATTCATTTGCTAATGAATAAATCCTAACTGTATTTTATGCAAATTTTCATCTGTACAAAATTCAATACCTGTTTTTCATCAATGTAAATTATTGTTTGTTAAAATAATGACCCATCTCCTTCATTTTCCACTCAGGGAGTGGATCAGTAATGATCCATGCTTTTATATTGGACCAGGAAATAAATGTGAACAAAAATGTCATTCTCTTGCACTCCCAATAATTGTATAAACAAATAGCTAGTTGATGCCATATATTCAAAGGAAAGCAATTTCCTCGTAAATAAAATAAAAAGACTATCCACCCATGGTGAGAACAAACACTGAACAAGATATTCCTATTATTATCAACTTATGCAAACATGTACTTTACAACCACAGGTCTAACTGGAAACCTTGCAATACTTAAGTTTTGCTTTTGGTAATTTCAAGTATGTAATTTAATATTATTGCATTGTTTATTTCCCCCAAAAAATTATTGATCTACTTATGTTAAAACTTGAATGTGCTCCTTTTTTTTTAACTGCACTGTTGACAATCTATAATAGAGAAATAATTAAAAAGGGGAGAGGGAGAAATTTGAATAATAAATATAACTTGACTCATATAGTTATCATCAACATGTACGCATTTATCCAATATTAACATAATCATGTGTATGTAATTAATTTGCTAGTGCAGGTATTACACAAAACTACCCAACTTCCTGTGGTGTCAAGGCCTACATATTAAACCAGTGTTATGACATCAAGGACTCCTTGCAATATAAACTGTAACACCACTTAGATACTAAATTTGAAAGCGGAAGGTGAAACTGTCGTTGAGGAAATAAAGGCAGGAAGTGAGGAACAAAAGAGATAAGTGTAGACATGAGAAAATCCCTGTAGTACACAGGCTCAATCATACATGTACCACGACCTGTATATATCTTTTGAAAATTGTGTCATTTTTACTAAGCAAAACTGCATGCAGTTGACTCATTTACTGCTTGACTGTCACTACCACGAAGCTAAATATAAAAAGACGCTTCTTTTCACCAGAACACAAAGGATTCATTTATGTACGAAAACAATAGAAAAATGAAATTGATATTTCAGAAACTTTAAAAGGCAAATTTACTTTTTATGCAAAGATTATTTGTTTTGTATACTAAGAGTGATGTGTATGATACAGCATAAATAAAATCTGCTGATTCTGCCTGAATAGTCAAGGATATAAAGCCACTGTATCATATGCGATTGTTGTCCTCAAGTGAAGAGAATGGCCCCTGATATAATTACAGTCCCTTGTTAAAGTATCATATAGAACCCCAATACACAAACACTCTTGTATGGTGAATTATTCAAAAGAATTCAATCTTAATGGATTTAAAGGTGGTCTATAGAAAATGCCAAACAAAAAGGTGTTTTTTTACAAACAGGCTGATGAAGAATCAACCTGCTACTTAAGAATAACTAACATTATATCTCCAATGTCTAGAAATGTAGATTGCATTAGACACTATTAATAGAATGTATTTAAAGCTTGTATCTATCTTAATTGTTGAAGTCTTTTACAAAATGTGCACATCCTTAATGTTCCAACACATTGTATATAACTTTTGAAAGAGCCTATCCAATTCCAAACAAATGATAATGTTTAAGTAGATATGATAAGTACTTCAGGAAATTCAGGAAATATCAACATCCAAAACATTTATGTAAGTGCATGGTACTAACAAGACTTATCTTTCTATTTGATTATTTTGAATTTGAACTTAGTTTATTAATATTTTTTCAAAAAGTTGTTTCACCAAACTTGTGACAAACACACCAATCAAATGCATATTGCAAATAAAATATTAACAGTGCAGACCAAGAAACCTTAGCAACATAAGTTTTAAAGTATAACATTATTGTAGTTTATTTGCACATATACATTTTAATTTCATCTAATGTGTGGTTATCAAATCTACCATTACATTCTGATCTTAAAGTATAAAGATACAAACTACTCTAGTAAAATACTTCCTGCAACTTGCAAGTTAATCACTTAAAAAGTAGATTTGAATACCCTTCAGTTTTTTGGTTTTTTATTTCAAACTGAATGATTACCTAACTTGAGCACATCTTTCTGTTATTTGAATTAAATTTCCCTTGCATTAATAATTGTTTTAAAAGAATGTAAATATAATATTGAATATGTGGTAGTATAAATTTTATTGTATTTCAAGTTTTGCAGGAGGATGCCAACTTTTGAAGGAATCAGTTATCAAACACTGTGTGTATTCAATCAAGCAATTCAAGATATCAATTCATCCTTACAACTGAAATTCACAATATATTAGCTCTATCAGTAGTAGAGCTTTGTAAAAGATACAAATGTAGAACTGTTCTACATGCATACATGTAAATGTTTCATATTGGTTTTACCTGCTTGATTGGCAGGACAAGAAATGACCCACCGCCAGCTGACTCTGTGATGATTGCAATGTATTTTGGATTAACAGAGCAAAAAGGAGAATCCCAGCTATTTTTAGTGACTCGTATATTGTCGTACCCATCATCCTTCTTTAGAGGTTTGCCAAACACGTGGCGGAACTTACTCTTTCTCATAAATGCCATCTAAAAAATACAAGGACATTACATCAGATAAAAAAATCAGTTCCAGGGCACAAAATCAAGTCGCCTAGTAGAACTAGGAAATCAGCTTAACGTACCGGCGATTTGTTGTGTGTAACACAGGCCGACATGAGTAACATAAGCCACTAACAATAGAAAATATGAACAACAATTGATCAAATGGTAATGAATATTCACCTTGTAGAATCCTAGAAGATAACATACAATTAGTAAGTTAAAACACTAAATTGAAAGGGTGGGACACACTGAATTTGACGCCCTCCTCCTCGCTTCCTTCTTCTTGACAGGAAATAGTGTGTACGCATGCGCCTAAACCATGAGTAGCAGTGATTCAAAGAAATATCCTAAAATGGTCATTTAAGAACAAGACTGACATTTATTTGGATAAGCAACGATTCTCCTCTGTGGATATATACAAAACCGATATGTTTCAATTGGTTGTTACAGACAACTAACAAACATATCAAAATCCTTTGAAGATGCAAAATATTGAGGGTGGATCCTATAGTTTTGGGTTTTTTTTTGCACCCCCCTCCAAATCAGTTTTGTGTTGTTCATGAAAGGGTCGAGTATATTTTGAATGAATATTAATAAGGAATTGTTTTGTAACATACATATTACTATATTTTAGCTTACGTTGAATCACTGAAGTGAAGAATTGTGAAATGATTTTAACTCAGTCTGGTATACATACATAACAGTTACCGCGGATATATATTTGTTGCGTGTTCAGGTTTCATTTCAAAGAATCCGATTTCTGCTGTTAGGATATATTCCTGCAGATTAATCACAAACCTGAAAGGGGGATCTAGCACACTTCTAAATGTAAGAGAGGGCACAAACATAATATTTCCTCATGTGTGTGGAGCAGGGGTCACAGCAAGTGGAGTGGGTTGGGTGGGTGAGGGCGCGGTCCTTAATTATATATTATAAGCCAGGACTTGATATATCACCATTTTTTATCCTTCGGATTCAGAAAGGACAGACCCTGCTTTTGTCCGTCCGCATAAGGGCCTCGGACTAATAAATGGATTGGTCTCTCTCTCTCTCTCTCTCTCTCTCTCTCTCTCTCTCTCTCTCTCTCTCTCTCTCTCTCTCTCCAACTACAAAGGTATATAAACAAGAAACAAATTTACATGGAATGACGGTAAGAATAAGCTGGTGATTATTTGTATTTACCAGTCTGAATCAAAGTTTTCTCTCTCCTCGTTACTGCATGTATATACATGTACATGTATATACTCTATTAATAAAATAATAAAGCAAACAATCAAACACTAAAACAAATGAATTAGTATTCTTCTCTTACATGCATGTTTAATTGTCTGTCAGTTCTTTGTTGCAATATCTTTATATTATCCCCTTAGGAGACAGTGATATACACACATACACTTACTAGTATTTGAATTTCTACTGTATAGAAGGAAGTATTTTAGTTGGATGATCTGGTTTAAAGAAGCCCAGAAGAAACAACGAATTAATCATATAATTTTTCGACCAATGCATTATATAACCTAGATGAAGTCATTTTTGCGCGGATCTAATGGGGGGGGGGGGTGGTCGGGTGGTTCCGGAAGCCCTGGGAAAATTCAAACATAGATCTATTAAATTCACATAAGAAAATTATATTTAAAAAAAAAAAAAGAATTAAAAAAGGCCTCTCCCCCGCAACAAAATTATCCATCGGACCCCCCCCCCCCCGCATGCTTTTTTTTTTATATACATGTATGCAAAAAAGGTGACGAGTTTGCAAAATTTTTTGCAATGCATTTTGAAGTGAAATATATACTAGTATCGTGATAATTTTAGCTATTGTGTCGTAGATTGATTGGGGGTATTTATAAACCATTGTACGCAATAGTTATAACTTATTGACGCACGCACTAATGAAAGTAATCTTAGCCGTGGCTTTAATTGCAATTCTTTTTTCTTTCTAAGCTGCTGAGTTTAAAATACAAAACTTTGATAACTTCCCATATTTATTGTTTAACCATACCATTGTCTTTTATTTTGATAGTTGCATGAAGAAATGATGTTTGATTGTGCATGCATAGAAGACCCTTGACTAGCAAAAATGTGTATACGTGTGAATTTACATACTGCTGTTGAAGAAAATACAACACATTACATTGAACAACAATCATTATGGAAGGCCATCGACTGTCATGGAGGTTATGTCATACATCACACTAACAAAGCTATTTACATCCTGTATAGATATGATGTAGACAACCGTGTTAGACAAGACGACGAGATAGACAAACAAAAAACAGGCGCATATCCGGAACTTTTTTATTACAGGGATTGGATGTGAGTTCCACCTTATGTACCCTTAGCACCAGCCCCCTTTTAGTTAATCCGGGGAGGGAGGATTTTCTCCATATACCGGTATCTCATATGTACATGCATGCGCGGATCTAGAGGGGGGGTCGGGGGGGGGGGGGTCCGGACCCCCCCCCCTGGAAAATGAAAATTTATTAAATTTACATAGTAAAATTATCGCAAATATGCCTCGGACCCCCCCATCCCCCCGACAAAGCCCCCCCCCCCATGGATAAGGAATTTCATGATTTTGGGAATAATTTTCTTATTACCTAGGTGGTTTTTTTTTTGGGGGGGGGGGGAATGACGCCTTTTTTTTTGCTTGTCAAGATTGATGATTAGTCAGTAGCATCTTCCCCCCCCCCTCAAATTCCAGGGGAGGACCCCAACTTAATTAATACGCACATGAGACGGTGCGACAGACATGGACGTATTAGTATGATTTGTTAGAAAAAATCATTAAAATGGGGTATTTTCAATGGGTCCATGGGCGGATCTAGAGGGGGTCGGGTCCCGACCCCCCCCCCCTGGAAAATGAAAATTTATTAAATTTACATGGTAAAATTATCGCAAATATGCCTCAGACCCCCCCCCCCCCCCTTGGCAAACACATTTATCCTTCGGACTCCCCCCCCCCCATGGAAAAAAATTATGGATCCGCGCATTGGTTTATACGTGATATTTTGGTAGCGGACATTGCAAGGAAAATAAATAACCGACTCGAATTACAGTCTTTTTTCTTTAAACTTCCGTCTATGTAAATTTCGGTAACAGTATTTTTTCAGCATTATTTAAACAATAAAATGCTTTCTTTGGTGATTCATTCGGGATATGAAGGTAGCGACATTGCAGAAAAAATTTACATAACCCGCTAACGCGGGTTATGTATTTTTTCTGCAATGTCGCTACCTTCATATCCCGAATGAATCACCAAAGAAAGCATTTTATTGTTTATATTAACATCTTTCTTTTAACTAATTAATAAATTGAGCGTAAAAAGTAAGTAAAATTCACTAAATTACTGTTAACGTACATAAGTACGTTAGCTAAAAGAAACAGCCAAATCGTCTCCTGTGAGACTTTGAGTCTGTCATCATCATGGTTATTTCGTGCAGTCCATGATTTTTCTTTGTTCGCTGTAGGTCTCGACCAATCGATAAACTGGGCGTGTCAATTTCAGTCCTGTCACTTTCTTGTCAGTTTCAGCCGCTGTAGATTTCGACCAATCGATAAACGGGGCGTGTAGATTTCAGTCTGGCTGTTTCTATAGAGCTATGAATTAACTATTTGTCTCCGTAAGAAATAGAGGGAATAATACTTGGTAGATGTAAATATTATACAAATGAACTCACTTTATATTTAATGAAATATGTAAAAGCTTTCACATATACATGTACATGCTCATCCCGCTCACAATGTCAGGGGTTCTGAGTCCACTCTGTGCCAGGAGTGAACTCAGGACCCCTGGCGTTGTGAGGACGATACACGCTAAAATATTTACATTCAGTGTATTTGCATTGGAAATCTGCGACGTTCAATTTTCTACGAATATACTTTGCTAATTCATGCGCCATGAGCACAAATATAAACGTCTTCACGTGTTTTGAGTATATTTATTTTGTAAGATTAAATGAAACTTTCAATCTTACATAACCAATTTGATATGTACTTTTGAAAAATAATCATTAAGTTATATCTATTCCTTATGGTGGCATATCTCTGCCCCTTGTGTGCAAGTTATTTTTCTATCAATTATGTCGACATGCAAGATAAATATGTTGACATGCAAGATACTTATGTCAACATGCAACATAACTATGTTGACATGCAAGAAAATTGCAATCAAATAAGAATTATAAAAAATCTAAAAAAAAAAATCTCAAATATCGCAAACATGTGACATCCCAGTAAAATATAGAAGGAAACACGGTGACGAATTGAGAAAAATTCCAGCTTTATACACAATGCACAATAGTTTTAAAAATCAACCAATAAAATGAATTTAATCGATTGTTTAACATTCATTTATTTATTAGAGTATACATATAAACTTTAACTTTGAAACAAAACAAATACAAAGAGATATAAACTTTAACAGGCATTCACATTAAGAGTCTGAGTAACTTTTTGTTGTTACAACAATATACAGTATTTTATTAAGTACAGCCGTTGTTGAATGAACATGCACATATTTTGATTTCTTCCATATATATACAATATATGTATCACAGTGTCGGGTAATGCTGATTTAGGTTAGTGTATTTAATCACGCTTCCTCCAGATACATCTTTCGTCGTTGTAGCCTGAAATAAACAAATTCATCTCAATATTTTTAAAAACTTATGAAAAATTTAGCCTACGGTTGTAAATTAGATATCTGGGTGTTTATTTCATTGTCAATAATATACACATGTACATGTATAAGTAACAAAAAAAAAGCTTTATATATTAGTTGTGCAAAATGGCGCTAAAATTGGTGACTACAATGAGACAACATTTAAAAGCAAATTGAAGTTACGAAAAAGGAAAGTTCGAAATATTAGCAAATAGTCATAATTAATGAAGCTATAAATCGTAATATAATCAGTCTGATTAATTTAAAACCATTCCACTTCTTCTTACCCTCCTCAGGTGTAAGGAAAAGGGGGATGGTTTTAATCAGAGTGGGACTGTAATATAATGTACATTGTATTGTTAATCGTGAACAATAATTTTCCGCCCTCCGTTTTTTTTTTTCTACATTGTGACTTTCAGTAAGAAGATATAGAGCTTTTCAGATCTTTAACACCAAGTGCTTGACAACAACCATATGATTTGTGTATAGTTTATACCTGACGTACAGTTCTGGAGTAAAATAATCCCTGTGCAATGATTTCAATAATGAGTCAATCAACACATCAAACGTATGAGAAATTCAATTGTAACAAATAAAACATCAATTATTAGTTTATGAAAAATATATAGATATATTTATATCGATAAACAAGATAAACTGTTATCAAAATATTTACTAAGCCTAATTATCATGTATCTGCTTTAAATTATACTAGTATACATGCTTTATAAATACATATGCAGCAATTTCAATAGAATTGTGCGTTTATTGCGTGTGTGTGTGTATTTATCATCACTTAATTTAATTTAATTTAATATCTGAAAATGAAAGGACAACGCTTTTAGAATATAAAAACAATAACTAATATGAAAATAATATTTAATAAGATCTTCAATTTGTATACATAAGATGTGCCTTTTACTTGAAAGTAAACTCAAGTGGAAATGAATATACGTATCAATCAAATAAATTAAAAGTGTTAATAAAACAAAACCATGTTGCACATGTACCTATATCGATTTGTACTTACGTTGTGAGAATTGGCACGACTTTGGAGTGGGCAGTAAATCTGTCCGTATATTCAGAGTAATGGGGGTATTTGTTCTTTTTATCTAGAGTTCTATCTTCATTAAACTGGCGGATTTGTTCATATTCGGCCGCTGTTTTTGGATTAATATCCTGTAATATCTGAGTTCTGTTTAATGGTGCGGAGGAACCAAACCACGTGGCTGAGTCTGAAATCCGAAAAAATGGTAAAATCAATAATGTAATCATATAGTTAATGCTTAATATTAATTTAGGATTGAACTGAATACCTACTGGGATTTCGGAGAGCATAGTACCCCTCCGCCGGTCGGCCGTAGGACATGTTGAGTTGTCCTGGCAAGTTTGTCGGTTGTCTTCGGTAGAGTTCGGTCGTAAGGAATCTGTTTGGGTCTTCGGGCTTGTTGAAATGTTGCATTGTTCTGTTTCCTTTGATTTACAGAAAATAAAAAAGCTTCTGAATTGTTCGTCCATTAAAAAACACACCATGTTTTATTGTAATATACCTAAGATGTCAAGAATAAGATCTATATATTTACATAATGAACTTATACGTTGTCGAACAACCGCAAAAAGGTCAGAATTATTGATTTCTTGTGCAGTCATACAGTCAGACAGTTTGGTATATTCTCTTGTCTATCATTTATTCATGCAGAGTATATAGAAGTACATGTATAATTTTCGTTGATTTAAAAAAAAATGTTGAATATAACATATATATGGTAAAGGATTGCTTACCGACTTTATCGGGTCCCCATCTCTCAGAGGCGCCGATCCTGCATGTGTTGTGGAGCTGAGGCGGATCCCGCTGCCACTGGGTGTCTACCCAACAGTACGGCTCCTTCTGGTTGTGACCACGGAACAGGTGCTGGTTTGTGTTTGTGGCATACCTGTCTCGGTACCACCCGGTCTCTGGGTAAGGTTTCTTCGTCCGTGTCATGAAAAAAGCACCTGTATCCTACGATAAAGATAAAAAAAAAAAGATATTCATCAACAGGTTTCATTTGTGAAGTCTGTTAGTTGTATTTCTTAGAATTTTATTAAAAGGGTTCAGAGTGAATATAGACACAGCATCTATTAACGTTGTTATTATAATATTACCATTTTGATTGAGATACCTGTACTTGTTTCTACATTAATTAATAATCTCATTACCCTTGGTATGTTTTTAATCTGTGTGTCTGTTAGTGTTGTATAGGGGTCCCTGGCCGTCCTCGGCTTCTTGGTAATCATATCTATTCCTAGTGAAGCCATGGCTTCTGTAAAAAAAAAAATAAAGTTGGTAAAGAAAGTCACAATATATATACCAAAACAAGACGCTGCAATGAGTATATGAAAAATAGTTTGTTAAACAAAATACGGTCTGGTTGATACATATTATGACATTCAGAAAAAAGTAAACGCCGGATAGTTCTACATGTATTGATCAGTGTTGATTCCGTCGAATGTGTTATATATATATATATATATATATATATATATATATATATATATATATATATATATATATATATATATATATATATATATATATATATATATATATATGGTCAAGTTTTCTGAGTGAGGGTTATGGGTTAAATTGACGGAGGAAAACCCAATTTGTCTTGTTCGGTGGATGGAGAGGTGTATGTTTTATTTAATCATGTACATGCAGCATAAAACGTTAGCTATAGAAATTATTTATAGATGTAAATTTTATTATTTTATAAAATACGATATTATATATATAGTATCCGATACCGTTCATATAATATAGCAATATAATTTATTCATATAATTAGTACAATATTGTATTTATACCTATATGACATTTATGATAAAACATCATGAATTGTTATTCTGAATTAATAAACACATGCCTGACATGGGTTTTCTATATACAGAGTACATGTAAATACATGTAACGTTTTAACAGGTGCTCGATCATAACACCGATACAAGTATGTATACATGTTATTATTGTTATTATATCCATAAATATTTGATATTAAATATGCATAAATTATCGAGACATTTAACATCGATAGCTTACCTGTTTGTCGTTATCAAGGCTATTATAGCCTTGCTTAGCAGTATGTTGACACCGGAAGTAGTTTGTTGCTACAACGAACTGACGGCCATTCTTGGCAACCACGTTAGGCGAACATTTTTAACCAATACAGACTTAGTGCATTGCCGCAAACTTTGGGAATGAAAAAAAACACCAACATTTTCATCAGTTTCCAACAACTGAATGTTCAGCGTTATTTGTTATTTTTATTCAATCCATTGTTTCGGTTGATGAATAATGTTGATAAATAAATGCATTAGAATGATTTTAAAATATGTGCGGCTAAACATGGAAGAATGTTTGTGGTTAATTTGGATTTTAAAAAAACAACAACCCCCGATTGTATATTAATTAAATCTGGATCATGCAACCAAACTAGTCAATATAGTAATCGGGTTCGATGTTCACCCAATAAAGGACACGCATGCGTGATAATGAGAAAATGGAAATCTTCCGCGAAAATTCGGCTTGTTGAAGGTTGCCAGACGTTTAGCTTAAATTTAGGTAATTTTGATCATTTATTTCACCGATCTAAAAAGGTTTGACTTTGTTTAGACTTATTTGTCAGTCAATGATTTGTCAGCGCATTGTAATTTATTTCACGTAATATTATAAGTGGCAAATATTGACTACAGATGCACAATAAACATGACAAAACCATTATAAATATTAAATCATTGCTTAAAACTGTATAGATTGGTAATATAAAAATCTGCTTTGAAAATTCAACTAAGTATTTCTATCTTAAAAAGTGAATTGTCTGACATGAAGAACAATTTCCACAAATTGTGCTATAATCTGTCACTAGGCCTAGTTATTGCTTCCATCACTTTTTGATGATTTTTAATAAAAATGCACATACCTGTGAAAAAAATGCTGTTGAAATCGATAAAATGGAAAATATCCAAGAAATCTTCATTGAAAAATTATCATTTTTCACTCATAAAAGTCCACAGGAACGAAAACAAATTTCTTACGGAGATTTATAATGGGAAATGTTTACATCTTTTCTCCATTCAGAAGTAGTCGGGACACCTCGCACAATTTTTCAACATTATCAACTGGGCTTAATCATGGCTGATATGCCATGCAAAATTCCTGTAGACTTTCTATTTTGGGATGTGTAATGAAACCTGAAGCGATATAGGGGGCGTTTCAAAACAGATAATCTGGGCATTTTTCATAATATGTAAACGGTGTGACCGTTGGACCGAGCGCAGACTTAACACAGTGCAGTTTGACTTTTGTACAACAGTTTATTTGGAACGCACACAGTAGGATCCGCCTACTCAAATCATAAGCCAAAGTTAAACTAAACGTCGCATGCTCAGTCTACATTATGACGTCATGTCTCAAACGTACACGTTTTGTCTTCGGAAATAGCCGAAGAGAGTTATGTGATTCCGACAAAAAATTATTTCTTCTTTCATTTTTTATCAAATTAATTCATATGTCGAATACTGGTAATAAAATTGAATACTTTATTCAGTATCTAAAAGATCAGTTCCTTGATGTTAATGTTTTTATTTTCCATCTGATAATTTGATGAGACATACGTAGATATAGTCGTGTTTCTTGATTAAAGCACTATTGAAACTTATCTGGTTTTCACTTTAACTTTTTAAAATTTAAATTACCTTCAATTGAAACATTGGAAAGTTTTTAATCGAGTTTAGGGGCAATAAACAACGATAAGTGCCAGTCAATCAATGATCAAACTAACTTTTTAAAAACAAAATGGCGGCCAATATGACGGCGCCCAGGGCTGGAAGAAATTTTTTTAGCCCATAGTACCCCTGATTCAACTCTCATTTTTCACAGATATTCTTATATATACGTGTAACCATTAAGCCTCGCTTCGTGAGGCTGGCTTCGCCCCCTTCTCGCTGCGCTCGGTATTAGTGGAAGAACGTAGTTTGAGCACAAAGGTATTTATGATTATCGAAATATCAAGCAAAAAAAGGTGGAAGCAAAAACTTGGGACCGAGTATATATAATATTGACATTGATTGCATGTTTCGGTCTGTTAAACAAGCATGTGGTACAGGATATTTGTATGCTTTAGCATAGTTCTAGACTGCACCCAGATGGCTGTGTGAATATGACACTTTTGTTTGATGGAACAGTTTCATAAAAGTGAACTGTTCTAACTTTTAAATAGAAGATTTCATGTCCTGATTTGATCCAATACTTGTTTACAGCAAGCTGCATTTGATAATTTAATAACAAGATTCTTACTTATTGAGATTGATTTAGTCTAGAGTAGTAGGATGAATATGCTAAGTAGAGTATATGAGTTGTTGTAACCGCCGTCCAATGTCGATGTTGTATATTACATATGGAAAAGTCATTGCTCCTACCAGTTGAATAGTTTTGTTTCTTTAAATGTTGCATTGCAGTATTTTAAACAAGGTTAAAAAGTAAATGTATTTATGAGTTTAAATTAATGATTATATTGAAAGTGAGATATTAGATAAACTTGTCAATTGAGAGATGTTTGCTCGACAGTCATAAAACATATGCATCTTCACAATGACATGGTGGTAATGGACACACTAACGGTATTTGTGACAGAATGCAACAAGAATTGGTAGACTGGTTTTTGATCTTTTAGATTGTACTAACATAGGTATAACTTGTCTACAATAGGTAAACAGTTCTTTGCTGTGGTGTGCATGTTTTGGGTACAAGTTCTAATACCATAAGATGTCAATTTTCATATTATTCATAGGCACCATTTATGAAAATTTTATATTATTTAATGCATGTATTATGGAAGCTAAAATGCCCATATAGTTGATGGCATTTTTTAAAACAATTATTCATGATTTGTATATTGTATAACATTTTTGCTAGCCAAGGGTTTTGGTCCACTCTGCTTCCCATAAAGTTATGGGAAGTAGAGCAAAAACTGCTGTCTAAATGCCCACTTGAAGAAATGGCAGAAAAGTCTTAATTGACTTTAAACTTTTCTATATTATTGACTGAAATAACTGATCCATATACTGGGTAGACTAGTTGACTCATAATCACAACCAGAAAGACACATTTCGTTATCCTTAACACCCTATGACTTCTGAGGTTTCTGTCCTTGAACCTAATTCAACCTATTGTGTTTACCATTATACCATATCACATGAGCTTATGGTGTTTTAATGCTGAACTGAATGTTTTTAAGCATGAAATGTTTTTTTTATTATTAAGGGAAAGGTCATTAACTTGTTTTCATATGAGGAAACATACACCCAAGAATAACTGTTCTTTTGTCAAAGTAAGGAGGCTTTAATAACAACTGAAATTTTGAATGCTGTTTTTTAAGATTATAATTTATAGTATGTCTTTTTGAAATAAACAGATAGTAAATAACTTTTAAAGATAATAGAGATGTTTTAAGCACTTAACATTGCATGCATGCCAGTTTATTTGATACATTTACCTGTTAAGGAACTCTTAAGTAATTGCAAGCTATTACAGCAAATAGGAGGTCATTTCTCATACCCAAAGTAGATGCTATTATGTGTTAGTGATGGGTTGGAGTGATAAATCATTTCACACTCTGACCACCATTAGGCTAGGAGAAAAGGAATAATAAGGGCAAAAAGTTAGATAACTCAGAAATCGATGTATCCTGGTAGATACTAATTTTTGTTTACTGTACTGTAGGAATCTGGCAGTGAATGAGTAGGATAAGTAATGAATGGAACAGACAATGGGGGTTACATCAATGGTAGTGGTGACAACAGGGAGAGAGTGGCCATATTGGATGCTGGTGCCCAGTATGGCAAGGTAAGGGGATGCTTATTATATGTAGTAGCCATTTATTTGTCCAAAAATGTACAATTTTTTATCTTCTAAAAAAAACTGATAACATATATGACTTTTTATCTTTTTCAAAACAATCCAGGTTATTGATAGAAGAGTTCGAGAACTTTTTGTAGAATCTCAGATTTTGCCATTAGATACACCTGCATTTACCCTAAAAGAGGGAGGTTACAGGTAAAAAAAAAAAAAGTCTTTACATGTATAATGGAAAGGGGAAAGATTTAACTGCTAAACAATGCTGAAGTATATTTTTAAGCTTCAAGAATTTAAATATATTATTGCTTAAGCTTCTCTGGGAAGGCAGTTGAAAATATGGGAAGGCTATAGCTGTATGTTGGATAAAAATTTATACAATATGAAACAAGATATTGGCACAGGGGTTGAATGAAACCAAATTTTTTCATAACGTTGATTAGGATTTTGTTTTACATGAAAACATTTTTTTTTATCTATATCTCACTTAAAAACCAATTATTTGTAGCAATCATTTATATATCATATTGACACAGTAGAACAGAAATAACATATAAAGATGTTTGAAATCAGAAACTGGTGCCCTAAAGTAAGATGTAACAATAACTTTTCCATTTGATATTATAGGGCAATTATCATATCAGGAGGACCTAACTCTGTTTATGCTGAAAATGCTCCCAGATATGACCCAGAAATATTCACTTGTGGACTGCCAGTGTTGGGAATCTGCTATGGCATGCAGGTAGGTACCTGTTTATTATTAGTATTACAACAAATTTCATTTGAAAATTAAGCAAATATATTAATGATAAGTTTTATACCTTGCTGCATGTTGTCAATTGCTGCTTGTTACCATTTTAAAGTCATACAAGAAACCTAATTGCATTATTCCCCTTTTCTAGTCTTGGAGTATTAAAAATAACCTGCCATCGGCATTACTGTGATATTTTAAAATAATTTGACAAGAGGATTAAACTAAATATTACTATTATTACTTCGTTCTCCCTAACAAAAGCACTGGACAGTAATTTTTCAACTTACCAGTATTTAAAACTACATTCATGATTTAAACTATTTTGCTATTGTTTTAAAGTTTGCCTTCTAAAAATTAAGAATAATGTTTTGTACATTTGTACTTGGAAGTCAAATGTTTTGCATGTTATTGGAAATAAATTTTGTTTTTGGTTAAATAAAATTTTTTTTTTAAACCTAGATGCTAAATAAAGAATTTGGTGGAAACGTGCATCCTAAAGAAGCAAGAGAAGATGGTCAATTCACAATAACTATAGACACAAATTGTTCTTTATTCAGGTATGATAGCTGTTACAGTGATGAAAACCCAGTGTTTCTTTATTATAAAATGGTACATTTATGTACAAATCCTTTTAAATATTCCTTAAAGGTCCCTAAAGAAAGAGCAGAATGTATTGCTGACTCATGGAGACAGTATTGACACAGTGGCTAATGGCTTCACTGCCATAGCTCACTCAGCAAAGATTGTAGCTGGTTAGTGAATTCATATAACATAGTATCCATGAATTGCAATTGTTTACAATGACATAGATATCTTCTGTGATAAAAAAGTAAACTAAAATCTTAGTTTAAAACTTTGCATTGCAATGAATAAAAGTACAATCAAGACATGCTTGTTGATTAAAGTTAATGTTTGTGAAATATTAAGGAAACTGCAACATGTATATCATGAATTGTTTTTACACCTCTAGGTATTGCCAATGAGGAAAAGAAATTGTTTGGTCTTCAGTTCCATCCTGAAGTTGATTTGACTGACCAGGGCAAAGAGATGATGAGTCACTTTCTGTTTGATGTTGCCAAGTGTAAAGGAACGTTTACAATGCAGGGCCGCGAGGCCGAGTGTCTGAAGTACATCAAAGAAGTTACTGGAAACCACAAAGTCTTGGTGTGTGCTAGAGCTTAATATAGCTGGATATCATTATTATTACAAGGAGTGAAGCTAAATTTAGTCAAAATAATGTCAGAAGTTCTTTTGCTGGTTAAGTTGTTTGTGGGGTTGGGAATGAACATCTTACATGGGTTTAGAAACTGGGGGAAAAGAGGTGTAAGACCCAAAACATTAGATGAGAAATTATTTATATTCCTTAATTTAGAACCATTGTAGTTTATACTGGACTTTTAAAGGGACTTTGACACAATTTGAGCTCAATTTTTTCAAAATTTATTTTTTCCTTTTTAATGTCTAGAATGGTCAATATGGATGTTTTTAATGCTCTGTCAAAATTTGAAAGTCAAATAGCGAGTTACAAGCGAGTTACAGAAGTTAAAATTCTTTGTTTTGTAAACAAAGCTCGAGTCCTGTTATTGTTTACATATGTCTTGAATTGGTTAAAGTTTCAATCTAATGTTGCATTTTGTTGTTGATAAACTTATTTATGAACACATTTAATAAGTTTATCTTGTTTTCACAAGTTATTTTGTCAAAGAAATGGTAATTTCTTTACTTTACATTATTTGTAAACAAATATAAGACTCGAGCTTTGTATACAAAACAACGACTTCTTTCCTATGTATATCGCTTGTAACACGTCTTCTAACTTTCAAATTTTGGTAAATCATACAAAATACAAAAGTAAACTATTTAATACATAAAAATCAAAAATAAAATTTTCATCTGAAATCGTGTCCAGGTCCCTTTAATACTTTATGAATTTTGTGGTTTTTTTTTTTAACAAAGATGTTGTTGAGCGGAGGAGTGGATTCAACAGTTTGTGCAGCACTATTACACAAAGCTCTATCTAAGGAGCAGGTCATTGCTGTCCATATAGACAATGGCTTCATGAGGAAAAATGAAAGTCAGAATGTTGTACAGTCTCTTAACAAAATAGGGCTAAATGTGAAAGGTAATTATATTTATAAGACAGGTGCAAGATACATGCTATTAATGTACATGTATATATGTGAGTAAAATTTGATATGTATATTTACATATGAAATGTATCATCTGGATTTTCCAATTGATTGCAGTTCAGTAGATACCAAGGTATTATTTAAAAAACACACTTTTAAGAGGATTTTGACAAATATATATGTACATGTAATGGCAATATTCAAAATTTGTATACATAAAATAATAGGTATTTTTACAAAGTGTCACAATATGAAAAAAAAGAGGGGATTGAGATTAGAATTAAGATGATAATACAATAGAAGGTAATACTTGTGCTACTTCATTTTAGTTGTGAAAGCAGCTCATACATTTTACAACGGTTCAACATCCATATCCGTGAAGACTGGAGATTCCACACCACGCAAACGCAAGACAGAAAGACTTAATACAGTCGTATGTCCAGAGGAAAAGAGAAAAATTATAGGGGATACATTTATGAGGGTATGGAATGTTTTTTTTCTCTGCTATGATTCTACAATGCATATTGGCAATATTCATGTACATTAACATTACAATCTGGATATTTATTTTAGGTGGCTAATGAAGTTTTAGAAGAATTGAATTTAAAACCAGAGGATGTTTATTTAGGTCAAGGTATGTTACCTATGTTCTGTCACCATGAATTAATCTGCCGTGAAATATCATATATTTTATTTGCTTTTTCCATAAGGATATGCTTTTGAGTGAGCAAAGCATAAAACTGTTATTTAAAGGATTTGAGTAAAGTCATACTTGTGAAAAAAAACCCCAAAATTCTTTCATTTTAAGGCACGTTGAGGCCAGATTTGATTGAGAGTGCTTCAGAGCTTGCCAGTGGTAAAGCTGATGCCATAAAAACTCACCACAATGACACGGAACTGGTGAGAGAACTACGCAGACAAGGCAGAGTGGTAGAACCGCTCAAAGACTTCCACAAGGATGAGGTCCGCACCATCGGCAAAGACCTAGGGCTTCCTCCAGAACTTGTTCATAGACACCCATTTCCAGGTCTGGGAAAGTTTATTTACTTCTAGTAAAGGAATGTGATGAAATTGGGTGACTCTTTGTTTGATGTGTACGTTCAATTGATGTGTTTTTATTTGCAGGGCCAGGACTTGCTATCCGTGTGATATGTGCAGAGGAAGCATACATGTGTAAAGATTTTGCCGAAACTAGCATTCTGCTCAAATTCCTTATGGACTTCTCAAATTCAGTCAAAACAGTACGTATTAACAAGGATGTGCAGCTATTAAAGTTAGACAGTTTCATTTGATCTTAGGCTCACAAAAAGGATATAAGGAAGGAAATGAGATAGAGATCAAAAGAGAAGTCGTCTAACTTTTTTCACCCTAATAATATATGATTCTTGTTCAATTTCAAAAAATGTAACATTTAAACTCGCAATACAATTGTGGCTGACATTGATATATCAAAAGATTGATTTTGTACATGTGTATTCAAAGAAAATGCAGCCATGCTACATGAACTTGATTTTTGTGCTGTTTGTAGCCACACACACTAATTACCAGACTGAAAAACAGTACTTCAGAGGAGGAGCAGCAGCAGTTGAAGCGAATCAGTGAAGAGGCTCAGCTCTTCTCCACTTTGTTACCAATCAAAACCGTCGGGGTTCAGGTAAACCTCCCAGTCAACTCTTTACAATCGCAGCTTTTAGCTGCCCAAAAATACAGAAGCTTTCCGTGCATCTCTTTATTTCGTTATCCCTTTCATATTCAATCCTTTCTCTCTCTATCCTTCTCTTTGTACTAGTATGGAAATAATCCATACCCACTCTCTTTGTTTCTTTATATTTCATATGCTCTTTTTTTTTATCATATCCTTTCTTCTCTTTTTATCTGTCCTTTCTCTCTTTCAAACCTTTGAGTCAAAGAACTTCCTATTAAACTGGAGGTGTTCATGTTGCTATTGCAGGGAGATTGCAGAACCTATAGTTATGTGGTAGGAATATCTAGTGACAGTGAACCAAACTGGGAGAACTTGATGATACTTGCCAAACTTATTCCACGAATATGCCATAATATAAATAGGTAAGAACTGGTATATGCCTAAGATAAATGTAGGCTAGAAAATATTCAACCTCAAATTGCATTTAAAGGAGGTTCAGATGTTAAAATAAACCATATTTAATCACATTTAAACAGATTTTAAGAAAACTTGGTGAACAGGATTCAACAATCAATTGTTTGAAATATTTGTTTGAATCTTATCTCTGATCTATAGACCAATTTGAATTAGCCAGTGCATATATACATGTTTAATGCTACTCTAAACTTCAATCATTTCTTTATTTTATTATAACATTGTTTACATTTTTCCTTTGCTCTGATATGAGGTAGTTAGATGTGAGTTTTTATTTTAAAGCAGTATGAGACACTTTAAGATATTGACATTAATTAAAATATAGCATATTTAAAGTATGATTAATGTTTTAGAATTTATGACCGTAAAGTGCATTTTGAAATTCTTACGGAGGAAAAAAAAATGTAAAAATTTCAGTTAGCATGACTTACAATCACAAGCTGATTATGTAACTAATTGAACCATATAGGTAAACACAAAAGATTGTGAAAGAAAGAAAATAGAAAGCTATATGGTTGAATCAATTGTGTAATTCAATAGAAAAAATGTTTGAAAATGGAGGTATCCCTTCCTCGTTAATGATCTCTGATGTTTATGTATCATTTATTGACTTACTTTCAGTGGTTAAATGATGCATTTAATTATTTGCATTAATACAATTATGCATCAAATATTTGCAATGACAATTTGTGGATCAACTTTACACAAAATGCCTTAATTTCAGCAGAGTTATAGTTCTTAGACTTAATTAATCAATGATTTCCCACACATATAATTTTTTTTTAACATAAAGTGAGAGGAACATTTTCCTTAATCTTTGGTTGATATAAGCATAAAAAATTTCATGTGCATACAAAATGTACTAGAGATGTATCAGTAATGATTTAGACAAATGATCTTTGAATGATGAGCCCATATTGTTTAACATTGTAGGGTAGTTTATATATTTGGTGGTTCCGTGCGGTTCCCTGTGGAGGACATCACCCCTACTTACCTAACCAACGGGGTACTGAGCACGCTCAGACAGGCCGACTACCTGGCCACGGAGGTGTTACACACAACCAACACGACCTCCAGCCTCAGTCAGATGCCGGTCATTATCATACCTGTCCACTTTGACAGGGACCCCGTCAAAAACAGTCCGTCGTGCCAGCGCTCCATCGTGATCAGGACCTTCATCACCAATGATTTTATGACTGGAATTGCAGCGACACCAAACAAACAATTTCCTGCTCAGGTAGAATTGGTTTTAATTAAATGAACACTGTACATTTGTGATTTATTAGGGAACAATTAATTATATCCCCTTGAGAAACTTGTTGCAGAGGGGATATGGCATCACCAAATGTGTGTATATGGTTGTGAAATTGAAAGATAGCCTCTACAAATGTACCTAGCATTGTTAAACTTTGCATACTTGTTTACCATTGTAATAAGTCAAATCAAATCTTTATAAAGTTATTACCAGGCAGTTTAATAATTCCTAAAATATATGATTTAAGAAATAACTAAGTAAACAAGAGTGTTTGAAAAAGAAAATAAGGTGATTTTCAACAAAGTTCATGATATAATACCAGGTGGTATCAAGTTATAGCAGATAAGTAGTTACATAAGTCGCAGATCAGGATTCATGTAAACAATATATATTTTTATTTTTCGAAGATCAAAATGTCAACAGAATTTCCCTTGTTACTAGTTAGGAAACATAAAGTACTTAATTTTATTGTTAATTTATTTCCTGAAAAGTTGAAAAATAGCAATTATTTATGGGCTGGGAAAAGTTTTAAAAACTCTCAAAATTATACTGATGTGCATCCTGTTTGTTATTTTCAATTTCAAAAGACTGTTAATCTTAACTTGTGAAAAGTCATACACATGTTATTAATTGGAGAATTTTTAATTAAGGGTAATATAGACTTTTAAATGTTGCCTTTATATATATATTTTTTTCAAGGGTTCTTAAGTAGACATAAGAAGTATCAAAGTGTGACACTTGTGTTTATCGAATGATTGAAACTCATCTTAAGTTTTGATGATTCAAATGTAACCTTATGAAAATGACAACAATGTGTTATGAAGACTGTATTACCTGTGGTCAAGATCTTCAAGTTTTTTAATGATAAATAATTTAATAATATGATAACAAGATGTACTATATATTAAAGATTCTATTAATGCAATGTGTTAAGAATCTTTAAGATTTTGATTATGAATAAGATATTTCTACATGTATGTAGCAATTAAAATGAGTGTCTATTCAGCTTATTTTGCTATTTTTATCTCCTTTGTAGGTTTTGAACCAGATGGTAGAAAGAATCTCAACAGTTCCTGGGATATCCCGAGTTTTGTATGACCTCACTTCCAAACCGCCGGGAACCACAGAATGGGAATAAGAGGGGAAAGCGTCAGTCACGGACAATAGAATGCTGTCTCCACAAGTTTAGGAAGCAAATTATATTACTGATAGTGCTTGTCATAACTATGTGATAGTTTAATAAAGGTTTCAATTTTTTTTTCTGCTATTTTTTGATTTTTTTAATGAATGTTTTTAAAGAGACATGGTGACGAACAAACCAATGATGAACCAGATCTAGAATTTACACGCGTTTTCCACCTATTTTATATAACATATGAAAAGATGAACTTTTGAAAAGTATTGGTGTTCAAAAGTAAATCAAATTAAAGAGATGAAAATAGAATTAAGCGTTGGGTCAGCACATATATATTGAAATTTCCCCTGTTTCATGGCCACGCAAGCGCAGGGGAATGTAAATTAAATACTGCAGCGTGGCATATATCATGAGCTAGCGGCCTCTCAGTAAAACCTGATGTTATACATCCACTAAGTATGCCTCCCTCTATTTCTTACGGAAATTAATTGCACATAAGGAATCATTCTTTGAGTATTTTGAGGTGATAATTTCGGTCGGGGCGTGATCAAATCCAATAAAGCCCGAAGGGCTTTATGATAGATTTGAATCATCAACATTTTCATGAGTGACATTTAAAAAGTACTCATTTTTTTCTACAACAAGCGACTCATCTTCAGTTTCAGTGATGCCCTTTATAAAACTAAAATAATCATTAATATCAACAGCACATTTTTTGTCTTTACATGTTGAATTTAAAATTTTCCAATATTGAATATTTGAATATAAATAAGCAAACCCCACTTGAGCCCCAATTATACGTCATTTAAATTTATTGGACTGTATAGTACAAATTCGATACGTAGTGTATGTAAATATATTCATATAGCTCTGTAGAAAATGACAGGACTGAAATCTACACGCCCTTTTGTCGATTGGTTGAAACCTTCAGCGACGAAGGAAAAATCACAGACTGAACGAAATAATCATGATAATGTCAGACTGAAATTCCCATAGGAGACGATTTGGCTGTTTCTTTTAGCTAACGTACTGATGTACATTAACAGTAATTTAGTGAACTTTACTTACTTTTTACAATCAGTTTATTTTTGTTAAAAGAAAGATGTAAATATAAACAATAAATTGCTTTCTTTGATGATGCATGCGTGCTATGAAGAAAAATTTACATAACCGCCAACGTAACATAACCTTCATATTCCGCATTAATCACCAAAGAAAGCATTTTATTGTTTAAATGACCGGAACTTTACCATTACTTGTTTTGCGGTTTGTCCATTTTTAAAGAAACTGTTTTAAAAGTGTGATATTTGGGTGCACGTTCCAACAATGTCATAACTTGTTATCGTCGTCTTTATCTAGGACCCTGACTTCAATTTCAATTATTTTCACCCCGTTTTTCCCAGTTTCATAAAAACTACTAATGATCTTTTATCCAACTTCCTAAAATATTGTTAAGGTACAGTGTATACTGTATTTAACTATGTCAAAATAATTTTCTGACATTGACCTTTTATAATACTATTTATTTTTGGTTAACTTCAGTTTCAAGGAAAATGTGATGTGATTCAAAAGCAATGTTATCAATTTTCACGACTGGTTTTTAAATAAAAATGTACTTTTATTAGTGGACTACGTAAAGGAGAAAATCCTCAAACTGTCCATTCTGTGAGAGAAAGAACTGTTCGAGAACAGTTCTTTCTCTCACAGAATGGACAGTTTGAGGATTTTATTCTACTTAAAACATTTTCTCTATTGTTAACTTAATAAACTGTCTCAGATGTTGGCTTGAATGATTGCTAAGATTACGTAACACTATTGATTGTCCATTTAAAAAACAACAACAAAATAATGGTGTATTGTTGAACTTAATGGACAGTGCCAGGTAAGTTTATATTTAAATGATACCTAAGATGATTTCTCACTACTCTCTGGGTAAAACTCAATGAGAAAAGATGTCTTCATCAGATGGCGAAAGTATATTTTTGACGCAATTTGATCCTATAAACGCACCAACAATGAACAACAACAGAGAGTGAGTGAAATAATTCATGGAAAAGGGGGAAATTCAAGTGATGGAAAAGGGGGAAATTCAAATGATGGCCAGTGTGAAAAAAAAGATGATAATGTGCGATCCCTGTGATTCCAATAGCAGTGCACCTAGTGAAATTTATATTACTTCTGGAAATATGTCTTTCTCATTCAAATTCTGATATGTTTCTGGAGTCATATTTACAGAACCATTCATTGAAATGGTCAGCATATTTGTTGTGCACGTATGCCTTTCTCCGGAGATGATAAATTCATATTGTTGTAAAATAATACTTTAAATACTAATGTTGGTATTTATGTTTAATTTGAATGAAAGTAAATTTTCCTAACTGTTGAGGACCATTTGTGTGTATTGCTTTCAACATTTAAAACATGTACATTAAGTTACCTGTGGCTGTACAATAAGTTGGAGAAGCTGTCGATTAAGTTAAGAATCGACAGTTTTTTTCACTTAATATACAGCTACAGGTAACTTAATGTACAGGCTTTAAAAATCCAAATACATTACGCTATATAATGTACCAAAAACATAAAGGATTACATAACAAAAATGTTTTAATTTCAGTTAAACTTCCGTGTCAATAAATGGACTTTACAGTGTAACGGACACCTGTCGTGTACATGGTGTAGGATGCAGATACCAGCTGCCGCGTCTGTCAGACAGTAATGTGTTTAGCTCAAACCGAACCAATGGCAGAGCCGGGATATGGGCCACACTGGATGGTACGGACCAGCCCTTCACAGATGTCGGACCAAAGTACTCTAGAGCTGGTTTGGTAGTGACCGTATTTATTTCACTTCCTTGTATTTTCATCTTTTTGCAAAAACGTACAAAACAACATGTAAAACCCTATATTTATCTTTCGACAAAAGTTTTTAGACATAAAAAGCCACTTCTTGAAATGTTTACATTTTTGGTCCACTTATGTACAAGATGACCGGACATCCCCTTTAGTTATACAAAAATAAACTACATACAATGTATAATGAAAGATATAAAAACATAAAACAATCGAAATGTACGAGCGTGAAAAAGTCTTGGTTGCCCTGAAAAAAAGAAAAAAAAATATTTAAAAGAACATAAATAGTACCGGTAAATTAAAACTGTGAACATTATATTAGAAATACAACATTGTCACATAAAAGCTTATATCTGCCATAAAGCTAAATACGAAGGCTGCTGTTGCATGAAAGACCGGAAAACAATTTTTGTTGGCATTCCGATGTGTGTCCATTTACCAACAATCACAAATGTACAATTCTTTTCTTTCAAACATTGATGGAATAATCGCGAATGTTCAAAAGCCTAATTCTAATTCAAAGGAAAATTTACCCCCATTTTTTATATTTCATGTACATATTTTGAGGCAATTCGATTATTTTGTTGTTAATCTTCATTACTGATACTTAGGTAAAAAATAGACACAAGGTACGTTTGAACAAACGCAAAAACCTCAAACAGATATTGTTAAAGCTTAAAGGGACCTTGACACGATTTCAGATGAAAATTTTATTTTTGATTTTTATGTATTAATTAGTTTACTTGTGTATTTTGAATGATTTACCAAAATTTGAATGTTAGAAGTCGTGTTACAAGCGAGATACAGATGAAAGAAGTCGTTGTTATATAAACAAAGCTCGAGTCTTATATTTGTTTACAAATAATGTAAAGTAAAGAAAATACCATTTCTTTGACAAAATAACTTGTGGAAACAAGATAAACTTATTAAATGTGTTCATAAATAAGTTTATCAACAACAAAATGCAGCATTAGATTGAAACTTTTACCAATTCAAGACATATGTAAACAATAACAGGACTCGAGCTTTGTTTACAAAACAAAGAATTTTAACCACAGAAACTCGCTTGTAACTCGATATTTGACTTTCAAATTTTGACAGAGAATTAAAAACATCCATATTGACCATTCTAGACATTAAAAATGAAAAAATAAATTTTGAAAAAATTGAGCTCAAATCGTGTCCAAGTCCCTTTAATATAATGACAAACATTAAAACTGATTAAACTCTTCCCCTTTCTTGAGCTTAAAAAAAGCAAAAAAATGAAGAAAAAAAAATGAAATTGTAACGAAATGTGAAAATAACTATTGAGAATACCGATATATATACACATTTTACCAGTATTAAAGATATTTTTAGAAAGATTAAAAATCGTTGTTTACATGGGGTCAATCCATTTGCCGGGAAGACTTGTCATATACACTGATACGTTTAAATTTTGGCACAGATCGAATCACCATGGTTTGAAAATCAAAATGATGTATCTTAAAATAAAATAAATTAGGTTAGCGCATTTTATTAGACTTTGTCTAAAACTACCGTTTCATACAAAATAAACTCTAAAAATCAACCAATTTTTTCTATTCAATTGTATTTTTCTCAATGCTGACAAATGATTCATGCATTTGCACTAAAGTCAGACGCTACTTTTGGCAGAAGAAGTAAACAATGTTGCAGCCTATCCCCATAATTACTGAGTAGCGTGTCTAAAACTGCGCATTACATGTACAATCTAGTTGGGTTAGGTTTCAATAATATATATACTTATACACTGATATTGAAAACCAATATTTCAATATTTTTCCTGCATGATTGACAGTGTGAGTTAGTACTTTTGAAATATGCATTTTTTCTTAGAATCATATTCCATATAGAAATATTTCACGTATATTTAAGCGTTAAAATTCTTTCTGTCTAAGATTTTCATTTTATTCCACTAACTTAATTTCAAAAAGTAAAATTCTATGTTTTTGATCAATCGGCTCATCTTTAGTACAACATGATGCGGGTACCTTTATTTGCGGTGCTTGTAATCCTTGGTTTGTATGGATTGCCAAAGGAAAGCCATGCAAATGAAGAAGACGACTATTACTATGGAGAAGAGTTTTACAACCCGGAGGAAGAGTACCCGGAACCCGACGAACCGACGCTTATTTCCAGTAAAAAACTCTCTGGTAAGTTTAGAAAGAAATGACAACAAATAAAGATCGTAAAGATATAAAATTTAGTATACAATGACATGCAAAGAGGGAAAGCTTTGATATCTATATGTATTAGCAATCTACATTTTCAAGAAGATTTTTCGTACAATGATGATGATGATCAAATATTCTTACGATCAGATAATGACACCCTAACATACATTACGTATATTTTTTTTTTGTATCTTTGCAGAAATAGAGAACATAACCCAACAGATAGTCATTAGATTAATAAAAAAAGAAAATAGGATAATGAGCAAAAACATGGATGATGCTAGTGAAAAATGCGTTAAACTTGCGGCAATCTTCGAGGAAAAGTGTGCTAATTGTCCGGCGTAAGTCAATTCGGATATCTTTTAATTTCTTTTTCTAGCTTCTTAGTAAAACAGCTAATACGTTTTCTTCCATGAAATAACAACTTGGACAAAGGTATTTTGAATTAAGGTTTTTTTTATCATAAAAATGTTATTTATCCTTCAAACTTTGTAAATGAAATGAAATAAAAAGAAATTTACTGATGGTAACCATGTATTTTAACGAAGTCATTGCAATTTTACCTGCAATGGATATAATAGAATAAATATACAAGTTGAGATCAAATTAGAGTGAGGAAAAAAAACCGGTTGTACCGGTGCATCGGGGGGGGGGGGGGTCGAACCCCTTTCCCAGCATGTAGTTGTTCTCCGTGAAATCACTAAGCTAAGCAGTTCGTTGAATAACTTAATGTAATATTAACACTACAAAACTAATTAAATTTGTCTATGTAAAGGCAGATTTATGATAGGAATTTAAAAAATTCCGGATAATTTGGAATTATCGAACATTGTTGAAGATCGTAGATCGTTCAGATTAAGAAAAAAATTAGAAAACATTTGTGGAATTTTGATTGCTATGAATGAATAATATAGCAATAAAAGTGCTTTAATGGGAAAAAAGAAAGAAAAAGATAGAAAAAGGTGAAAAATGGAAGAATTCTGAAAAAAGGTTTTTTTTGTAGATGAGAGGGTATGGCACAACCACATGTTTGACAACTTTATTCACTTGTATGTTCATTGAAAGAATTACTATTTCCTAATATTTTACTTTGAAGGAAACCGAATTTGATCGCCACCGTATTAGATAAAGCCAAAAAACTACTGAAGCTCCATCCCCGCTACTGGAAAATACAAATTGGGAAGAAAATTATTAAAGGTTTGAAGCGTATACGTGTTCGTAGAATTGTGAAGAATATTGGCAAGGATATCAAAGGACTCGGGAAAAAAATTGGAAAGGTTTGGCGCAAGGTTGGCAGCAAGGTACGTCGAACTGTAAGAAGAATTACAAGGAGACTCAGGCGAGTGGTGAGAGTAAGGGCCCGCTTACCGAGGGTTCGTGTCCGATTGCCTCGGGTCAGACTCCCAAGAGTGAGAGTGAGGCTGCCACGTATCCGGACCCCACGTGTAAGGTTCAGATTTAGGAGAAGGAGGAGATGGGGAAAGAAGAAGAGATCCCCCTGCAGTGATTGTGAGAGAATGTCAGAAATGAGCGAAGATGATCAACTCAATTCTTGTAAGGTTTAAACATTTACTTTTTTATCATTTAACTGGTTTGCCACTGAACTCTGTAGTTCACTGATTGTTTTTGTTCGAATCTTGCAGTGTGTCCATTCTTGTTAAGTGTGAACAAAAAAAGCTTACAGACGGACAGATTCCTAAATGCAATTGTGTCCGAAGTAGAGAGCGGTTTTCCCAAGCTTGAAAAGGTACCGTAAACTCAATATTGATAGGATAAGAAAAAAGCACCAGTTAAATGTTATCTAATTTTATTCTGCCATAAAACATGCTTCTTTCACAATGAATTGTAGCAAGAAGATGCACAGCTTAAATCTATTGGAAAAAACGGTTAATTTAACGATTTTTTACTTAATAAAAATATACAGGTATACTTATACACATTAAAGTTTGAATAATTTTTTTTCTGTATAATGGGAATAACTTCTTTTATACACATGTATGTTGATCAAAGCCCATGCAATAAAAGAGGAAATCATCATTGAAATTGTAGTATGTTTTAGTTTGTGTTGGTTCCTGGAGAAAAGCCAATTGTTAATTTTTTTTCCCACCAATTCTCGTTTCCAATTTTTTAATAAAACTTTTTTTTCTCGTTTAGATCTTGCACCATCACTACTTAAGCTCTGACGAAGCCGACGTCACCATTTCTGCAAAGGAAGGAAAGCATTCCTACAAACTGAAGAACTTCAGCAAGCTCAGCAGCGAACAGATTGGACGGGCGGTCGGTCGGTACATCTTCAACAAAGCGAAACCAAAACAATGATCTAGCAAATATTAAATGTGCTATTGATGAGAATAAAACGATATAAAATGATTTCCTACTGTCTGAATCGTTTCTAATGACACCAGTAATATAAGAGCCTTTTCTTATGATGAAATAAGAGCAAATTATGACTTGGATATAGACAGTATACTATTTTTTTTAAAAATAAGAATTTACCTGTGAATGAAACCTCAATTGTAAAACACAACACTAGTATATGTTGCTTAAAAAAGATAATTTGCGTTTGTTGCTTAAAAAAATAAACAAATATTCAAAATTATAATAAGTAATTTATTAGAATTGTTAAGTTATGAGTTTGACTGGCATATAAGTACAACAAATTCTAGTTAAATATTAGCCGTCTGTTTTGAAGTACGTGTTAATACTCAACAAATATACTATCATTTATATGCCATAACGATCAATTACGTTAAAAACTACATGTATTGTTAATGTGAAACAATGTTTTACGTAATACAAACTCATAATTCAGAAAAAATTATGTATTTATATTTATAATACAAATACTAAAAAACCCTACACTTCTCTACCAAGATATTTGATACGGATCTTCGTGTGCAAAACACTATTTGAACTGAATGTAATTAAACAGGGAAATCGAATATACTTATCTTGTATTAATTTCCGGAATCATAAAATCATATCTGGAAATAAACATCATTAAAAGCACGTGAGTTTAAAAATTCATAACAAATGTCAGTTTATATCCTCTATCGTACTTTAGAACCATTTTAACAAGTCCTTGGACTTTCAGTAGGACGTGACTATCTATTTATTGCGTCAAAACAAGTTAATAACTCTGGTTTCAAGTGAAATATACACCGATTGCGTAGTCTTTGCTCAAAAGCAATGGCTAAGTGGCCTACGATGAAATAGACAGGATTACGTCACAATGCTGTTTGACACCAACTACCTAAAGTCCATGCTCTTGTTAAAATGGTTCTAAAAATCATACTTAATTCCCTTAAAAAAAATTAAAACCATTCGTATGGAAAATGGAAAGACGATCACAAATGTTATTTTGATGCTTGCTAACAAATTGGAAAGTTGTTTTTATTTTCTCGAAACTAATCGCTTCTTCTAATTTAAAAAAAATGATTTTATAAGTTTATGAGTGTTTTAAGCGTTCGTGCAAAGTAACAAATCGAGATAGTAAGAGGGAAACAAAAAGACAAGCCATGTGGCATGGAGCAAATTATTGAACAAGAGACTACAAAGTTTTTTGTCGTTTTCAAGATCATATAAAGCGGGCCCATGATTGAACAAAAACAATGAACAAGTTTTTCTAATAAATGATGATGTTATAAAGATGGTACAGTGTATGGTTACATCATTGTCATTCACATATAGTGATTAGTTCCACTGAGGAGTTATCTCTCTTATTTAAAACTGCACATCCAGAGAGACGTCTATCGGCAAAACTGTTATTAGCCGGAAGTACACTAATCTTCAACCATTGACGGTGCTCCGCTATATTTCATTGCAAACACTTTTTAACTTGTAAAAAATGTTTTGGCATCGATCTTGTCGCATCATAAGCGGCCAATATTACTGGCACTACTTTCAACGATTAAATTATTCTCTGTCGGACGAGTCAAATTTTGCAGTCGGTCAACACAGGGGTTTTCATTGAAACGTCCGAGTAGTCATTCTCAAAGAAATAGTCCCCGCTGTCCAACTGTTTTTCTGCCGCAAGTCTTCTGTAATTAAACTGACTGTCTCTTTCCCTACAAAAGACAAACTGACTAATGCTATTAATTCCCTACAGTGGCAGACCTATCATTACACTTCAAATTAAAATACTTGAACACGACTCCAGTCTTCAACATAACTCGCAGGGGAACTAGACATATTTTACATTAATTTATTTCACTAAGAAATATACTTCTTTTTAGAATAGGAACAATGTATCATAATATTATGGGCAACAATTGAATTGGTATGAAGTTAACATACCTCTTTCTCTGGCACATTTTCACTCCAATGACAGTGGCTAATATTGCGAACAAAACAATTAAGGATATGACAACCCAGTATCGGATTGGTAATTTCCAGATCACTTCTTGGATGTTACACCTTACACTTGTTAAAGTACTGTTATCTTGCATTGAGAACTTTTGTGGAATACTGCCAATTTTGTCATGTGGAAAAGTTATATTTACATATTTCGTTACCACAGGAGTTGTTCCCTGTTGAGAATAGGTATCAACCGCTTTTAACGCGTATGCTTTTGGTTTTATATTGGAGTCAGTTGGGGCGAATTGAACTTTTGACTTTTCTGTAAACGAGAAAAATAATACAAATCGCATTTTGATCCAATCAATTATAAAAAAAAAAACAAACGCTTAACAATATAGAAAATAGCAAGTAATGAAGTGATACATATAAAATAACCTGAACCTTTGGAACAACCATGGACTGAGTCACACTCGTCGTCTGGACACGAACACTGGAACCTACAAAGTGCTCCATACCAAGACGGGGGGCAGGAGCTGGTGCAATTAAATCCGTGGGACCCGACACACTCTGAAAAACAAAATGCACTTCGCTCTTAATTTATTTTTTCTTGTTTGTTGTGATTGTTTTTGTTTTTAAAGATCCTGCAATATATCATTGAAAAAAAAAATGAAAAATCCCTATATCGATGTAAAGTATGCTATTATTTTGATCAAACCATGACACGATTTATTCTTTTCATAATATCCACTGCAGCAATATCTGGTTTCACCGGTTTCACTGAAATATATGTATATTACATCAATTTTACTATTTTTGTTAAAATAGCCAAAATTATAAAACGATTCATGCATACTAACAAGAGTAACTAAAGGTTGATATGAAAATCAACAGAATGTTTTAAGGAAATGACCTTGGTCTGTATGATAACAAAACTGGCAAATCATGTACGCAAGTATTACAAAAAAAAAATCGGGGTTTTTTCAGCACAGCATTACTCACTTTTTTATATTACACGCTTTTTATATAGATAACACACCCTAAAAGATTGCAAAGTCGCCAGGGTTTTTTTACTTTCTTGTAAGACTACCAGTTAGACCATACTTTTATCCTCATGAATTCTTTACATTCAAATCCAACTCAGAATATGATGCATCATTTTCCCTTGCCACAAGAAAAAACAATAAATAATAATTTTCTATTTGAAATACGCATCTCTTACACTCTCACGAAAGATTCTAATAAACTTACTTTTCAATTTTACACCCATTTCGAGTTCCGGGTAATATGGACGAACTGCCAGAATAAAAGCATAAAACGATGATTACAAAAAACAAATATTTGTACAATATCATGACTTCAAACATTTTGTTTGAATGTAAAATTGTCATATGATTTGCTAATGTGATTCATTTCCTTATTTATTTATGTTACATTTTAGCAAGACCCACAATCACAACAAACAGCTAGTTAAATTTTATACCGAATCAGTTGAATTCCCATATGATTATAACTAGAAACAAATTGTCGCAAGCATCATAAGAATGCATGGTTCAATTAAGGAATAAGGAATCTTTCTTTTAGTATTATGAGGTGATAATTTTGGTCGGGGCGTGGTAAAAACCAATAAAGCCCGAAGGGATTTGTGATAGATTTGACCACGCTCCGACCGAAATTATCACCTCATAATATTCATAGACAAATGACCATAGCGATGTCTGCCTAAAATCTATATATTTATCTTTGCAATGTCCTCTATACGTGACTGTATAAAATTCATATGGTCATAAACTCGGAATGTATAACTTAATATTTACATCCACTGAGTATTTTCTCCTCTATATCTTACGCAAACCGATTGTGATTCATAGCTCTACAGCAACTGACATGGTTGAAATTTACACGATCTAGTTTACAAAGTAAATAAATGTAATGAAAAGGGCTAATTTACAGGAGATGACCAGTTGTTGCTTTCATCATTTATAGCACCGTTTAGACCAGTCCAGTCTTGTTCACAGCGATAAAGTATCCAATGAGAGATTAAGTGTGTAAGAACAAGTCCAAGTTGAAACTGTGTCATAATTAACCACATAATTAATTTAATATATATATTGTAATGAAAATTTGGGACAGTGATAAAGATTGTAGTGAAATTTTACCTAAAGAACACAATTTAGAGATATGACGTCCTAAATACTCACTCACTGGTGTAAAAAAAAACTCATTGTTATCATTTTCCACTCAGCTGCAACAAAAGGAATTAAGGCCATGTACATGTATATATCATCCAATACAGTTTAGATTTTTTACCCCTCAGCTAAATATCTAGCTATGCATTTTTTGGTGTTTTTTCAAATTTAAAGAATAGGTTAAGGAAAACAATTAAGAAAAATTTGGACCCAGTATATACGAAAATGAATATATATATATACACTAAACACAATTATAGCAGATTCTGTTCAAGAAAATGTCAACATAAGAAGTCATTGTAGAATTCCATGGAGTGTAGGCTAAATAACAGGCATACTAGGAATTCGAAGTGACTATACTTATTTTAATTCAATGGTTTCTTAATATATGTAAACACTTGCAACGATGCATGTATCGTCTTTGTTGACCATTTGTCTATGAGAAACGATTCAAATAATGTCCTTTATCCTTATCAACAACAAACATGTCACATTTTAATGACGGATACATTTTGGTTAATTAAAAATAAGTTAACTTTGATTACCTTTTTCGTATACGTTATTAAAAATAGTGGCGATGGCGATAATCATGCATTGCTCATGAAGGTTGTGGTAAATTATGAAATACATTGTAGTATGTACATCTTCATGTACTATTCATACAACAATTCATGCTGTAATTACAAATTTTATACTATAGTTATTTTAAAGGCTTAATGTTGTTGTTTTTTTTTCAGGGTAAAGTTCTATTCAGTTAATATAAACTTGCTTTTGAAGACGACATTTATTTAAATGAAATAACAGGATAGAAACATATTATATAATTAGTTACGTAATAACATAATTTCCCATCATGTCATAATCCAGCAACTGATTGAATCACGAGGCGGAAGATTGCCCGAGCAATTAAATTAGACTGTTATCGCAAAAAATATCGCTTGAAAGCAGACGTCGGGGACATTGTAGCGAAGTATTGATCTGTAAATATGATTGATTGACAAAAAAGGTCTAATCCAATTGCATTATTTCTTATTCTAGATATTATTGAACGTGGACGTGGCGAATTTCTTCATATTTAAGAGTGCAAAACTTTAACTGATGTAGGAATTTTTAATTAATTTTTTTTTTGGGGGGGGGGGGGGGTTGTTGTTACTATCCACAAAGGCCAAACGCAATTCAATTTTCAGAAATAATCTCAACAAATAATAAAAAGTTGTCATCAAGAAATCATTGTTCATTTATTCAGAAAATATACGACGCTGTCTGTTTTCCATTATTTATATTCACATTTTGTTAATATATAGTATATAAACTGATCTAAATTATGTTACAAATATACCTTTAATTTTCACATTGACAACTCGAATGACAGTGAAGGTAATAAGTTTATCCTAACTCTTGAGGAGCATGGCTTGTTACAGCACGTAGTCCGTGCAACCTATACCAAGGGTCACACATTGGATGTCCTTATCACACGGAATATAAGCTCCGTTTTAGGAGGTCTACCTACCATACAGGATCCTGTGTTATCCGACAACAATGGCAATGCGGCAGGGGATCATTTTGCTGTTCATGCTCATTTGCGGGTTGCAAAGCCTCCAAAAGAACGCAAGACTGTAACTTTTCGTCGAATAAAAAACAGCTTGATATCGAAAAGTTCAAGTCTGTCCTTGACTCTTTGTCGGTTCTCTTTGATACAAACGGCTCATTATAGGATCTGTTAAATAGTTATGATCATGAGCTAAGGGCCGTCCTAAACAAACACGCCCCAGAAGAGACCAGAACAATCATCCTTTGTCCACATACCCTATGGTACATGGAAGATCTAAGGACTGCAAAGCAAGAAAAACGTCGAGCTGAAAGGCAGATGAGGAAAACAAACTTGACTGTTCATAGACAAATGTTTAGAGACAAATCTATCCAAGTAACTAAACTGTTACTCGAAACAAAGAAAAAATATTATTCAGATAAAATCTACGAAATTGGAAATGATCAGAAAAAGCTTTATAAACTTACAAACTCACTAATGGGTAAACAAAACGCCCCAATATTCCCAATATTCGAACAGTTGTGAACAAGATTTTGCAAACACTTTTGGTGATTTTTTCTTAGATAAAATTACCACGATTAGAGACCATCTCTCTGTCTTAAATACAAAGACCCATGTGGATGTTTTAAGAGCAGACAACAAATTAAAAGGTAAACCTCTCGATTGCTTTACATCAGCATCAGAATCAGAAGTTCGGAAGATCATCATGGCTTCTCCACCAAAATCGTTCGAATTACACCCGATTCCAACATCTGTTTTGAAGTCCTGTGTTGATAACATTCTTCCAACAATCACAACCATCATAAACAAATCTATCTTAGAATCAACTGTCCCAACATCACTGAAAAACGCCGTTGTTCGTCCTCTTCTGAAAAAGCAGGGATTAGACAAAGAGGTGTTAAAGAACTACCGTCCTGTCTCCAACCTTTCATTTATTTCTAAAGTCCTTGAAAAGATTATCAATTCTAAGCTAGAAGATCATTTACAATCAAACAATCTGCATGATAAACAACGATCAGCATACCGTGCTCATCATTCTACGGAGACAGCACTCTTGAGAGTCCATCATGACATAATATCTGCTCTAGACAAAGGAATGTGTGTTGTTCTGTTAATGCTGTACTTATCTGCAGCATTTGATGTGATAGACCACACTATTCTTATAAATCGCCTAGAATTTTCTTTTGGAATAACAGGTGCTGTCTTGTCATGGATACAGTCATACCTCAGTGATCGACATCAAAGTATTGCTATAGGCCAGTCTAAGTCTAGAGACTTTCAATTGAATTTTGGTGTTCCACAGAGTTCGGTCCTTGGACCAAACCTTTACAGCCTGTTTGCTAAACCAATTTGTGATATTTGCCGTAAACACAACATGAGTTTTCAGTGCTATGCTGACGATACTCAATTGTATATGGCAATTAGAACCATTTTAACAAGACCTTGGACTTTCGGTAGGATGTAACTATCTTTTCTTGCGTCAAAACAAGTTGAAAATGACGCTGGTTTGAAGTGAAATATACACAGATTGCGTAGTCTTAGCTCAAAAACCAGACAAATCTTGTTGATTTCAAAGGGCCATAGCCGAGTGGCCGTCAATGAAATAGACTAGCCTACGTCACATTGCTGTTTGACACAACTACCCAAAGCCCAAGCTCCTGTTAAAATGGTTCTACACCTACTAGCAACTGGATAGATATAACATCTCGTCTGCAGATTTGCTTGTCTGATATTGGTTCTTGGATGCGTTCCATCTATTTGAAGATTAATCAAGAAAAAACAGAGCTAATTGTCTTCGCTCCAAAACACAAAATTAATTACTTCAAAGAACTCAGCATCAATTTTGATTAACAAAATTAACGTCTCATCAATTATCAATTGTAAAATATTTAGGTGTCATTTTTGATTCGGTACTGAACATGGATCACCAGGTTCGAAACATCGCAAAATCATGTTACCACCAACTACGGAACATTGGTCGCATTCGACCCTTAATATCAGAGAGCGCTAGTAAAACCCTTGTATGCTCACTTGTGACCTCTCGTTTGGACTACGGCAATGCCTTACAACACGGTGTATGTACCAGTACCTTGTCAAGACTTCAAAGGATTCAAATCACAGCTGCTAGGATTATAACGCGTACTAGGAAATATGACCACATAACACCAGTGCTAGTCAAGTTATACTGGCTTCCAATCGAGCAGCGAATTCAATACAAGCTGTACCTACAGGCTTTCAAAGCCTTACACAGAACATCGCCATTGTATATACAAGAACTGGTCCAGGTCTACAAGCCAAATAGGTCTCTGCGCTCAGAGAGCTCTATGCTCCTTGTTCGGTCGCGTGCGCGGACTAGGTCGTATGGTGACAGGCGGTTCGACGTGGCCAGTTCTACATTGTGGAACAACCTTCCCCAAAATCTTAGATTAGAGGGAAATTAAAATTTATTCGTTTTAAAAAATTATTGAAAACTTATCTTTTAAGCTATGGAGGGTAATCGTGTTCAAAAATCCAGACCTGTAAACTTGTAAATTCAAATATGCAATCGTGTTGGTGTGTAAGTCTGAGTATGAATGTATGTGATTCTGATCGTGTAACCTATAAACATTGACTCAGTTTCTTCGTATGATGCACATTTTGCTGCTTAATTGTTTTTGTTAGTTATTTAAGCCTTCAGTTTTGCACATTTTAAATCCATAGTTTCTGCATTTGTATCTTCACCCTCGGATATAGCACAGTTGACATGTTACAAATCGACAAATGTAAAGTCTACAAGTTTGTCGAATTTTGAAATGACCTTATATGGCAAATGCTCGCTGCGGGAAAAGGCATGCCGTAATCGCCAGAATGGAGTAAAATAAACATAAAATTCAGTTAAACTGTTCTAATGAACGATAATATTTTCTTTGGATCAAAAATATTATTTTTTTTAATTTTTTATAAAGATTTTGAGGTATGATTAAACTGGACCAAACAAGACGAGGTGAATGTTTGTTAAAATCGGTGCCGGTGTGACGAATGCGTTGGTTTCTGTAATATAATTCCCATGGACACTGGTACGTATTATATACGATAAGGGTTAACTTTTACTAAAAAAGAAATGCCTAAAATCTACTCTAATATCACTAAAATAATTTGACATGTAATTTTAAACTGAAAAATATAAAGTTGAATACGTACTCTTTTCTAGAAATGAGACGGATCAAGAAATTTCCTAGGGGGTGAATATCTTTTTGTGCGGCATGGGGTTTGGAGACCGCCGTGAAGCAAAAAGAGTACCAATTATTTTCCCATAGAACTCAATGTTAACCTAAACACCCCTAGCTACTTTGCTATATTACTTACAGGCATATCCTTGGTAAAATCTGAAAGTTCATTCCAAGCACTAACAGAAAATTACAAAAATATACATGTATATGGTCCCATGGCGTTTATAGGTCAAAATTGAACTTGTTTACAACTTACAGCGATCCGCAGCAAATTAACCCAAGTCTCTAAAATGACACCACCTCCTATTTTAACCCCTCTAATTTCTTTACTTTCTGCAGTACTTCCTTATTCCATCATTGAATTTAAACACTGATAATTTTAATTTTAAAATGATCATTATTTCAACAATTTGTTCAGCCAATCACCTTACCCTACCTTTTTCTGCTCGGATCAATCTTCTATCAACACTTCTCTGATGTCAACATCCGGTGCATTGGTACTCTCATTCCTTGAAGCCCATATAGCTTCATTGCTTTCCTAAATGCAAAGAATTTTGAGAGTGAATTTTATATTCCTCATTTCTTTTTAAGAATTAAACGACTTGCAAAAAAATTTGTTAATTTTTCGCGGAAAAATGTATGTATCTATATATTTTTTTCAAATATCAAAATGACTTTGTTGTGCAAGTGCTTAATAAATGATATAACAATCTGAAACTGTTATGAAAGAAGTTTTATAATCATTAATTAAAGTTCAAAATGTTGTCAAAAATTGAAAGGTTCTGAAGAAATAAATAAGGGATACTAGTATGTTTATGTTTTTATAATTATATTTTTTCTACGAAAATCGAATTTGTGAAATTAAGGAACGGGTGGGTTAAACAGATTTGATTCTATATGAACTGGTAGAGTTTGAATTTTAAAATCTTATAAATATATACTGTAATGACAGTAATTTTACAAAACTAAGAAGCTACTTTATGGTAATCAGTACATGTTCACAAGTGGCTGTAAAGCTGTAAAGCTTTCCGGAAAATTTTGATTGACCAACTTCACTGAGTGTGTCTGGATTGAATCGACATTCAGGACGCCATACTTATATCCCGTAATAATTGCTTGATATTAAAACATTTTTGCCAATGAATTTTTACCTTCTTTTTCTATATATTACCGACGAAATGAAATATTTTGTTGTAATTTATACACATTTTAATTTCACGACAGTTAACCTTACGTTTGGATTTTTTTTCATTTAAAGGAGAGGGGGTGCCGCTACTCATGTCTCATCTAAATCAAAATCTTAAAACTACTGTTTTAAGGGATTTAGTTTTTCTTATCGATAACTCAGTTTTTTAATTAATCAGCAGGGCGACCCCGTGAATATTTTCTTCTTCGTGGGGGTGGTAGCTCTTGTCTCAACATTGTGGTAGCGATAAGGATGCTTTTGGTGATATTTTCTTTACTCAGCCCTTACACGATTTGTTATATGTACTTTAAGACAATAGAAATGCGTGTATACATTTAAACAGAGCATGATATTTAAAATTTTCCAGATCTAAGACATCTGATGCCGATTGAATTCTTCACTCGCATCTTTTCTGGATTCTCTTGACATAATGGACACCGTGCCTATAATTTATTGTTCGAAAAATCGTACTTCCTAAAATAAATGTTGTAAACCAGAAATAATATCATGATATGTAATTTTTTTTTGTTCATTCTGTGCCCATTCGGCGATTACGGCAGGCCTTTTCCTGCAGCTGTCTGTGACGTCACTGTTTCCATATATGGTCATGTCAAAATTCTACAAACTTGTAGACTTTACATTTGCGATTTGTAACATGTCAACTGTGCTATTTTAGAAAACGGAGATATAAATGCAGAGACTACCGATTGAAAATGTGTATTTTAGTGACAAGTTACATGTAAATAACATTTTAAAGTCTGTGGGAAAAATTACATTGAAGGTCTGCGGAGTCAACTTTAAGAGTGTTTTTATAGATTACACGATCAGAATTACACACATTCATACTCAGGCTCACACACTAACACGATTGTATATTCGAATTTACAAGTTTACATGACTGGATTTTTAAACACGATTACCCTCCATATTTAGCAAGGCTTATCCAGACTATTCTTAAATATTTATGCATTTTAAACTTTATTCTATTGAGTACAGAGACAGCACAGCATTGATTTTTACTTGTAAACAAAATTTAGTGTTATATAAGTATGTAGTTTTAAAATTTAGTGTATTTAGGTATATTATTTATGTTCTTATCTTTTATGCCAATAACTTTTATATGTACAGCGCTATAGAGTAATTTAATATAAATTATATATGGCTTTTATAAATTTTGTATAATAATGATAATAATGTTAATAATACCTCTAACAAATGTATATCATTGTACCTTATGTACCATGCTTGTTGGAGTATATGAGTGAATAAACTGAACTGTATTGAAATTGAATCGCGGATGTAATTTACTAAAACCGCTAAAATATATTTACAGTATAGTATATAATAGTATATTTTTACAGTATTAGTATTCTTATAATGTTCAAAAGTCATGTTCCCTTATATACACCTTTATGTATCAAGACTGAAAGTCTTCCTTCGTCTTTTCTAATACAATCATATATATATAGCTATATATATTGAAAATACATATTTGAAATTAATAGATGCGTGGCCTAGTGGTAAAGCGGAGGTCTTTTTGATTCTGTGGTCGCTGGATCGAATCCACCAAGTAGTAAATATTTTTTTTTACTGACTTGAAACATGAAAAGAATAGAGAGATTAAGTAACATATATCTAATCTTCTGGTTTTTATAAAAAAAATTATCTTGTTTAATTCAGTCTGAGTATGAGCACATCCAATATGAACTCTTCATTAACACTATACATGTTCATGTACTCTATTTACACTTAGATCCATTGCATTTTGCTTGAACTTATCACGGTTCAGAATATCAGCTGTCATATTTTACACAAAGTTTCCCGAATTTATGACAAATCAGTTGTTACAGACACCATTATATAATCAGTATCTAGCTTTCGAAAATCATATTGTGACATCTAGGTACCTGAAGCTATTTTCAGTAACAGGTACTTTCCGTTCAAACGCAAATGTAGGCGAAATAATGGGAAAAGGCGCTATTGTTGCAACCACTATTGAAATAAAACCACTATTGAAATAAATTAGTGGTTGGGGATGTTTTTCATACGAAGAATCATTTAGCAACCACTAATGAAATACAAGCACTATTAAACTAATTATCTCAATAGTCTTTGTGGATGTATTTCATTATATGAATCACTTTACAGCCACTATTGAAATACTATGATTTTTAAAAAAAATAAATATTACTTATTAATCACTATGAAACACATTTGGAAAGAATGAAGTTATGTATCATTTTTGCAAACTATTTTCAAATGCAAGAAACACTTTATCTAACGAACAATTCCAAATACACTTTTATTCATTTTATTACGACCACTTTTGAAATAAATTATTTCAATAGTGGTTAAAGATGCGTTTCAATTCAACCACTATTGAAATAAAGTACTAGTATTTCAATAGTGGATGGGATTCATGTCATTTTTATGTATATTATTCCGTCTGTGTGTAACACTTTCCTTTTCCTTAGATGATAGGTGGTATGGGAATTTCTAAATATTAGAAGTATGTCTTATAAGACGAAGAATTACTTCTTAATTACGATATGATGTACTTTGATTGATTCACCTGTATATCGTTATGTTCCCATACCACTTGTCATTCAGAACCAAAAGTGTTAGATATAGACGGAATAATACACATGAAAATGACATGCATCCCAACCACTATTGAAAGACTTTATTTCATTAGTGGTTGTCATAATCCGCATCCTTAACTTCTATTGAAATAATTTATTTCAATAGTGGTTGTAATGAAACGCATCCCCAACCACTATTGAAATAATTTATTTCAAAAGTGGTCGTAATAAAATGAAACACTATCCACTATTGAAATAAGTTGTTTCTGCAGTGATTAACTAAACTAAATAATAGACTGAAGCTGGTCAGACAGACGGTGAAACTCAATTTAATATTCCTGATTTTGATTAAAAGTAACCGACAATATTTATTTCTATAATAGTAATGTTTAATTAGTTTGGCCATATTTTTTGTATATTCAATATACAGGGCGTTTGAATAAAAGTGTTTGCAACTTTCCTCCTGAGTAATCAACAAGTCCAATTGTTGGTTACCAAGTAGTTTATTAACAAGCGTGATCGTATAGTGAATTAAAAGCAGCCCAAATCAAAGATCTGTATAAGCTTAATTAAAATCCATAATTAAATTCTAAAGCCAAAAAATGTAAGATCTCTCTAAATCCAAAATCAAAATCCAAAATAAAATTCTTAAGCTAAAAACTGAAAGTTCTGCTTTACATCATTTTACATGGGTATATATAACATTTTACTTATGATGGACAGTTCTGACTAGTTCGGTCCATCTACGATGATCATGAGTGAACAATTAGTGTCCAAATTCCAGAGTTATATTTTATTTCTAAATAAAGTAACAAAACTGTCAAAACTGTCAGAAAGAATATTGTGTTTTTTTTTGGGGGGGGTTTTGAGTCTCAGAATCCGAGTCTCTGAGTCCCCCACCTGGGTATGATGCATCGCTTACTCATAATACATTCATTCATACATGGCTTAAAGGTTACAAAGGTTAAATAGCATTACAGGACTAACTTGCAATATCAGGGCCTTCATTGCGGACAAAGGATGCCAAATATGACAATTTGTTGATAACTTGTTTATATATTTCCAGTTTGGATTTTTACTGTGCCAGAATTAATTAGCCTCATTTAGGACTAAGAGTATTAGGATGCAGACTTTGAGTGTCCCGCCTTAGTATGACGCATCACTTGCGTGCAATATTAGAGTGTCATATATAAAAGTATACATGAGTTCATGGTTTAAAAGGTAGCAAAGGTTATATAGAATATGCAATACATGACGGCATACTCTAAAACCTGGCCTGGCCTGGCCTGGCCCCATTGGCCTGGCCTGGCCTCAAAGTTGGCCTGGCCTCACTTTTGGCCTCAAAATTGGCCTGGCCTCAAATTTTGGCCTGGCCTCAAAAATTGGCCTGGCCCCAAATTTGGCCTCTACAAAAAATTTTGGCCTCAAATTTTAAAAATCGCTTTTGCTCATTTTCTTAGATTTAGATTGAATTTTTATTGATTTCTTATAGAAATTGAAATTTCCATGCTTTTTTAAGATTTATGAAATAATCATATGATTTTTTCATATATATGACAAGTGACCAACTGTTTAAGTTTAATTAATTTAATCCATGTCCAAACACACAAAAAATACCTATGACATGCATGTACAACACTGCTCTTACTATTGTCAAGGTATAGATTATGCAAAAACCAAACCAAAAAACTAAGAGCTGCCATCCCCCATTCCCCATTTAAAAGTTAAACATCATTTTAAGACACTGACCTGATTGATATCCAAAACATTTGTAAACTGGTACCGGTACATATAACATTAAATTTTTATCACTGTGTAATGCACTTTAAAATTTGCAGTTTGTTTATATTACCCGTCAACACTGATCAAGCCCAAATTTCCCTCTCCAGCAGAAATTCGATATCAATCTCTTCTGTCGCTAATCTGCTACATTGGGGTCAGATTCATTGCCTATCCTGTCATTTAACATTTCACACAGTCTAATTTAATTAATGGCATTTGTGAACGACTGCAACATTGCATCCTCGATAACTTGACTCAGTGATGGTAATTAATCATCACCACCTGATTAGAGTAGAGTTTCATGCATGTGTTGTTTGTATATATTTAGGAAACAATTTTTCTCCTATGGGGAATTGTTATTGTCAGAATTTGAACAAAGCAAAACATTTTGTGACCTTTGATGTCGGTAAGAATAAACAAATACTGGCCTCCTCCATTATTTCTTTCTCAAACAAGTTGTTGATAAAAGAAGAGTTACATAGATATTGTCCGATCTTGAGAGCAGTTTGATTTAAATACATTGCAAAAACAATATGCCATGGTTATACAATGGCAGGGCAAAATCACATTCTTAAGTTCTTCAGAATTTAAAACAGACTGAATAAAAATCTATTAGAATGGATTACTTGACATACCTTTAGTCATAAGTATACATTGTTAGTACTATATTTTCAATTGTAACTATTGTTTTTAATAGACTATCACTTTAAGACACTAAAGCCACCAAGTGAGATGTTTAATGTGCATTGAAAATAAATCAATAAATTATAAATCAATTAAAATCATCAAATATGTAAAGAAATATAAAAATAAATATGAGGCCAAAAATTTTTGTAGAGGCCAAATTTGAGGCCAGACCAATTTTTGAGGCCAGGCCAAAATTTGGGGCCAGGCCAATTTTGAGGCCAAAAGTGAGGCCAGGCCAACTTTGAGGCCAGGCCAGGCCAATGGGGCCAGGCCAGATTTTAGAGTATGCCCTACATGACTCAGTATAGAGTACCATAGCTATCGATGCAGACACAGAATCTCCAAATATGACAACCTAGTTATAAACTCCCAATTTTGATATTTGTGCCCGAATTATGCACCTGGTTTCATAACATCATTTAGGAATACTACGCAGTGCTACAAGAGTCACAGAGTTCATTCTGTTAGTTATCATTACTACAATTCATTGCGCAGTATCTAGGTATACATAAATATCATAGTGACATGTAATACTAACAATTCAAGGTCATAGCATGGCTATCTGTTTACACAACGTGTTCACCCTTTAACTAATAATTAACAAGATATAAAACAAGATATATTCATAGAAAGAGAAAGGTAGAAGAAAAATACGAAAACAATTCTATATGTCTGTAAATCTGCGAGAATTTTTTATTTATTTCTGCACAACAGTGAAAATCCAAACATTAGTATATTGGTTTCATAGTCTCAGTTATTATTACTGTAAAAATGCAAGTCTATAATACCTAAATTGTGTATTTGGAATTGTTCGTTAAATAAGGTGTTTCTTGCATTTGTAAATAGTTTGCAATAATGATACACTTTCTTTTGAAATGTGTTTCTATAGTGATTATAAAGTACTATGTATAAAGATATTTATTCCCAACTACTATTTTAAAGATATTTTAATAGTAGTTGTATTTCAATAGTGGCTGTATAGAGATTCTTAAAATGAAATACATCCACAACGGCTATTGAAATAATAAGTTAAATAGTGGTTGTATATCAATAGTGGTTGCAAAGTGACTATACTAATGAAATACATTCTTAACCACTACTGAAATAATTTACTTCAATAGTGGTTTTATTTCAATAGTGGTTGCAACAGCTATACCTCTATGTTTTCACTTATGTTAACTTTTCAGGGTAAGAAGAGGGGTTCATGTCATAGAGGATATATTGGACTTTTTTTTCCGTATATCGATTTGAATTGTTCTTTACTGGTAGATGGGCATATCTATTAAGAACATCGAGAAAAGTGACTGAATGGGAACTAGGTACAGACAATAACATGCAGAATGTGTAAATTTTCCATGTGAAATACCTGTAGTTCCACATTTCGTACACCGTGTTGTTTCCTGTAGAGAATAGGTAACAACCAGTTTTAACGTGTACTAGTATGCTTTTGGATTTGTACTGGAGTCAGTTGGGGCGTACTGAACTTTCGACTTTTCTGTAAACGAAAGAATAATTTAAAATATTCATCCAATGCACTGATTTATATAAAACAACTAATATATCAAAGATAACAAGTAATGAATTGATAATTATGAAGTTACCTGGACCTTTAGTACAACCATTGACCGGGTCACACTTGTCGGCTGAACACGAACACTGGAACCTACAAAGGTCTCCATACCCAGTAGGAGGACAGGGGCTGGTGCAATTAAATCCATGGGACCCGATGCATGCTAAAATGAAAAAAATGTATTGGTGAATTACAACATACTGAAATCTGTATCACTTTCCAGTGATTAGATTTTTTAAGTCGCATTTTCTGTCAAAATTTGCACTTTGCAATATTTGTAATCATAAAATATTTTTATTTTCAAAATTGAAGTTGTTTTCATAGTTTGAAGTAATTAGTTATTTTGATCTTTCTGACCATGAAAAAAAAATATGTTAAAAAAATATCCACTGCAGCAAAGCCAGGTCTCACAAAAATTATTTTAAATAACTTATATTCCAGATTAAGAAAACGATTCATTAATAGAATGATTATAGAAAACGAAGTACCAAGGATAAGGGAAGGATAATTGGGTTCTGTCAAGTTCTAATTGCGGATTTTTTCTCCACCCATGAAGTATACAACGATTAAACCCCGACTAAACCCCAGGTTTACTTTTGGGGTTTACTTGGGGTTTACTCGGGGCCAAAATTTTTGAAAATTTGGGTCACTCGGGGTTTACTTTGGGTTTACTCGGGGTTTACTTTGGATTTACTTGGAAATTGCTTTTGAGGTCAACTGCACGCACTGAAATGTGAAGCAGACCCGTCTTTTATCTTACTATCCTACTGACAGTAATTCTGCCGGGCCCCTTGTTTATTCCGAGTACACAGTTAGAGTCTGCTTTCAGGAGTATACATCTGACCGGGTTTACTCTCTGTATCCACTCTGGGTTTACTTTGGGTTTACTCTGGTAAACCCGGAGTAAACCAAGAAAGTGAACCCAGGGTTTAGTTGGGGTTTACTTTCTGTTAGGTTGGGTCTGATCGGTACTGTATGTTACGAACTAATTTCAACCAAAACTAAAACAAATGAAATAAGCTGGACCTTTTGGAACAAGTACGAACATTGAAACACACAAAGTGGCCCATAGCCAGATAGAAGACAAAGGCTGGTGCAGATATATCCACGCGACACGACTGGAAAAAACATTACTTAAAATTCCGCTACATGCTGGTTTCGTTATTAGGTTTTGCACTTGACTTTTTATTGAATTTTCTTTATACTTATCTGATATATGATTGTTTAGTTTTAAGGGATCCTGTAATAAAAATTTAGAGTTGTAAAAATCAGTTTTTTAGTAAATTATGCTAATATTTTGATTCTACATCCCATGACATGCTTTATTCTTTTCATAGTATCCACTACAACAATATCTGGTTTCACGGGTACCACTGAAATATATTCAAAATTCATGAAGAAGAACAAAAACCACTACAGAATGAAATTATTGAAATCAACAGAAGGCTTAAGGAAATGAAAAAACCGCAAGTTTTAAAATCGAATCGGTTTTAACTCACATTGTTTTAACAGTGTATATTATATGCTTTTTATAAAGATAAATTGCACCAAAAGATTGCAAAGTTGCCAGTGCTTATGGTTTTCCTGCAAGATTTTAATTAGCTCGTAAGATTTAAATAGTCAATCATACTATTATCCTTATCATAAACATGTTAACGTTTAAATTTAATCACTCAAAATATGATGTATAATGTTTTGCCAAGAGGTAAAACGAGGTGCAATGATCACTTTTTTTCTACCTAAAGATATGCATTTCTTACACTTTTACAAATTATTCTACTAAACTTACTTTTAAATTTTACAACTATTGCGAGTTCCGGGTAAGATGAACGAAACGCCTAAAATAAAACACGATAAAACGATGATTTGAAAAAACAAATATGTGTACGATATCATGGCCTTAATTTTCATCCTCGTACGTTTGAATAGAAATATTTATTAGTTATGCTTATTAAATAAAAGCTATTTTTTTTATTTAGTAGTTTTTTAGACCCACATCCACGCAAACAGCTTGCTACACATGTAAATTTAACCAGAATTTGTGGATCACTCAGTTTTGTATGAGATAGATGCAGACGTAAAATGTTCAAGTAAAAAAAAATAAGATTTTATAAAACCAAAACAAAATTTTGTTTTCATGTTTTCCAAAATCAATCTTACATGTAAACTATGATACTGTAAACGTAGTTGCATTATGCTGTCGATGCCGTCTGGAAACCTCATGGATATGATAATGTTTTAGTCAGGTTTTTTTTTTAGGGAAAATCAATCAAGCCACAAAGATACCCTAATTTTGCAAAACACTTCAATTTATTGGTTACAATTAGCCATCTCCTCCAAACCAGGTAACATACAATTATTTCACCAATACATTACGAAGGAAAAAACACCGATATTATTTTTTTTAAAATCTAAATTGATTCAATACTAAAAAGAAAATGTAATAAAAATTGAAATTCATCTATATAATAAATGAACAATCGAACTTTAAAACAAAAAGATTCCAGTGAGTAGAAAGTACTAAACGTGTTAATTGCAATAAAACAACTAAAACACACCTTAATTCAAAATTATACATACATGTATATCCAGTATCGTAGACAACAGTTATAAAATATTATAAAGATTGCTCTGATACAAAGCAAAGCAAGCTTTTGAACATTTTTACATAAGGACCCTGCCATTTTAATTCAGAAAAAATCTTAAAGGACAAACTTAGAAGTGAAAATTGCATTTACCTTTTGAGCCAGGGGGAATGCTTCCAAATTAAGTTTACAAATACTTTATCTTGACTGAATCTAAAGTTCAGTGCTTGAGTTGATAACAAATAATGGCATAGGCTACACTGTAGAATGCATTTTTTTCTATTTTGCATCAGATGGCAAATCTCTACCTAAAAGTATAATGAAAAGTATCCTAACATCAATGGAATATTGCACTGCGTCTCAAATTGCGAATGTAGATACCTATGTACTTTTGATACCTATTGCAAGGATATATTAATAAAACTCGGTAATTGCCATTATATTCATGTCGAAACTAAATGAGCTTGTTGACGTAGCTATAACAATTAGATAATGAGTGATGCTTAATTATATGAATATAACGCAAGGTTGGTTTGTCCATTGGGCGATTTAACATAATGATATCAAACATTGTAAATGATTATTATGTTGTAGTCACAAAACCATGCAAAAGAAGTCAAAGATCGTAGACGACACCTATTGACGTTTTTGCAGTTTAAAAGGTCACCAGATTAAGCAATGCTTTAAATACTAAATACAAAACGATTCATTATCACATGAAACAGTCATAAAAAAGTCAAAATCCGTCAGAATCAAGTCTCTATGTTTGAAAATTTTAGTTGATTTCTTTAATACATTCCGATGATGCCAGACATGTTTGATAACCTTAAGGAATGAACGAGAGCAGGACTTAAAATTTCTGAAACAGAGTAAAATTTGCAAGAAATATAAAAACAATAAAACAACATAGAGACTCGTGCAAGTCCATCAGAAATAGATATAAAACCACAAAAACACTTATAATTATCAAAGAAATAATAAATTCGTAACATATATTTCTTAGCAAACTCTTTTGAGTTTAATTAATATTAGACTTTGACCCGTGTGTGAACGGATTGACATATTGCTTATCGTAAGGTACTTTTGAAATAAACAATGAATGTGAATATAATTCTGGTATATTTGGTTTTTTATTGGAAAAATTGTTGCGTAACGGCGAATAACAGTCAAATTAATCATAGCATTACATAAAGCCACTTTCACATTTGGCGCAGTACTTTCCAACACTTGCGATTGGAATTATTTTGGCTTTGCTCGAGCTATTGCATATGTTGATCGAGCTCTCGCATTCGTTGCATGCGTTTTTGTGGTCGCATCAAGTCTCCTGAAAATTGTTGACATGCACACTATTCAGACACGTAACGCACGAACATTTGTACGAACGTTTTACAACGTGTTGTGTACTCGCAAGAGCGATTCGCGATTTTTAAAGATCGTAAGATAAATAGCAGCTGTTTATGCGCGTGTTGTGCGACCATGATACTGTTGCTTAACGTGTCTCATGTAATCTTGCACCGTTTTACTATCATTGCAAGATCTATCGGTTTTAGTTTCCATACTTTGCCACTAGTATATACTGGATACAGGGTTATTTTCGCCCCGTGATATTTTCGCTTCTTCTTAAAGTTTTGCCTCATCTTAAATTTGCCCCAACAATGTTTTGGTAAAAGAGAGATAATATGAGACATTAGAATTCGCCAAGTCTTAATCCGCTAACTGACAAAAAAGCGAAATGAGCGAAAATAAAACGGGGGCGAATAGTTCGCTTTTACAGTATACAAGTACAAGTATATCTGTTTCAGACCACAACTGACCTTGATTTTGGTTGTTGCACATCTTGGGCGGTATTTTCTCTTGCATTTACTGAAGCGCGTCGGAAACAGGCGGTATTTTTACCCCCTCTGACTCGTACGAGCATTTGTACGATGAAACGCATGATCGGACGAGCGCCGCTCGTCTATCGCATTGGCGCACGTTCAATCGTCCGATCATCTGGTCTTTCGTGCGATCCTGTCGCTTTATCTTACAACACTCGCTTTCATTGTGCAACAGTCGCATATAGACGCAAGGTATATCGCAAGATTCAATGCGTTTACATCGCACATCGTGCGAGTTTCGTACGAGTACTTTTTAAGAACCATATCTAAATTTTTCGGTCGCACGAATATTTTTTCGCTTCTGCTCGAAGAATTCAACACTTTTTCACCAACGTTACTGTAAATACCTTTCATCTTAAATTTAATCCATATAATGGAAGTATTCAACACTTTTTCACCAACGTTTCACACCATGTTGACATTCGGAACTCTCGGGATTTTTCATAGTAAATGCACTCAGAGTTATCTCCCGTATTTTCTTTGCTATGTACAGAGAAAATACCATGGAACGCATTCTATCGTTAAACCGGTCCGTATGACATTTATCATTTTAACGATAGAACATTCTATCTACAATCTCCTAACATATATAATAAGATTTTTTTTTGCATATGATCAAATATTTCTTTGCCTTTAGTTTATGTTTCCACAGTATCACATATATGCATGGAATAAACTCAGAAACGATGATACAAATACGTGTAAATTTTGATTGGAAATTTGCTATACATTCTGTTCATATATATTTATGATTTCTTATGGGAGAAATTAAAAGATAATAAATATATTTTTCAACTTAGTACTTTTTTGGTTTTCTCTAATTTGAACACCAGCGTGATTAAGCGTGAATGTAATGCGCACGCGCAAGATTGTAAAATTAAAAAGATCCAGATGATTTCCGAAATTTTTTGAGGAATTTTCGTTGATTAATTATTAGCGAAGCTTAATTGAAAAAAAATAATAACAAATTGGTAATTTTCATGTACCAATGATGTTTAAAATATACAAAACAAAAGACAGTACTCTTCCGATTTATCGGTATTAAAGGCCAAAAATTCGAGTCTTTTATTTTAATGATACATGTAGTAGTATAGATTACATGTAGTCAACACTGAAGGCTTCATTGATATAATATTTTCTCCGATGAGAGTATAGTCTTTTCAGCTTGTTGCCTGCGTGTCCCAATATTTGAATAATATATGTTCTTTGCCCTTAAAAAAGCAAACATATACGTTTAAAGAGGATGGAAACTAAAAATATGTTGTACAATAAATCAATTAAATCTATTGAACTTTAATATGTGACGTCACACCATCTATTCCGGTTTGTTTTATCAACATAGCATCAGTATTACCAAATCATGATATTCGTTTAAATGACAAGTTATGGAAAATTTGAAACAATATCGATTTGTATGGAATCCGGATAGGGCCATGCTGTTCACTATCGCACCATCGAGATTGGGGTCGATAGTGCGATGACGCGATAATGCGATGACGATGACGCGATGATGCGATGACGATGGCGCGATGGTGCGATAACGCGATGACGATGATGCGATGGTGCGACAATGCGATGACGATGGTGCGATAGCACGATGAAGCGATAGCGCGATGACGCGATGGTACGATAGCGATAGCGCGATGGTGCGATAGCGATGACGCGATGGTGCGATAGCGATGACGCGATGGTGCGATAGCGATGATGCGATGCTCTATCGTGTCATCGTTAGTTCTTTATCGCGCTATCGTCATCGTATCATCGCACCATCGCTCTATCGACTTTCTATAAAAGGAATTCATTTCAGTAGCCATTATTCTTTTGATGACGAAAAGATGCTTGAATGTTTCTTTAATGTATATAATAATATTTAATTAATGAGATTCGTTATTCAAGCTAAGATTTGATTGTCTAATTAAAAAAATAATAAAATGTTTAATTGTCATTATATTTAAGTATTTGCAGGCATGTTGTACCAGAAAGATATGGTAGAAATAGATTTTGTTTTGTTATTGTAACAGGTTTTTCCTTCGTATAATAAACAACCATTCAATACATGTCCCTAACGGTGTTCTATGGTGCCATTGCCCCTAGCCACGGGGCAACTGACCTTCCCCCTCCCATTTCTATTTACTTGTTGAGATTGAGAGGTATATACATATAGGTCTGCGCCCCCCTCCTTCAATAAAAGATGCTACATGCATGCGCTAGTATATACTGCGTGATTGCACGTACTCTGATTCCCTTAAATGTCCATTGAACGGTAAACTAGGTCATTGTTCAATGGCGGAGAAGCGCCAAAACCAATAGGCCTTGGTAAAATAATCGCCATTTGAAGGCGCCCGCCTGCAGGATTAAAAACAATCAACCTACAACATAAAACGTACTTATAAAACTGACATCGAATTTGAAGGCACCTAAACAAGGACGAGTAATAATCAGGGGACTCGGGAGTCGTTTGATACAGAGAGATTTCGGCGCAGGTTCCAACAATTATAATGAAGGTGATCGTGCCCATATTCCCTCTACAATCAAGTTTCACCTGAGTGACACATGCTCTAGTTTTGGCAATAATGACTTTAAGGTGGAATAACACATCATCACAAAATGGCTGACCTTTGATCAAAACAACATTTCGTTTTATTAAAACGATTTTATCGACGATATCAAGTATAACTTACTCCATAGACGAGTGGATAAAGTGTCGTGCTTGTGATCCGTACATCCTGAGTTCGAAACCCGCAGGGGCTTTTGCTGTTACTTACTGAATTAAATTTTTAGATATTCATTTTTTATCCCCAAACTACAATTTTTTTTTGCTAATTTGACATATATACAGTTTATTGATCATGATATCTTTCATAATCAAATAATTTACTGTTAATTTGAGTGACTTCTTCCAGATGTGTTATGCCACCTTAAAAACTACTCGTCGCACTATAATGGGAAAAAAACCCTGGAAGATGAAGAGGGACATAATGAACAACAAACGGTATTAAGACTTCTTTCCCGATTTCTTCGGCAGGAGACTTATAAATAAATCGTCTCTGTTACTGTAGCAAGGAGACTTTGATTTTGGTAATTTGAATAGTAGGAATAACAAAATTTAGTTGTTTCTCCTATCGGGAGATGGGTATTTTCAGCCTACCTTACTATCTACTCGGTATATTCATCTTAAAGGTTAAGGAATGTTTTCAATAGCTATCCAAAGTATACTCATAAATTGGGTTGGGTTGGGTCAGTTTACGCTTTATTAACCGCTCCACGGATATAAATTATCTTGGAACCAATCAGAAAGCGCGTTCCAACCAAATCTAAATTATTCCTTAGTCCATCTGACCACCGAACAATGCCAACCTACTAGTCAAATGCTTAAGGATTAATCAATTGATTTCATCACGATACACGTTTGTACATAATGATGGCGGGTCCCGGTGACCTAAAAGTCTATATTTTTATATTGGGAAAATATTGATGTAATTTTTTGCCTAATATTAATATAATTGTTTTTACACAAAAACGTGTCTATTAAAAAATGATAACAATCATTATACACCCTTCAAACACAACTTGTTGCTTCGTTCGATCGATGGAGAGAGAGAGAGAGAGAGAGAGAGAGAGAGAGACAGAGACAGAGAGACAGAGTGAGTGTGGTTATAAGTTGTTTACATCTTACAACTCCCCACCCCCTTTTTCAAAAACCTTGGTATCTCATATAAATTGTCATCTCTATTTCTTTTGTTTTCAATCCAACTCCTTTAATAACTCATGCATGATTTATCCACTTTGCTGTTCAAAGGTTCAAACACCTTAGATTCAAAGTCATCTCCAAAGTTACAGTTGAAAAGATACGTGTAAATGGATATTTGGAGTTGTTACATTTTGTTGATAAAGAAATATATAAATACGTTTGCTGTATATTGGCTTCATATTAGAATTGTTTACATGAATTACTGAGCCATTCTCACTACAGAGACCGAACATATTCTCTCCCGAATTTTCCGGATTAAACTCAGCTGGAACTTACTCCAAAACTTTTATAACATCGGTCTTTTGAGTAGTACTTAGTGAAGCATATACTTATAGTAGACATTTCCAGATTTCGCGAACGCGAGGTCGGACTCGAACACTGACGCTTACTTTTGTCCTAAGATAATCAGGGAACATGTCAAAGCACGATTTTTAAAAATGATTTAGAAACAACAATACAAAATATTACTATAATAGTTAGCAATAGAAAAATATCACTTGATAAAGGATATAGCGATCAACACGCAAATCTCCCCCCTTTCAAGATTTTATTATTTTTTTATTCGAAACATGTAATCAATATAGAATTGATCCTTGAAAAAGGTCAGTCTACCGACAATAGGTCAAAACCAAGGACTGCCAAACGAATGACTCATCCTCGGAGACACAGTTTTTCCAATAGAGACAATTTTATCACTGCATACACTCGTGCGGAAATAAATAAACATGCAACTGTACCACGCTATTGGTACCTTGTGGACGGTCAATAGTTGTGCCTCTCTGTCATGCAGAGGAAGACAAATGATGAATTTAAAACAGTCTATACTAAATTTCATAACGAGTAATAAATAATGCAGAAAAAAAGATAGGTTTACTAGTTTACAAATCTTTTTTTTCAACTTTACATATGACTCATTATTTATAAGTGTACAAAGCACGAGTCCGAGTTCGATGTCGCTCTACCTTGGAAAATTTAATGTCTAATATATAAGCATGGCATGAAATCGTCACCACGAGAAGGGGGTTTTAAAATAAAAGCAAATATCGCCAAATTAACATTCAAATCCAAATATATATTAAAGCTATCAACTTCTCTCTCTCTCTCTCTCTCTCTCTCTCTCTCTCTCTCTCTCTCTCTCTCTCTCTCTCAATAATTGGGATTAATTCTGTAAAACTATGCGTAATGGGGAAACCATACATTTTAACTGGTTGAAAGGTGGATGATTTGCGTGTTGATTGCTATATCCTTTATCAAGTTATATTTTTCTATTGCTTACTATAGTAATATCTGTATTGTTGTTTCTAAATCATGTTTTTAAAATCGTGCATTGACATGTTCCCTGATTATCTTAGGATAAAGTAAGCGTCAGTGTTCGAGTCCGACCTCGAGTTCGCGAAATCTGGAAATGTCTAGTACGAGGTATGAGAATGAGTACCGGTTTAAAATATTATTTTTCATGTTCTTGGATGTAAATTATTTACATTCTCATAAAAAAAAACTTGTCACGGCCATGCGGGTTTCTTTATTGTATTATTATCTTTGTTTATTACAATGTAATATAGCTCTTCTAAATATTTATTTGTCCAGGGTAAATAGGGCATGGTAAAATTGAAATATCATATTATTACTTGAAAGTCAATGTCAATTTCTGATATAAAATTCGTTCATTCACCCGCTGTCTGACGCAATTCTATTTTCAATGGCGCATGCGCATAAAAGTCGATAGAGCGATGGTGCGATGAAGCAATGGCGATGGCGCGATATAAAACTAACGATGACACGATAGAGCATCGCGTCATCGCTATCGCACCATCTCGCTATCGCTATCGCACCATCTCGCTATCGTTATCGTACCATCGCGTCATCGCACTATCGCTTCATCGCGCTATCGCATCATCGTCATCGCGCTATCGCACCATCGCGCCATCGTCATCGCATCATCGCGCCATCGTCATCGCATTATCGCGTCATCGCACTATCGACCCCAACCTCGATGGTGCGATGGCACGATAGTGAACTGCATGGCCCTATCCGGATTCCATAGATTTGAGACCGTTCTTTCACCTTTGACTTTCCACAAAATTACAAACCAACGTCAAACGGAGCATGTTCGTTGAAATCTAAAAGCGGAGGTTAGTGTCGGAGCAATTTCCGCGTAGTTGTGTCAACAGATGCCAAGTATCGCAGAAAATGTCTGCCGTCGTTATTTCGACATGGCAATTCAGATTTTAGAAAATGTATTTTAAACATTACGATTACAATTTTAACAGACTTATTCAGTTCATGATATAGCGAAGATCTTGACTTGGAATAAAAATTTACTCGATGTCACTTTCAACTTTGAATGATAGCAGATTATAACAACTGTCATTTATTTAATAAATATACATATTTTTATGCATACATATATTTATTCTTTATATTGACGTGTAAACCTAAACATTATCAATTTTGTTCAGTCGATTACTTGAATAACAGAAAGGCATAAACCAGCGTTGTATTTAGAGCACTGTGTACAATCCAGTCCATTCTCTCACCAGAGGTCGTGCTACACAAGCTTCGCTTACACCTCTGTCAACGCCGGCAAAATAGTCTGTCACATGACCAAAACAAGCATGGCGAGCACATGACATTGTTGATTCGTTTCTTCTGTACATTCAGCTTGAAGGTAAGTCATCGACGGGCGAAGTCTTTGAAGACACGTTTAAAATCATCACAGGAGATGACATTGCTGCTGATTTATGTAAAATCATCAATGAATCGGTATTGTAAAGAAACTGATTTTTCAAACATCTGTCAAACTGGATCATGTGATCATACACAGTATTTTAATTTTTACCTCCGCAAAATAGTTCTCCCAGTAACGTTGAAATAAAAATAAATTAAGGCATTAAAGATTAAAATTTAATTATTTATAATCATATTCATAGATAAAAGGAATAATTACATAGATTTTAATTATATTTTGACCATTGTTTAAGTTTGTACTAGAATCTTGTACATCGGGCGTTGACAGAGGTGTAAGCGAAGCTTGAGTAGCACGACCTCTGGTGAGAGAATGCAATCCAGTTCTGGGTACTTAAAGTAGCCAAGAATTCTGGGATGTTTTGCCAATTACTTTTGTTTTCCTTAGGTGTATTTTGTCGAGCATTTGTATTTGTATCTAGTGAGAATAAAGTTAGAGTATTGTTATCAACTTTTGCATATTGTGGAACTAAATGGGAATGAAATGCTGCTGATGAAAGATATTACTGGTATAATGTGTATTTATTGAGTTCAGTCGCTTATTTGCTTGTCAATGTAAAAATAAATGGCATGCAATTATTCTCAACCACTGATTAGATTTATATTTAATATCAAAATGTCCATACTTTGGGTATAATCAAGAGTGAATCAAAAATAACAAACGATTGGCAATGAAGGAGGAAAACCTAGCTTCTGCTAAACTAATAGATATGCAAGTACCAAAGACAGGTCGGCTCTATTTGGGCCCCTAACCCTGGCACTTGCTTCCTTCCCTGATAAACTGTCAGTAATGTGGTTTACGACCACCCCTTATCAACAATACCACACAACAGAACATCTTCAGCTCTATTCGGGCCACTGATCTAATAGTGTGGGTCCAAAACTATTAACTGGATGACACATTTCAATCGGATACGAACACTTCAATTCACAAAGTCGTCCAAACCAAGAGGCAGGCAGGGGCTGGAGCAATTTAATCCACGGGACCTAATACACTCTGAAATTCACTTTTGAGAATTTTCAACATATCATAATTTTTCATTAGACATTTATGAACATTTTAGTTCTTTTTTATGTTGCAATAAATTTTAAAGTTGCTTTTGGGTGACTTTAAACACCATTGCTTCATTTATACAGAAAAGAATAACACAATATTTCTTTTAAATATGAAGTAAAATTTATATATCTCACCATGGCAAGATTTGTTAATTTAAAAGTATCCACTGCAGCAATAATTAGTTCCACTTGAAATAATAAAAACATAATACAATGATAGGAAATACAAAGAACGAAGTTTTAATACAAAAGAGTAATATTTACCCGTTTTTCGAAATTTTCTCAAAGAACAAGTTTAATGATTGCATTTTACATGATTTACTAAATCAATCAACGTTATCTCTTGTTTCTTTTCATTTATAGACTTATCTAAAAACTACCCCTCCCTTAAAAAACAAATCATTTAACTTAGTTTCGATTATAAAGCATCTTTGAAAGTAACATCGAAATGTTGTAAGACTTGATAACAAGTAAAATATTAAACCGTTCTGGTTATAAGAAATGCATTACTTAAGCATTGTAGACAATACAAATAGAAAAATGAAATTTGACCAAAATCGTGACCATGCCCCTTTAATAACCAAATTTATTTAAAAATTAAAATCGTTTCTCCCGGTTCAAGGTCGTTCAAAATAGCCGCACATGAAGATTTTTAAGTAAAGCAAGTCTTTAAAAGCGGTAGAGCGTGAGATTGGAATTTCAAAAATGATTCCCGATTGTCCTGATCTTTTTTTTTTAATTCTATCAGCACGAACACAAATCAGAATCTATCGTTTGACTTCTATATTGATAAAATTTTAAAGATTAAAAATCGTTTCCTCGAAGATTTAAGATTATAAATTATTTCTATATCATTCAAAATTGCTATTAATGTCACTTAGTCGATGTACTGTAGGACATAATTAAAAAATAATAATAATAAGAGAGTTATTAAGACAAGTATTAATTAAGAGATGTTATCCTTCACCCTTTACTTATTCTACTAGCATGTCTATACGTATAATTGTGTTCGACAATAATAACTTTAGAATGGTCTTGTCAATTCTTTAAGTGAAAGTTTGTGTTAGTGTCTGTTTGATTTAAGGTCAATTAAAAACGTCTGATTTAAATCGATATCATACGTCAACAGAAGTATGATTTTAAGGCCATGTTTTACCAATTGTGTAAAGTCGGACATTAAATCGGTAATCTTTATATTTTTTTAGTAACAAATACCAAAAACCTATGATATCAGATACATGTAATTTTCCATTTCAAAAACTTATGGTGTTTCCGTGTTTTCTTCATTCAAAATTTTCATTGAAAATTACATATATTTATACATAAGGCATGCCAGTAATTAAATAATTCTGCTGTATTTTATAAACACCAAAACCAAATGTCTCCAGGGAGGAAACATTAGGACACAGATTAATTTAAACATATCCTGTTTATCATAAAACTGTATTCAAATTTTTAAAAACACTTCTCACTTAAGCTATTTTAAAAGTCAACAGCGTTCTGATGCTATAGTTTTTGGTGTCAATACCTAAAACACTTTAAAGATTTTGAATATGCGATACCAAGTTAAAACAAATCTAAATTAGATATTGTGTACTATAACACTGCCTTGTGCGGAAGTGAGAACTTTTAACAGGTGGAAGGCACACTAGTTCTAGCTTTTTTTAACTTGTAGCTTCAATATATTAATACAAGTTATTTTGAAGTGTTTCACGAAGTATTTCCCTGTTATCAATGTAACGCAATGTATATGCAGTCAAAATATTTTAAACAAGTTGAAAAAATACTGCAGATTAATTGTAAACATAACCTATTTTTAAAATTGAATATTTATTTTTTAGTATTGTCCCCTATTAATCGTTGGAAAAACTTAATTTTGTTTTCTCTCAAACAGACTTAAACAGACTATCAAAATTTACAAATGATTTTCGTAACATGCATTTTTCCATCAAAAAGGGGAAATCTTTGGTATATAAAGGAAGAAAACATGCTTTTTGTATTTTTTTTTTGCAACATAAAAGCAGATGTCGCTGATATCTAATTATGGTTATGCAGTGTCACAACTCTTTCTTACATACGTTAATAGAGGCGTTTACTGGTTAAAGAGGACATTTTAAATGTCTTTCATTATAAATAATTATTGAGAGGCAAAGACAGATCTAATTCATTTAAATCATACGTTTGAGTTGTTTATAATACTAGTATGTATGCCTTTTAAAAACTCTGATATCCATAATTTGCACAATTACATATAGAAAGAATGAAACCAATCCAAATTGAAACATACGCTAAATTATGTTTTTCAATCCATTTATGTTAGAAATTCAATTATTCACAATCTTGTACACAAAATCTTATTTACTGTAGCAATCAAAATTGAAAACAAAATATTTTTTAGATATAAATGTGAACAATACCAATCAGAAATAATATAAACCATTTTAACTTTCCTTGAGGTCTTGCTTTAATTATGACTTTGAAGCGAGACAATTTTTAGAAGATACCCATAGGAATAATTTTTATAACGTACTCTTAAACGAGATTACAAATAAAATCAACATTTAATTTTAACACAATACTTTTTCATATCGTGTTCACGTCGAAATGCTGCAAGACTTAGCAAAAACTGAGATTACTTCTACCTAGTCTCCCAAATTAAAACGTGAATGAAACAGCAAAAAAGAAACAAAAAGGAATGAAAAAACATCAAACTATGATGATAGGTTGGCACCACATGAAATAGGTGGAATGCATTGCTTAACTGGGGTATGATACAACAAGAAACAAACGTACAACGTTTCTCAAAAATTGGTTGAATAATTTAGTAGAATTCAAGATGAACTAATTCATTGTATGAGAATTATTATGAGGATATTGTAATTTTGCTCGAAAACAGTTGACACTCTGGGAATTATATAATTGTACAGATGCATTGAGCGATGACAATTTTAAATATAACCAATATATGCAATATGTAAATTGCACGATAAAAAAATCTGATCTAAAAGACCTCATTTCTAGAAAGAGCGACATTTGTGGGAAAAATTACCCATGTGAAAGTTTGACAATGACTTCATCTTGTGTTATTAATTATTACTTAGAAAAAAATTAGTAGAGTTTAATCTTATTCACATGATGTATATTGTATAGAAGTGTTTACTTAACCATAAATAAAATGAATCTTTGAATAAAACAACTAGTTTTATTTTTGACTGTGGCTTTTATTCACAAATGCCATATTTGTTTTTGGCATTCAAAGTCATTAACTTAAGGAGGTTGGCACCTGAAATAATAGTAATGTCAATCATCCGAAAACCACTTGGATATAAAGATGGGGACCTAAAATGTTCATTTATTTTATTTGTGACCCATGTCACATGCCATTTTTTGGAAATATTGGGCTCCAAACAGAAATGATAATTTTTCTGAAATTTTTGCTAAAATTTGACATGGAAATTGATAATTTGAAGAAATCAAACAAATATTTATAGTTTGAACTATTATTTAGTTATGATTTTTATGCAGTATGAGGTTGAACACATGCAGTGACTATAAAAGTAAAATCTAAGTCAAAGTTTAAAAATTCTTGCTCTACTGGTGGCTTCAAAGCCCAGTACATAAAGAACACACAACAGATGTTACAAAATTTTGGAGTTATCAAATTATAACGCAAATAAACAAAATTATAGTAATGTCATCTCTCCAAAACTTTGCATACAAATAGACATACATTTATTGTCTGATTTAAAAGTAAAACAAGTAGGGGTCACATCTCAAAAATTTGAGATATAGCATGAAATAAGCTAATTTCAGGCCAAAATTGGAGTTAATTTTTTCTTAACTTCTATGAAATATAAGCTAAATATGCCAAAATATATCGATAGAAATATTAAAATAATGTTTAAATATGTTTATTAGAACATCATGAATATATCATAATACACAAACTATCCAGAAGTTTTATCTGTGCTGAAAATTAGGAAGCTAAAGTAACAGTACTCTAAAACTAATGAGTTATGAAAATTGTTCATTTCTTTCTTGAAAACCTTCCGCCACAAAATATAGTCCCTTACTAAACTCAGTAAAAATGAAATTTTTTTGAAACAATTTTATTCAATAAAGTTTATTTGGCATTGTAAAATATAGATATACTACTAGAATTCATATATGATGCAGAATTTTCAGACTAGAGGTGACCCAAAATAGCTACCCAAAACCTGAGGAGCGAACCTCTTTAATATGTACATTATAACATACCTTTTGCATTTGTACTTAAACTTTACTTTCAAACTTACCGTTGAATGAAATTTCCTATTGAAGCATTATTTGACATGTGCAGTACTGCAATTTAAATTTAAAGAAAATGCAAAGCAAAATGATTTAGAAATCAAATTCATATTACAAAAAGCAAATGAATGAAAATAAATACGACAGCCTCCAAGAGAATCTTCACTAACTGATTCATTGGTAAATGTCATTAAGACAAAAAAAATTAGATTATTCTTAAAAATCACTTGTTCTTTTGAAAAATGATATAAACCATGAATGCATAAATGAATTGTTGCATCAATAAGAACAAGCCTTAAGTTATGTTTGTGTTCTTTTCACAAAGACTCTCGATAATATCTTAGTTTATTACTATCTTGTTCTTTTAAATCAGTAGCTGTACACGTGATGTAGTCATTAGGGTAACATTGTATTTCGTTTTATGGATTTTTGAAATGGTTGACGGATTGTTATTGTCATTTTTTCATTCCTTATAGTCAAATTATCTACACTGTATACCGTTACAAAAGAAAAGTAAAATATACTTCACATGTTAAAACCAATATTAACCAAGTTATAAACAAAATTAGACAACTATAAATGATTCTTCTTTCTGAACCTCTGTGCTTTATTTGATGTGAGTAGGTCGTCTTTTATATCAAATGTTTTAAATTTAGGCTAATTAATATGAAGCGAACTTATCTCCAAGCTTTAAAAACGTCATTTGTTTTTGGAATACATGGATGTCTTGCTGCGTTTGCGCATGTATAATAGAACTATCAACTAACTAACACGACAAGGCTGAACTATTTGGTTTCAGTATTCTCTAGGTCGTTCTGATGCTTCAATTCTTGCTGTCGGTCGACAGTGCCTTCATCGTTGATATCTCCGTGTATTCATTTTCATTGATGCAGGAATAGTCGCCGGAAGATCGTTGCGTAGACTTACAATAATCATGCTCGTCTTCATGCTGGTCTTCATATTTCTCCATTACCCTGATAGAAAAACATGAGCATTAAGAATAAGAATACATAATATACTTTTCTTTGTGAAAATGATAATTCTATGACAAATGATGTTACAAAAGAGTAACTATTTGGTTAACATACCTCTTTTTGGTGCACTTCTTTACTCCAATCACAGTGAAGATGATGAGCAATACACCGGTAAGCAGCGCTATGATCCAGTCCCTGATCCCCGCCGTTCCCACCATTTCTTTGATATTTTCCCAGAAACTGGTATCAGTGGCATTTTCTGGTGAATATCGGCCTTGTATAATGCTGGAATTGGTGTCAAGGGGATTACTTGTTGAAAGGTAGAAAGTGCTTCTGTTCAGCAGAATACTTGATTCTGTGTCTTTTGTTAACTCGGGTTTTATGACCATTAGTAATGGCTGAAGTAAGTTGGCTGCAAAAGAAACCCCAAACAAAGTTATATTCATGCGCTAGACTTAGCAATCATATCTTGAAAAATCTTAATAAAATCAAAACTAATTTATTTATTGAACATTTACATAAATGTGTAATGTTTTGTTTAACGGAAAGTTTTACTTTTTTTACAGCCCTCCTTTAGATCACACATTTCGTCGGGCGAACAATTGCACTTTTGATTACAAACTGGTCCATACCACTCAGGTGGACACGGGTCGGTGCAATTAAGGCCATATGACCCAATGCATTCTGAAATGAAACATCTTATTGAAATATCCGTATAACAAAGCAGTGCTGTTGAGTGGGTGTCTTTGTATAGATAAGACGATGGCGGAACATTTTGTTAACGGATTCACTTTTCTTCATTAATTCAGATTTTTAAATGTGCGCAATTTTCACTCGTTATTGTTTAACATTGTTTACCATATATAAATTTTCCTTTGAAGCATAATCATAATTTTACGTTCTTTAATCACTTTTATGCACAAATGAAATAGAATGTAAGGAGATGTACAAACCAAAAATCAATTAATATATGCAACAGTTAAAAACAACTACACACGCCGGTCCACACATTAATTTATATCTAAAGTCTGCAGAAGTTTTACCCGATGTTACGATAAAGAACAGCATGTAATAATTTTACTTTAGTAATTATGAATATAGAAAAAAATATTAATCTTGGAGGACATTAATGTCACATAAATGATAAAACAAATCGGCAAGATTCAATGGACGACTTGGTTTGTAGACATTGCCTGGTTTTTACATGGGTGGCTTTCTTTTACGTTTTACGGTGAAAGATTTGTTATTTTTGATTTGTCATCCTATATTATCATCATTCTAGTACATACTTTTTACTTATGTTATGCATTATATTTTCCAATAAATTACATACCGTGACATTCATTATTCTTCTCATAATATCCACTGCAGCAATGTCTGGTTCCACTTGAAATTAGATAACAAACATGTTAACATATAAAAACAATCAGTTCTTTATTTGTTCGAGTTCATTATAAATCAGAATAAAAAATGATGCAAAGCCAATGGACTAGATTAAAATTATTTAAAATATGTTTTTATGCTAAGTCTGGTTTGAAGATGGAGTTAGAGATTCTAGGACATTTTTTAATATCTTTTTTTAATAAAAAAAAAATTTAATTGACGATTCATAAGGAGAAGATTTGGTCAAAGTCAACTTAACGATTTACTTCCCCGTTAATACATACCTCTTTATCCGTTCTATGCAAGTTTGAAATGGTCTTATAGAATATAGAATGAAAGGGTTCTACATGATTTAATTCTAATTAAGCTGCAAATTAATTTATTCTTAATTCTTATAAAACATTATATAATGCAAATTTTAATAAGATAGTAAAAAATCTTCTTCCTTTAGGAGAATATATCATTAAAAATTATATTTAAAACTTTTCTTATTGAGAACCGAAATTTCCAGTAGATCAATTAACAGCACAATAAATCAAGCAATTATGTTTTAGGAATTTTTCTAGACAAATAACCAAATCAAAAACCCTACTAAAAACCCAATTTTTTTCCACCAGAAAATTATTTAAAGGAACATTAAAAGTTTATATAATCGTAGCCGATTTTAGATTATTTTGAAAACATTTACTTGTTTTAAACTGAGTGTCATTAAAAATCAAACCCATTCATTACCCTTTAAATCAGCTGTATTCCTATGTAGAAATATTGGTACTCAAAATGACTTATTTTATTGCGTTTTTCTTTCAAAATGCACGGTGATTCTGCTGAACACTACACATGTTCTGATAGTTAACGTTAAAAAAAATCAAACTTAAAGTAAATCTTATTTAAAATTTTGTGTTCAAACAACTCAGTCGGTCAATGTTCATCCAGGCTGTTTCACCTCGGTTATTTATAGAATATTATATAATAAATGTACTTAAATTAAGGGTAAACCATGCATCTTATGTTCTGGATCCCCAACGTTTTACCTGTGAATGATTTTTATTAAAACTTACTTTTCGTATTTACATCCATATCTTGTTCCTGGAGCAATGATTGAAAAAACTGAATAAGAACAATGAGAAATGGTCACAAACATCACAAACAAATGCATAATTAATTTTTCATTTCATTGAGTGATTGAATCAATGAAATTTTGTCATAACTTTTCAATTGCTTTGTCAAGGATGTTTTATACTTTATTAAAACTGAAAAAGAGGAACTTCCGCGTTTTTATATTCGTTCGTGCAATGAAACATGGTTTTAGCCAAAACCAAAAATCTGGCGGGAAGTTCCGCCGTGAAAATCTGTTATTGACCTTGATATTAAAATAGTCGTTCAGATGATATAAAATGTATGATTTATTCTAGATGTAAGATCAACATATTTCTTTCTTTTCCAGCTTTTAATTATTTACGTTTCAATATGAATAAACATGGTGAATGATAATCGTCATCAAATAATTGTTTTACATATATTATTTTTAGAGTTTTTTGAAATATATAATTGACCATTTTGAGATATACAACACCCATATCAAAGAAATTATTTTTGAAAGTAAATTACAAATTAAAACATACATTTATCACTGTTGGTTTGTGCTAAGAAAATGACGTGAAATTATAATTTTTGGTCATTTGTAAATTGGCAATTGGGTTTCTTTACTAATTGAGTATCTTGTTCAATAGTAAAAGAACTTTCCTGTCAAAGCAGGAGAAATGGCAAAAGAGTTCGGCATTATGACGTAATTTGTTTGCTTCTAGAAACTTATTGATCATAACATACGACATACGTTATAATAAACAATATAGAACATCTTCCATGATCTTGATGAATAGGATATTAATTATTTTTAAGAATCAATATCGAAAATGAAATAAGATTTTATTACATTTTTGAAATTTTAGAAATTATTCCCTATTTAGCCTCGAGTGATAAAAATATAACCTTTAAGGAACCAGAGTGTATGGCTTTAATGCTTTTGTATTGGTTTTTGAAGTTTGAATAATTAAAAACACAACAACTCATAATTATGAGTATAATAGATAGTAACTTTGACTCTAATTGTAAAAGTTTTCATGATAAATTTATTCACTTACCAATGGTCTATATCATGTAAGGTTTATAAGTGTAGCAATGCTTGTAAACAAAGCTTTCCATGATAGGTCACAGTTTCTACATAATCACAAACCGAAACAACTGTTGGGATAACATTCACTTTGTCTTGCTTTATATGAATTCTTGTTTATTTTTATCATAAAATTATCTCAAGCGTCTTCTATTTTGATATCGAGGAACCATAAGAAAATATGTATATTTTCAATGATGCGCAGATAATTAAATCAGGCTCTTATTATATTTGCTGTGCCTCTAGATTGATTCACTATTGGGGCTGTTAAAGAAAACCCATTAAAAGCACTGTTCACTTTATTAACTATGGCACTGGAAGGGCGTTTTCACACAACTCTGATCAAACATTTTACAAAAACATCAACATAATGTGAGTATACTGGATAAAACCTGAAATTCTATATTGGACAACCCAAACGAAATATGAAAACAAAATAATTTATTTCAAAATCGTTGGATATTTTGCTCTCCCCTCCTCATCGAATAAAGGAAAATATATGTAAAAGTATCATTCGTACATCTAAGTATCATACTAAAAATGGCGTTTGCAAACATAATTATTTTATTCATTGTTATTTAAGCATTGAATGTTTATTTTTGGATGTCGTCGGTCCTATGACACACCAAGCGGTGCATACATAATTTTAAATATGCATTTTGCTTAGTATTATGTAACACTTAGTTAAATCCATTATAACATTATATTTACATCTATCGAGTAGGAGTCCCTCTATTTGTTACGGGAACTTGTCGTAATTCATAGCTTTGTTGAAACTGACAGGACTGAAATCTACACGCTCCTTTATTGATTGGTCGAAACGTACAGCGACCTAAGAAAAATCACGGGCTGCATGAAATAATTATGATGATGTCAAACTCAATTCCCATAGGAAACTCTTTGGCTATTTCTTTAAGCTAACGTACTGATGTAACGCGGGTTATGTATTTTTATTCAATCTCGCCACCTTCATATCCCACAGGAATCACCAAAGAAAGCATTTTATTGTTTAAATAACGCATAACAAAAACTGGTCTGCAAAGAAATTCTAAAATGTGTATGAGATACTCTCTTTCTGTACATACACTGGAAACATATCTCTATACACGCATAGCGAATGATAATTTCGCTTTATAGTAAGCTTTCCCAAAAGAAATAAATTGAAATGCTAAAAAATCATTAATCATTGCGTGGTAAACCTGACAGACCTTGCCATTTATCTTGACCCTCTCGTTAACTCTAACTTCGTATCCAAGAAAGGGTTATCTCTCTTATCAAAGAATCTAAACCACTAGATGATATCCCGCGCAAGCGCGGGTTATTAAAATGACACAACGCTTAATATACAACTTACAACTTTTGAAAAAAGGAGGATTTTCGCTTATCTGCCCTTGATCAAACATAAGATTGATATTAATATACAGTGTACATGAGAGGTGGAGGCGACATTATCAGAATGGTACTAAAATTCGACAAGCATGAATAACAATGCCTTGTATAACAATTTATGTGATCACTCTTTCAGCATAAACCTATCTATTCTATATGGTACAAGTATACTATTTACTATGGTTTCAACAATTAGACCAAGCCCATGCAAGTACAGAAGATTGACAACTTAACGTGTTCTAAAATATTGTCATAGTTAGCACATAACATGCTATCTTACACGTCACGTGATAGAATTTTGTATTCACAAAGTTACCTGAGGTAAGAAATAACGTGGTTATAATATTCAACATGCATCAACCCTTGGTTACAACAAGGAAAGCGAAAGTAAGAAGAAGCAGTTTTTTCTCATTTAAAGCACGAGCGCATATTTGTCTATTAATCTCCCTTTGACATAACTTTGATGATGCAAATATACAACTACTGTTAAATGGAGAACAATAGACAAACATGCGCTGACTATGTATGAAGTCAGTATAAAAATGGGCCTCCTCATTATCGTATGGAGATTCAAGAAATCGTTATGACCCCCGCCTATGAAAACAAATTCGTACTTGGTAACAACATACTTTTATTTAACGCAATTACGTAAAGTTGCAGTTTAGATGTTGACCATTTCTGCAATTGAAAGAAAATTTCTTGTTTTAAAAGTTTATTTTCTTGCAAATATCGCATGTCCTTAAGTGCAATAATCTTTATCACTGTTCCAAATAAGAATTTCAGATAAACGACTGTTTGAAAAAGTACTTGGGGAGCCCCCCCCCCCCAACATTCAACTTCCCCGTTTTATGCATACATATCATTAATTAATATAGACGTAGAACACAATCTGTTCATTGTTTACAAATTACTTTAAAAGGTTTACTACCAATCTGTCGTGTTAAATAATATGAAAATTAAACAAAAAACGTTAGTGTATGGATATTTATTTGCATATTTTAAACCATTTTATTGTCAGATATAAAGTATCAGTCCAATAGTTAACTCGCCCATCACTTTCCGCCATGACGTCAACGATCTTCGATCCTCAACAATGTTCGATAACTCTAAATTATCCGGAATTATTTTATTCGTACCATAAATCTGCCTTTTATATAGACAAATTTAATTGGTCTTGAAGTCTTAATATTACGTTCGGGGAAGTTCTTTCCATTAAAACTATCATAAGAATATAAAATTCGCATAAAATTTATCCATTTTAATTATTTTTTTAAATTAACCACAGATTGCCGATCCAAGGTATCTGCCTGCGATGCCTGTCAACCCGCGTTCTTGGTTATCTTTTCTGGAAAGTTCTATCCCATTTTCTCACCAGAGGTCGTGCTTTGCAAGCCTCTGTCCATCAAAACTAAAATCTCGCATTCAAGAAACAAATTGACTCATTTTATTTGTTCAACATTTGTCAAATCTTAATTTCTATGTATATCCTAAATAAGTTCCCAGTAAATATATTCACTCTTTTCGTAATCATTCAATATTATTTCATTGCAAGCATATATTTTGATGCAAACTCCCACTGACTGGGATCACAATCACCTTACTCTCGTCATTTTTGCTATTTCGGGCTGGTTTATCGAAAAAGAAATGAGGTTTTTAATTAATTCCTCAATAATTACTTATCAGGTAAAATTCAATTATAGCTAACCGACATCATACCACACATGTTGAAATACTGAAGGTGTAAGCAGCTTCTTTGGTGCAGGCGTATCGTAGTTTGTTGGCGAAATGTCTTAATTTAAATAAGTATAGATGTTTTAAATGATAAGTAAAATAAAACCTGAAAGAAAAAGACAAAGGTACTTGACACTGCCTCTTTTTTAATTGTTTGTGATAGAAAATCTGAGACTGACACTCTTTTGAATGTGAGTATATTCTAAATGTGCATTACACTTATAGGGACTTCTTGTAACATATTCGACTTTCTGAACTTTTCTAAAGGTATTATATAAAACCATATTGTGACGTATTTACTATCGAAATAAACAATATGAAATCAAATACTAGTATAATTTAATAAATATTTTCTTTTATCAAAATTGTTACATAACAGCGAATCGCAATTTGTTATCTAGAGGTAACGAAACTGAAAGTCCTGAGTTCGAATCCGGCTGGGCCTTACATAATTTTTTATCTTTAAAAAATATTTTTAAACCGTATTTTTTTCAAATGTTATTAAATTCGAAAATACTTAACCGATGAAAATATTTTGATAAAAAAGTACTTTTATCCACATTAATACATGTATTGACAGATGTCCCATATCACCTTTAAAAATACACTTTTTGACTGGCAGATCATTTTTTTTTTTTTTTTTTTGCTGTTATAAATCAGCTGTTGAATTTTTTTTACAATCTTGAAAATAGTTACATCAGGAGATATAATATCCCTTTTACAAAGCGTTATAGAAATTCATATTTATTTATTAACTGTTAAACTCTTTTAGACTTAAATTATACTGATCGTCCGTCCGTCTGTCTGTTCGTATGTAAAATCTTCATACTCTTTCTTTCTTCTATAAAACCATGCACTGAACCAAACTTAAACAAACCTGTCACAAAGCATCCTAATGGTAATAAGACTCTAAATTGTTAATACTTCTAATGATGTGTGTTTTTTAAAATATCATTCTCAAGAACCACGACATCGGATATGCTAAAATTAACAGTAAAGTTGCTATGTATAATGAAGATTTTTAAAAATTGTTAAAACGGGATCCCAAGACCAATGTTTTAAGGTTAACATGGAAATACTTACTCTAAGAACTACAATTCAACAATCTCAATTATTTCAATTATTTCAGTCCAATCATTGTCATATGACATTTATTCTAAATTCAAATCGTGAAGGGGTTCAAAGTTTAACACAGAAAAAAATAGGCCGAAGGGAAATGTTTTAAAATCTTCTACTCTTGAACTACAATTTTACAATTTGTGATAAAACTATGCAAGCATATTCAAATTCTTACATCCCTGTCCCTTTGATCTACTCTAGGAAGTTTATAAGTATTGATAGTATTCATTACTTTGATAACATTAGGCCTGTTATCATCAAACTTTGTTAATTTGCATACCTTACATTTAAAAAAAAAATCTTAAAACTAAGTATATGAGGTCGCAAAATTAGGTTTTAATGATTTTCATTTTATGTATTTTTTTTTATGCGTAGTCAAATCTTGGAATATATGAGAATTTTGCGAGCATAACAATTTTTTAGAAGATTATCATATATTGAAATATTTGGAAGGCGATATAAAAACTGTTCTAAGGGTGAACAATGTGGCACATACATGAAAGCCTCTTCTAAATAGTTTTAACACTTTTTTCTTCAATAAAAACAATTCAACAGAAAAAAATATCACTGGTCATTATTCTCTGAAGGTTATCGTTCCTCTTGAAACTGGAAAAGCCCGCGAGGGCCTAACAGAAATGAAAATTGCTATAAATAGTTTGGTGTTATAATGTGATCACTGAGCATTTCTTGTCGTAAAGTGAGCACTTTTGAATATTCCAGGAAGTGTTCAAAAACTTAAAATTAATTAGATTAATGACCAAATACTCTACACCTGTCGAGACTCTCAGTTAATGCACTGTCCTTGATGAAGCGAACGATGTGTGGAAATGTTAGGTGTCCACTTGGTGAAAAGCAAGCGACTCTCGGCTAAGGCGACGTTAACAATTCATTAATGACAAATTAGAGTACAAATGTATTTAATTTGACTTTTAATAATCTCTCTCTCTCTCTCTCTCTCTCTCTCTCTCTCTCTCTCTCTCTCCTTCTTCTTCTTCACTACTCCGATACTAAATAAATCACTTCGACTTTTTCAAGTATCTTTTCAAATATATCCAGATCCTGATATATCATCCACAGGTTTTAACTGAAAAGAAGCATTGAGACATTCAGTAGATGCATTGATGTATTCTGAGGATGCATTGATGTATTCTGTTGATAAATGCGGGGTGCAGGAGATCATGTGTTGGTAGTTACTGAGAGGATCCAATGGAAGAGTATGTGTGTAATCAGTCGACCTACGTCTGCTTCCAATTGGTCTCCTGAGTCTTAAAAAAGATTTATTATTTACTCATATAACTGCTAATTTTAAATGGGCAATGTATGCATATAGGGCTTCACATTTCTTTAAATAACGGGTTTTTTTATTTCAAAGAAATGGAATTAAACAATAAAATGATTTCTTTGGTGATTCAATTGGAATATAGGAAGTTGGCGACATTGCAGAAAAAATACATGTACATTTTTTTCTGCAATTGTTGCTACCTTCATAACCTGCATGAATCATCAAAGAAAGCATTTTATTGTTTTACATTTACGTCTTTCTGTTGACAAATTAATAAATTGAATATGAAAAGCAAGATAAAATTTACTAAATTACTGTTAATGTACATCGGTACGTTAACTAAAAGAAACAGCCAAATCGTCTCCTATGGGTCATTGAGTCTGACATCTATGGCACGCCGAATTCACAAAAATGAGCTAAACATAGTTTCACAGTTGATAAATTAGGTTTATCGACTGTTAACTATATTTTATAGAACTGCAAACTATAGTTTACGATTCGTTAACTTTTTTTTCATCTGTAAAACTATATTCAATGGTTGTAAATTATAGTTTACGAGTGATAATCTTAGTTTACCTCTCTGCAAATAACGTTAAAAATAGATTTTGCTGATAAATATCGATTCACATTTGTAAACTATAGTTTACATTCGTTAACCATAGCTTAGAGTTGTTAAAAATAGTTTCACAATGGTAAATCTATATTTATCAGATAAACTATGTTTTGCAATTGCAAATGGTTGTTTTCAGTGTTAATTATAGTTTTATTCTTCTTAAACATAGATGATCGTGTTAACTATGGTTTACAGATATGAAATATAGATTAACGTCGTTAACTATAGTTTTCTGTCCGTAAACTATAGTTAACCACCGTTAAACCTAGTTTATCGACTATGAAACTATGATAGCACATTTTTGTGAATTGGCGTGCCATAGACATCATCATAATTATTTTGTGCAGTCGGTGAGTTTTCTTAGGTCGGTTTAGGTTTCGACCAATCGATAAACGGGGCATATAGATCTAAGTCCTGTCAGTTTCTATAGAGCGTTGAATTAACTATACGTTTCCGTAAGAAATAGAGGGAATCATACTCGGTAGATGTAAATATTTTGTTTTAACAGTTCTAAATAAAAAAATTTTAATCCTCAAATAACATTCAGCATATCTTCTACTTCACTTCTTAAAGACAAATTTTATCGCATGAATTCAATAAAAGTTCAAAATGTAGTTTACGCTTTAGGCTTTTCTTTTTGCTTTTTTCTTTTTTAAAATGTGGTATGGGAGGAGATTGGTCTCACCTGTTCTTTTTCCTTGTTATGTACATCAGAAGACTACAAATGATCACAAACAACAGCAGCAAAACCACAATAGGGATGATTGACCAGTGACGTCGTATAAAGTTTATAATATCGTCTAATATCTTAGGCTTGATTGTCCTATTGTCTGAAAACGTAGTACATATAAAACCTGTTGAAAGGTTTCAAATATCAGTTAAAATACAAAATAAAAAATTAAATACAAACATACAATAAAAAAAAAAAGATTCATATTTAGCAGTTTAAATGTGATCATAATGTTAACGTTGAAAGGTAACAACATAACATACTTTGTTAACGTTAATATTAAATTAAGAAAGTTTTATTTTAAATTGAATATTTAATAACTTAAAAGGTATACGTGTAACATCTGCAGTTATATTCTGTACCATTTTTCTTATTTTGTTTTATTTATTTTTATAAAGAATGAACAACTATTAACTAGCTCACCTTTGGCACAGCCCGTTACTTTATCACATTGATTCTCGGGACACAGGCACTTTGATTTACATAGCCTTCCGTAATAGCCAGATGAACATGGTATAGAACAATTTTGTCCCAGTGCACCAATACAGGCTGAATATATAAGGTTTAAAAAATAAAGATTTTTAATTACGCTTTTCCCGAGAAAAAAGCCCTCTTTATTAAGTCTCCCAAACGAAATTTGGAGACTTATTGTTTTTGTATGGTTCTTATTATTAAGGTCTTCCGTTTCCAACGGAAGACCTTATAGTGATTGTAAGGTTTTTTCTTTCTTTAAGGTCTTCCGTTTCCAACGGAAGACCTTATAGTGATTGTAATGTTTATTAAGGTCTTCCGTTTCCAACGGAAGACCTTATAGTGATTGTAATGTTTATTAAGGTCTTCCGTTTCCAACGGAAGACCTTATAGTGATTGTTAGGTTTTTTCTTTCTTTCTTATTATTATTTTTTTCCCCTTTTTTGTCGGCAGAATTTCTCAGAGATGAGTGGATAGATTTTCCTGAAATTTTCAGGAATGATAGAGAATGATAATATCTCGAGGCGTTTTTTTCATTTTTTTAAAATTCATTTCCGGTCGTCCGTTTCCTGTCCCGCGACAAAGAAGCTTGTCACATCGAGATCTCAAAAACGACAAGGAATTTTACATTCAAACTTTATGGGATGATAGACCTATATGTGTAGATATGTTTAAACTATTTTGTTTTGTTCGTCGTAACTTCCGGTCGTCACCGGAAGCACTTCAAAAATTAATTTTTTTAAGTATTTAACTTAATTTACATAGAATGAATATATAAGTATAAATCTTTATATATGTCATCTAAGCGATGTTCAATTACAAGAACAATTCCACTTCCGGTGAGATATCTCAAATATCTCACGTAGGTTTTTAAGAAAAAAATTTGTACCCGCGAGATCTCAAAAAGTATAAGTGATCAAGAAACGAAACTTTCATGGATGATAGACATTTGAATGAAGATGTGTTTAACTGCTTTCATTTTGTCGGCCGTCACTTCCGGTCCACACCGGAGGAGTTCAAACAAATCAAGCTGTTTAAAATTTTAACTGTTTTTCTTGTCCAATTTTAGAGAATGTGATAGGCAATAACACCCAGTTGTCAAATGCATAAGAACTACTAACTTTAAATTTTCACTGAGTACTTCCGTTTGTCCGTTTCCTGTCCCAAAACAAAAAACTTGACTCCTCGAGATCTTAAATATGGTAATGACTTAAACAATCAAACTTTGCAGGATGATAGACCTATATAATGTAAATGTGTTTACACTATTTTGTTTTGTTCGGCGTTACTTCCGGTCGTCACCGGAAGCACTTCAAAAATTACTTTTTTTTACGCATTTAACTTTTTTCTCATAGAATTGAAATATAAGTATAAATGCTTACATATATCATCTATTCGATGATAAGTAAACAAAAAAATTCTACTTCCGGTGAGATATCTCAAATATCTCAGGTTGTCTTTTTTAAACAATTGTTGTAACAACGAGATCTCAGAAACTGTAAGTGACTAAGACATGAAACTTACATGGATGATAGACATTTGATAGAGGATGTGTTTAATAGTTTTCATTTTGTCAACCGTCACTTCCGGTCCACACCGGAAGAGTTGAAAAAAATCAAGCTGTTTTTAAGTTTTACTGTTTTTCTTCAATACTTTTAGATAAAATGTTAGGCAATAAAAAGACATTGTCTAGTGTTTATAAAAATCTAACTTTTATTTTCATTGAATACTTCCGTTTGTCCGTTTCCTGTCCCGAAGCAAAATACCTTGACTCTTCAAAATCTCAAATACGGTAATGACTTGAACAACTAAACTTTGTGGGATGATAGACCTTTGTATGTAGACAAGTATACACAATTTTGTTTTTGTCGGCGTAACTTCCGGTCGGCACCGGAAGCACTTTAATTTTTTTTTTTTTAACTTTATTTTTTATTTAACAAAGAATATTTATTTAGGTATAAATGCTTACATAAGTCATTTATGCGATGTGAAATAAACAAAAAAGATCTACTTCCGGCGAGATATATCAAATATCTCAAGTAGTTCATCTTATTAAGCAGATCTTAGAAACTGTAAGTTATGAAAGCACACAATTTACATAGATGATAAATATTTGAAAGAAGTTTGGTGGGTTTTTTTTGTTTCGTTTTACACAATAATACATTTATACGAGAACGGAAGACCTTTTTGTTGCTATAGCAACAAGAGTCTAGTTATTATTATTATTATTATTTTTTTCCCCATTTTTCTCAGAGATGACTGAATATATTTTCTTGAAATTTTCAGGAATGATAGAGAATGAAAAAGTCTAGAGTGGTTTTTTTCATTTTTTCAAAATTCATTTCCGGTCGTCCGTTTCCTGTCCCGCCACAAATAAGCTTGTCACCTCGAGATCTCAAAAACGAAAGGGACTTAAGTATTCAGACTTTGTGAGATAATAGACCTATAGTTGTAGATGTGTTTAAACTATTTTGTTTTGTTCGTCGTAACTTCCGGTCGTCACCGGAAACACTTCAAAAAACTTTTTTTAACATTTAATTTATTTCACACAGAATTAGAATATAAGTAAAAATACTTACATATGTCATCAATTCGATGTTAAAGAAATAAAAAAATCTACTTCCGGTGAGATATCTCAAATATCTCACGAAGTTTTTTTAAAGACATTTTGTCACCGCGTGATCTCGGAAACTGTTAGTGATCAAGACACGAAACTTACAAGGATAATAGACATTTTATAGAAGATGTGTTTAACGGGTTTAATTTTGTTGACCGTCACTTCCGGTCCACACAGGAAGAGATCAAACAAATCAAGTTGTTTATAAGTTTAGCTGTTTATATTTGCCAATTTTAGATAAATTGACAGTCAATTTAGTCATGTTGTTTAATGTTTAAGAACTCTTAACTTTCATTTTTCACTGAGCACTTCCGTTTGTCCGTTTTCTGTCCCGAGACAAAAAACCTTGACTCCTCGAGATCTCAAAATCGGTAATAACTTAAACATTCAAACTTTGAGGGATGATAGACCTATGAATGTAGATGTGTTTACACTATTTTGTTTTGTTCGGCGTAACTTCCGGTCGTCACCGGAAGCACTTCAAAAATTATTTTTTAAATCTAGTTTTAGTTATTTTAAAAAGAATGATTATATTAGTATAACTCCTTGCATAAGTGAAGTATGCGATGTTTAATAAACAAAAAAGATCTACTTCCGGTTAGTAATCTGAAGTAGCTTTTTTTAAAACTAAATTTTGTACCCGGTAGATATTAGAAACTGTAAGTGATCAAAACACAAAACTTACATAGATGGTAGACATTTGATAGAAGATGTAATTATCGTGTTTCATTTTGTCGGCAGTCATTTCCGGTCCTCACCGGAAGGGTTCAATCAAATGACAATTTTTATAAGTTTATCTATTTTTCTTGCACTGTTTTAGTAAGCATGATAAACAGAAATGTACAAAAGGCAAATGTTAAAGATATACTAACTTTTATTTTCATAGAGCAATTCCTTTCGTCCGTTTCCTGTCCCAAGACAATAAATCTCCTCTTAACAAGGTCTCAGAACAGTAAAGAATTCAACAACCATACTTTGTTGGATGATTAACTTTTGCATTAAGATATGTTAAACATGTTTTGTTTGAATCGGCGGAACTTCCTGTCGTCCCAACAAGAAGTAGTCAAAAAATGATTTTTTTTTTCATTTTGTTGTTTGACATTGAAGTACGGTCTGGAAGTTTTCTTCAAAATAAATATGATATCCTTATATTTTCTATTTGAAAAAAGCTTTTTCATGTACAGAATAATACATTTATATAAGAACGGAAGACATCTTTGTTGCTATAGCAACAAGAGTCTAGTTATTATTATTATTATTTTTTTCCCCATTTTTCTCAGAGATGACTGAATATATTTTCTTGAAATATTCAGGAATGATAGAGAATGAAAAAGTCTAGAGTGGTTTTTTTCATTTTTTCAAAATTCATTTCCGGTCGTCCGTTTCCTGTCCCGCCACAAATAAGCTTGTCACCTCGAGACCTCAAAAACGATAGGGACTTAAGTATTCAGACTTTGTGATATAATAGACCTATAGTTGTAGATGTGTTTAAACTATTTTGTTTTGTTCGTCGTAACTTCCGGTCGTCACCGGAAGCACTTAAAAAAACCTTTTTTTAACATTTAATTTATTTCACACAGAATTAGAATATAAGTGAAAATACTTACAAATGTCATCAATCCGATGTTAAAGAAACAAAAAAAATCTACTTCCGGTGAGATATCTCAAATATCTCAAGAAGTTTTTTTAAAGACATTTTGTCACCGCGTGATCTCGGAAACTGTTAGTGATCAAGACACGAAACTTACAAGGATAATAGACATTTGCTTAAGGATGTGTTTAACGGGTTTAATTTTGTTGACCGTCACTTCCGGTCCACACAGGAAGAGATCAAACAAATCAAGTTGTAAATAAGTTTAACTGTTTATCTTTGCCAATTTTAGATAAATTGAGAGGCAGTTAAGTCATGTTATTTAATGTTTAAGAACTCCTAACTTTCATTTTTCACTGAGTACTTCCGTTTGTACGTTTCCTGCCCCTAGACAAAAAACCTTGACTCCTCAAAATCTCAAAATCAGTAATAACTTAAATATTTAAACTTTGATGGATGATAGACCTATGAATGTAGATGTGTTTACACTATTTTGTTTTGTTCGGCATTACTTCCGGTCGTCACCGGAAGCACTTCAAAAATTATCTTTTAAACCTATTTTTAGTTATTTTACAAAGAATGATTATATTAGTATAACTCCTTGCATAAGTCATGTATGCTATGTTTAATAAACAAAAAAGATCTACTTCCGGTTAGTAATCTGAAGTAGCTTTTTTAAAAACTAAATTTTGTACCCGGTAGATCAGAAACTGTAATTGATCAAAACACAAAACTTACATAGATGGTAGACATTTGATAGAAGATGTGTTTATCGTGTTTCATTTTGTCGGCTGTCATTTCCGGTCCTCACCGGAAGGGTTCAATCAAATGACAATTTTTATCAGTTTAACTATTTTTCTTGCACTGTTTTAGTAAACATGATAAACAGAAATGTACAAAAGGCAAATGTTAAAGATATACTAACTTTTATTTTCATAGAACAATTCCTTTCGTCCGTTTCCTGTCCAAGACAATAAATCTCCTCTCAACAAGGTCTCAGAACAGTAAAGAATTCAACAACCATACTTTTTTGGATGATGAACTTTTGCATTAAGATATGTTAAACATGTTTTTTTTTGAATCGGCGGAACTTCCTGTCGTCCCAACAAGAAGTGTTGTTTGACATTGAAGTTCGGTCTGGAAGTTTTCTTCAAAATAAATATGATATCCGTTATATTTTCTATTTAAAAAAAGCTTTTTCATGTACAGGATAATACATTTATATGAGAACGGAAGACCTTTTTGTTGCTATAGCAACAAGATTCTAGTTCTTATTATTATTATTTTTTTCCCCTTTTTTGTCGGCAGAATTTCTCAGAGATGAGTAGATAGATTTTCCTGAAATTTTTAGGAATGATAGAAAATGATAATATCTCGAGGCGTTTTTTTCATTTTTTCAAAATTTATTTCCTGTCGTCCGTTTCCTGTCCCGCGACAAAGAAGCTTGTCACCTCGAGATCTCAGAAACGACAAGGACTTTTACATTCAAACTTCGTGGGATGATAGACCTATAGTTGTAGATGTGTTTAAACTATTTTGTTTTGTTCGTCGTAACTTCCGGTCGTCACCGGAAGCACTTCAAAAATTATTTTTTTTACGTATTTAATTTAATTTATATAGAATGAATATATAAGTATAAATCTTTATATATGTCATGAAAGCGATGTTCAATCAACAGAAAAATTCCACTTCCGGTGAGATATCTCAAATATCTCAGGTAGTTTTTTTAAAAATAATTTTTGTACCCGCGAGATCTTAAAAAGTATAAGAGATCAATACACGAAACTTTCATGGATGATAGACATTTGAATGAAGATGTGTTTAACAGCTTTTATTTTGTCGGCCGTCACTTCCGGTCCACACCGGAAGAGTCCAAACAAATCAAGATGTTTATAAGTTTAACTGTTTTTCTTTGCCAATTTTAGAGAAATTGATAGGCAATAAAGTCCTGTTGTAAAATTCGGAAGAACTTCTAACTTTAAATTTTCACTGAGTACTTCCGTTTGTCCGTTTCCTGTCCCAAAACCATAAACTTTAGTCCTCGAGATCTCAAATATGGTGAAGACTTGAAAAATCAAACTTTGCAGGATGATAGACCTATATATTTAGATGTGTTTACACTATTTTGTTTTGTTCGTCGTAACTTCCGGTCGTCACCGGAAGCACTTCAAAAATTATTTTTTTTTTACCTTTTTTAGTTATTTTACATAGAATGATTATTTTAGTATGGATCTTTTCATAAGTCGTTTAAGCGATGTTAAATAAAAAAAGATCCATTTCCGGTGAGATATCTCAAATATCTCAAGTAGCTTTTTTATACCAAATTGTTTACCCGCACTGTTAATTGTTAATCAGAAACTGTTAGTGATCAAAACACAAAACTTACATAGGTGATAGACATTAGATAGATGATGTGTTTAACGTGTTTCATTTTGTCAACCGTCACTTCCAGTCCTCACCGGAAGGGTTCAAACAAATGACATTGTTGATAAGTTTAACTGGTTTTTTTTTTACACTTTTTAAGTAAGCTTGATAAACGGTAGTGTACGAGAGGAAAATGTTTATGATATATTAACATTTTTTTCATTAAGCAATTATGTTCGTCCGTTTCCTGTCCGGAGACAATAAACCTTTTCTCAACGAGATCTCATAACTGACAAAAGCTTAAGCATCCACACTTTCAGGAAAAATAGAACAATGTATAAAGACATGTTTACCATGTTCCGTTTGATCCGGCGTAACATCCGGTCGTCAGAGCAAATATCAAAAATGACTTTTTTCTCGTTTTGTTTTGTTTCACATAGGAAAAGTTACCGAAATATTCCATCACAGTATCGATTAAATCCCCCTTCATTTTATAAGAGAAATGCATTTTTACAGACTTATACGTGAAGAACGGAAGACCTTTTTGTTGCTATAGCAACAAGATTCTAGTTATTAAGGTCTTCCGTTTCAAACGGAAGACCTTACTGTTTTTCTACTGTTTCTCATTCTTCTATATTATTATTATTATTCTTCTTGGTAGACACCCTAAATTTCTCAGCCATTTCTTTATCGATTTTAATGATTTTTGCAGGGATAATGTCTTAGGTGAATGTCTCTTTGCATCCCACTTTCTGTCTGAAAATTCACTTCCGCTTTTGAATTATCTCCCTTTTTCGTGTTTTTTGGATCATGATTTTGTCCACGCATGTTCTCAAAAACCGTTTTAGTTAGAGACTTGAAATTTTTATGCAAGATAGAGTGGTTATGGTAGATTTGCATGCTTGTTTTAGATTTCACCAGAGGTCATTATGCTTGAAGCTCGCCTGGACCTGAAAATGTTGATGTTAACTTTTTTTGACAATTTTGGGGAAATTTGAGACTTGATCACGAATATCTTTTTTGTCATAAATATTTTGTTATCATATATAGAACAATAAAAGTTTATATGTACAAGAGCTTTCAGCTGACACCCAGAAAAAGGGGCTGGCCCCTCATATTAGGTGCCAAGAAGGGTCTAAAGTCAATTATCTGTATCTGTTTAATAAGAAATATTTTGCAATGTTTTATATAAGCAAAATTGTTTCTCTTTTCGTTCATTATCTATACATGATTAAAAATTTCTGATTTGTTACATAATTAGGGGTTTTAAGGGGCTAAAAGTCCAATATTTTGATCATTTATATCTTTAAATGGAGAAATATTTTGAAAAGCATTATAAAAAGAATTGATGCTCAAAATAACGTTAATAATGATATGTATCAACCAAAGTTTCATAAAATGACCCCTATAAGGAGATAAGGGGTCGGCCCCTAAAACAATCTTTTCCAAATATCTCAAGAACAGTAACGCTTTTCTTAACATATAATGAACAAAATGTGTTAAGATTAAAAATACCTTTCAACTGACACCAAGAAAAAGGGGCTGGCCCCTAAAATTAGGGGCCCAGAAGGGTCTAAAGTCAATTATCTGTATCTCTTTAAAAAGAAATATTTTGAAATGTTTTATATAAGCAAAATTGTTTATCTTTTCGTTATTTATCTATACATGATTAAAAATTTCTGATTTGTTACATAATTAGGGGTTTTACATGTAAGGGGCTAAAAGTCCAATATTTTGATCATTTATATCTTTAAATGGAGAAATATTTTGAAAAGCATTATAGAAGAAAAGATGCTCAAAATAATGTTTATAATAATATGTATCAACCAAAGTTTCATAAAATGACCCCTATAAGGAGATAAGGGGTCGGCCCCTAAAACAATCTTTTCCAAATATCTCAAGAACAGTAACGCTTTTCTTAACATATAATGAACAAAATGTGTTAAGATTAAAAATACCTTTCAACTGACACCAAGAAAAAAGGGCTGGCCCCTAAAATTAGAGGCCCAGAAGGGTCTAAAGTCAATTATCTGTATCTGTTTAATAAGAAATATTTTGTAATGTGTTATATAAGCAAAATTGTTTATCTTTTCGTTAATTATCTATACATGATTAAAAATTTCTGATTTGTTACATAATTAGGGGTTTTAAGGGGCTAAAAGTCCAATATTTTGATCATTTATATCTTTAAATGGAGAAATATTTTGAAAAGCATTATAGAAGAAAAGATGCTCAAAATAATGTTTATAATGATATGTATCAACCAAAGTTTCATAAAATGACCCCTATAAGGAGATAAGGGGTCGGCCCCTAAAACAATCTTTTCCAAATATCTCAAGAACACTAACGCTTTTCTTAACATATAATGAACAAAATGTGTTAAGATTAAAAATACCTTTCAACTGACACCAAGAAAAAGGGGCTGGCCCCTAAAATTAGGGCCCCAGAAGGGTCTAAAGTCAATTATCTGTATCTCTTTAAAAGAAATATTTTGTAATGTTTTATATAAGCAAAATTGTTTATCTTTTCGTTATTTATCTATACATGATTAAAATTTTCTGATTTGTTACATAATTAGGGGTTTTAAGGGGCTAAAAGTCCAATATTTTGATCATTTATATCTTTAAATGGAGAAATATTTTGAAAAGCATTATAGAAGAAAAGATGCTCAAAATAATGTTTATAATGATATGTATCAACCAAAGTTTCATAAAATGACCCCTATAAGGAGATAAGGGGTCGGCCCCTAAAACAATCTTTTCCAAATATCTCAAGAACACTAACGCTTTTCTTAACATATAATGAACAAAATGTGTTAAGATTAAAAATACCTTTCAACTGACACCAAGAAAAAAGGGCTGGCCCCTAAAATTAGAGGCCCAGAAGGGTCTAAAGTCAATTATCTGTATCTGTTTAATAAGAAATATTTTGTAATGTGTTATATAAGCAAAATTGTTTATCTTTTCGTTAATTATCTATACATGATTAAAAATTTCTGATTTGTTACATAATTAGGGGTTTTAAGGGGCTAAAAGTCCAATATTTTGATCATTTATATCTTTAAATGGAGAAATATTTTGAAAAGCATTATAGAAGAAAAGATGCTCAAAATAATGTTTATAATGATATGTATCAACCAAAGTTTCATAAAATGACCCCTATAAGGAGATAAGGGGTCGGCCCCTAAAACAATCTTTTCCAAATATCTCAAGAACACTAACGCTTTTCTTAACATATAATGAACAAAATGTGTTAAGATTAAAAATACCTTTCAACTGACACCAAGAAAAAGGGGCTGGCCCCTAAAATTAGGGCCCCAGAAGGGTCTAAAGTCAATTATCTGTATCTCTTTAAAAGAAATATTTTGTAATGTTTTATATAAGCAAAATTGTTTATCTTTTCGTTATTTATCTATACATGATTAAAATTTTCTGATTTGTTACATAATTAGGGGTTTTAAGGGGCTAAAAGTCCAATATTTTGATCATTTATATCTTTAAATGGAGAAATATTTTGAAAAGCATTATAGAAGAAAAGATGCTCAAAATAATGTTTATAATGATATGTATCAACCAAAGTTTCATAAAATGACCCCTATAAGGAGATAAGGGGTCGGCCCCTAAAACAATCTTTTCCAAATATCTCAAGAACACTAACGCTTTTCTTAACATATAATGAACAAAATGTGTTAAGATTAAAAATACCTTTCAACTGACACCAAGAAAAAAGGGCTGGCCCCTAAAATTAGAGGCCCAGAAGGGTCTAAAGTAAAATTATCTGTATCTCTTTAATAAGAAATATTTTGCAATGTTTTATATAAGCAAAATTGTTTATCTTTTCGTTATTTATCTATACATGATTAAAAATTTCTGATTTGTTACATAAGTAGGGGTTTTAAGGGGCTAAACATCCAATATTTTGATCATTTATATCTTTAAATGGAGAAATATTTTGAAAAGCATTATAGAAGAAATGATGCTCAAAATAATGTTTATAATGATATGTATCAACCAAAGTTTCATAAAATGACCCCTATAAGGAGATAAGGGATCGGCGCCTAAAACTATCTTTTCCAAATATTTCAAGAACGGTAACAGTTTTTTTAAACACTTACTGAACAAAATGTGTTAAGATTAAAAATACCTTTCAACTGACACCAAGAAAAAGGGGCTGGCCCCTCAAATTAAGGGCCCAGAAGGGTCTAAAGTCAATTATCTGTATCTCTTTAATTAGAAATATTTGTAATGTGTTATAGAAGCAAAATTGTTTATCTTCTCGTTATGTATCTAAACATGATTAAAAATTTCTGATATGTTACATAATTAGGGGTTTTAAGGGGCTAGAAATCCAATATTTTGATCATTTATATCTTAAAAAAGAAGAAATATTTTAAAAAGCATTATAGAAGAAAAGATGCTCAGAATAATGTTCGTAATGATATGTCTCAACCAAAGTTTCGTAAAATGGCCCCTATAAGGAGATAAGTTGTCAGCACCTCAAACAATCTTTTCCAAATATCTCAAGAAATTTAACGAATTTCTAAACACTTAATGAACAAAATGTGTTTAGATTAAAAATACCTTTCATTTCATATCAAGAAAAAGGGGCTGGCCCCTAAAATTAGGGGCCAAAGGGGTTTTTTCAGTCTTTTATTGATATCTCTTTCGTTAGAAATATTTTGTAAAGTATTATAGAAGCAAATATGTTCATCTCTCAGTTCTTCATCCATACTTGATAAAATAAAATGGATGTATTACATATTTAGAGATTTTAAAGGACTAGAAGTACAATTCTTAGATCTTTATATAAGGAGATATGGGGTTGGCCCTTAAAACAATTCTTCCAAAATATCTCAAAAGCGGTAACGAATTTCTAAGCATTTGTTAAACAAAATGTTATTGATATTGAAATAAATTAGGGACCAAGAGATATCTAAATTCTTCCAACGAAAGTTCTTAAACATGAATCTAAAAGAAAAAAGCTTCTGGCCTTTTCAATGAAATATCACTTTTTTCTATTTCTTTATCATGTTTACCTTATAAATAGCAAACGCTAGATCATTCATGTATCTAAACTATGAAAACCGGACGGAAGACCTCCTCGTTGCTTGCAACGAGATCGTGTCTAGTTAAGGTCTTCCGTTTCCAACGGAAGACCTTATTGTTATTGCTTTGTTTCTTTTTCCCTATTATTATTTTTCTTTTTTTTTCTTACAAATTTTGTCCGCGCGAGTTCTCGGAAATGGCTCAGCCGATTTTCATGAAACTTTCAGATCTGATAGATATTGGTCTGAACCTTATTGGAAATTTTTTATTTTGATGACGTCATTTCCGTTTCCGAGATATTAACGTTTTAGCGATTTTTAAGGGTTGTTTTGTCCATTGAACTCCTCCTAAACTATTAAAGATATTGAGTTCAAATTTTCAGGAATGGTAGACAAAAGATTGTAGATGTGTATAATGTCAATCATATTTGTCTGATTGAAAAGGCGCCGAAGCTCGTCTGGACCTGAAAATTGAGTTTAAAAAAACGCCGTAATTTTTCTTGGTTTTCTTTGTTTATCAGCTTTCTGAAAAATATTTTGTTAAGACATGTAATGCAAAAGAAGTTTATATTTACAAGATCTTTCGCTTGATATCAAGAAAAAGGGGCTGGCCCCTCAAATTAGGGGACCAGAGGGCTCTAAAAAATTTTATCTGTAGTTCTTTACTGATAAATATTTTGTGAAAGGTTATAGAAGCAAATATGTTTATCTCACATTGATTTATCCAAGTAATGTAATGATTTTGTCATGCATTACGCAATTAGGGGTTTTTAAGGGCCATAAGTCCAAAATTTTGATCACCCATATCTCAGAAAGGAAAAATATTTTGAAATGCAGTATAGAAGGTAAGATGCTTAAAATGATGTACTAAACAATATGCAACCATCAAAATTTCGTTAAACGGCCCCTATAAGGAGATAAGGGATCGGCCCCTAAAACGTTTTTTCCCATAAATCTCAAGAACGGTAACGATTTTCTAAACACTTGTTGAACAAAATGTGTTTAGAATTAAAGGACCTTTCATTTGATATCAAGAAAAAGGGCTGGCCCCTCAAATTAGGGGACCAGCGGGCTCTAAAGTTTTTTAATTGTAGCCCTTTACTGATAGATATTTTGTGAAAGGTTATAGAAGCAAATATGTTTATCTCACAGCTATTTATCCAAGCAATGTAATGATTTTATCATGTGTTACGTAATTAGGGGTTTTTAGGGGCCAAAAATCCAAAATTTTGATCACCCATATCTCAGAAAGGAAAAATATTTTGAAATGCATTATAGAAGGAAAGTTTCTCAAAATGATGTACTTAACAAAATGCAACATTCAAAATTTCGTTAAACGGCCCCTTTAAGGAGATAAGGGATCGGCCCCTAAAACGTTCTTTTCCATATATCTCAAGAACGATAACGAATTTCGAAACACTTGTTGAACAAAATGTGTTTAGAATGAAAGGACCTTTCATTTAATATCAAGAAAAAGGGGCTGGCCCCTCAAATTATTGGCCCAGAGGGCTCTAAAGCTTTTTATATGTAGCCCTTTACTGATAAATATTTTGTGAAAGGTTATAGAAGCAAATATGTTTATCTCACAGTTATTTATCCAAGCAATGTAATGATTGTATCATGTGTTACGTAATTAGGGGTTTTTAGGGGCCAAAAGTCCAAAATTTTGATCACCCATATCTCAGAAAGGAAAAATATTTTGAAATATGGTATAGAAGGAAAGATGCTCAAAACGATGTACTTAACAATATGCAACCTTTAAAATTTCGTTAAACGGCCCCTATAAGGAGATAAGGGACCGGCCCCTAAAATGTTTTTTCCCATATATCTCAAGAACGGTAACGATTTTCTAAACACTTGTTGAACAAAATGTGTTTAGAATGAAAGGACCTTTCATTTGATATCAAGAAAAAGGGGCTGGCCCCTTAAATTAGGGGACCAGAGGGCTCTAAAGTTTTTTATATGTAGCCCTTTACTGATAGATATTTTGTGAAAGGTTATAGAAGCAAATATGTTTATCTCATAGTTATTTATCCAAGCAATGTAATGATCTTATCATGTGTTACGTAATTAGGGGTTTTTAGGGGCCAAAGGTCCAAAAATTTGATCACCCATATCTCAGAAAGAAAAAATATTTTGAAATGCAGTATAGAAGGAAAGATACTTAAAATAATGTACTAAACAATATGCAACCTTTAAAATTTCGTTAAACGGCCCCTATAAGGAGATAAGGGATCGGCCCCTAAATCGTTCTTTCCCATATATCTCAAGAACGGTAACGAATTTCTAAACACTTGTTGAACAAAATGTGTTTAGAATTAAATGACCTATTATTTAATATCAAGAAAAAGGGGCTGGCCCCTAACATTAGGGGACCAGAGGGCTCTAAAGTTTTTTATATGTAGCCTTTCACTGAGAGATATATTGTGAATGGTTATAGAAGCAAATATGTTTATCTCACAGTGATTTATTCTAGCAATGTAATGATTTTATCATGTGTTACGTAATTAGGGGTTTTTAGGGGTTGAAAGTCCAAAATTTTGATCACCCATATCTTAGAAAGAAAAAATATTTTGAAATATGGTATAAAAAGAAAGATGCTCAAAATGATGTACTTAACAATAAGCAACCTTCAAAACTTTCGTTAAACGGCCCTAAAAGGAGATAAGGGGTCGGCCCCTAAAACGTTCTTTGCCGTATATATTAAAAACGGTAACGAATTTCTAAACACTTGCTGGACAAAATGAGTTTAGAGTTAAATGACAATTTATTTGATATCAAGAAAAAGGGGCTGGCCCCTCACATCAGGGCACCAGAGGGCCCTAAAGTCTTTTATCTGTATCCGTTTACTGAGAGATATTTTGTGAGGGTTATAAAAGCAAAATAAGGTATAATACGTTTATATATCCTAACAATATAATGATTTACTTATCTAATTAGGGCTTTTAGGGACCAGAAGTAAAAAGTTTAATCGTTTCTATCTCAATTGGAAGAAATGCTAGTATTGAAAAAAGCAGCGTAATAAAACTTATAAAAAACGATGCAGAAAAGCATAAGTACTCCACTCCTTTTTACAGATCATGACTGTTTTCTTGTCGATGATGTCATATCACCTTAAAATCGGACGGAAGACCTCCTCGTTGCTCGCAACGAGATCGTGTCTAGTTATTATTATTATTATTATTAAGGTCTTCCGTTTCCAACGGAAGACCTTATTGTTATTGCTTTGTTTCTTTTTCCCTATTATTATTTTTCTTTTTTTTTCTTACAAATTTTGTCCGCGCGAGTTCTCGAAAATGGCTCGACCGATTTTCGTGAAACTTTCAGATCTGATAAATATTGGTGTGAACCTTATTGGAAATTTTTTATATTGATGACGTCATTTCCGTTTCAGAGATATTAACGTTTAAGCGATTTTTTAAGGGTTGTTTTGTCCATGTAACTCCTCCTAAACTATTAAAGATATTGAGTTCAAATTTTCAGGGATGGTAGACAAAAGATTGTAGATGTGTATAATGTCAATCATATATGCCTAATTATAAAGGCGCCGAAGCTCGCCTGGACCTGAAAATTGAGATTAAAAAAACGCCGTAATTTTTCCTGGTTCTCTTTGTTTATCTTTTTTCTTAAAAACATTTTGTTAAGACATGTAAAGAAAATAAAGTTTATATTTACAAGAGCTTTCATTTGATACCAAGAAAAAGGGGCTGGCCCCTTAAATTAGGGGACCAGAGGTCTCTAAAGTCTTTTATCTGTAGCCTTTTACTGAGGGATATTTTGTGAAAGGTTATAGAAGCAAATATGTTTATCTCACAGTTATTTATCCTAGCAATGTAATTATTTTATCATGTGTTACGTAATTAGGGGTTTTTAGGGGTCAAAAGTCCAAAATTTTGATCACCCATATCTCAGAAAGGAAAAATATTCTGAAATGCAGTATAGAAAGAAGTTGCTTAAAATGATGAACTTAACAATATGCAACCTTCTAAATTACGTTAAACGGCCCCTATAAGGAGATAAGGGGTCGGCCCCTAAATTGGTTTTCCCCATATATCTCAAGAACGGTAACGAATGTCTAAACACTTGTTGAACAAAATATGTTTAGAATTAAAGGACCTTTCAATTGATATGAAGAAAAAGGGGCTGGCCCCTTTAATTAGGGGACCAGAGGGCTCTAAAGTCTTTTATCTGTAGCCCTTTACTGAGGGATATTTTGTGAAAGGTTATAGAAGCAAATATGTTTATCTCATAGTTATTTATCCAAGCAATGTAATGATTTTATCATGTGTTACGTAATAAGGGGTTTTTAGGGGCCATAAGTCCAAACATTTGATCACCCATATCTCAGAAAGGAAAAGTATTCTGAAATGCAGTATAGAAGGAAAGATGCTCAAAATGATGTACTTAACAATAGGCAACCTTCAAAATTACGTTAAACGGCCCCTATAAGGAGATAAGGGATCGGCCCCTAAAACGTTCTTAGCCGTATATCTTAAAAACGGTAACGAATTTCTAAACACTTGCTGAACAAAATGTGTTTCTAGTTAAATTACCTTTTATTTGATATCAAGAAAAAGGGGCTGACCCCTCAAATTAGGGGACCAGAGGGCCCTAAAGTCTTTTATCTGTAGCTGTTTACTAGGGGATATTTTATGAGGGTTATAATAGCAAAATTAGGTATAATACGTTTATATATCCTAAGAATATAACGATTTACTTATGGATTACCTAATTAGGGGTTTTAGGGGCCAGAAGTAAAACGTTTAATCGTGTCTATCTCAATTGGAAGAAATGCGAGTATTTAAAAAAGCAACATAAGAGAACTTATAAAAAGCGATGCAGAAAAGCAGTAGCACTCCACTTCTTTTTACAGATCACGTTTTCTTGACGAAAATCAAAGTCGATCATGTCATATCACCTTTTTAAATCGGACGGAAGACCTCCTCGTTGCTCGCAACGAGATCGTGTCTAGTTATTATTATTCTTCTTCTTTCTCGCTCTGAACTTGTCCGTCGTGTTTCTCAGAGATGGCTGAACAGAATTCTACAAAACTCTAGGATATGATAGGCCTGCATATTTAGTTGTGCACGCCGGTTTGATTTTTCTCATTTGGGGTTGGCCAACCACTTTCTTGGGGGGTCAAAAGGGTGTGGGGTCTAACATAGAACCCTATGGGAAAAATCGTAGACTCTATTGTAAATGGTTATAACTTGAAAACGAACAGAGATAATTGCAAAGGGTTTTCAGAATCATATATTGACTATTATAGGCAATATATGGGGTTTATTAGATCTTATCCCTGGGGTCATCCCCACCCCCCAGGAATTAGAAATGACTAAATATCTTGAAAACGGTTGAGATCCCCACCCCTAAACCATATATATTCATGATCCTTGTGTTGAAGGGGCATCAAACGGTATGTAGGTCATGGGCCCCAGGGGTAGTCCTGACCCCCCTCAAACAGGAAGTGCCCAAATATCTTGAAAACGGTTGAGATCCCCACCCCTAAACCATATATATTCTTGTTCCTTGTGTTAAGGGGCATCAAACTGTGTGTAGGTCATGGGCTCCGGGGGTAGTCCTGACCCCCTTGAACAGGAAGTGCCCAAATATCTTGCAAACGGTTGAGATCCCCACCCCTAAACCATATATATTCTTGTTCCTTGTGTTAAGGGGCATCAAACTGTGTGTAGGTCATGGGCCCCGGGGGAAGTCCTGACCCACTTGAACAGGAAGTGCCCAAATATCTTGAAAACGGTTGAGATCCCCACCCCTAAACCATATATATTCTTGTTCCTTGTGTTAAGGGGAATCAAACTGTGTGTAGGTCATGGGCCCCAGGGGTAGTCCTGACCCCCCTCGAACAGGAAGTGCCCAAATATCTTGAAAACGGTTGAGATCCCCACCCCTAAACCATGTATATTCTTGTTCCTTACTTTATGTCGGTTCATCTGATATATAGTAAATGACCCCTTGGGAACCTCATTAAATTTCACAAATAGAAATATTACAGTATTAACTTTTTTTGTCTGTAAAGTTTGACCCATGTTGGTCATCCCTACCCCCAATGATGGCCTCGTTCGTTTGGGAGACTTTATAATCGCCCCGATTATAATTACATCTTGTTTCATATATATGACTGCCTAACTCAATGCAATACTGCATGCTATAAATAAATCGACATGCATAACAGTCCTGTGAATAGTTTTAGAAAGATTTTCTTCTTACCTAGACAAGTCATATTTTCCGCATACAGATAATATCCCGTACAGCATTTTAACTCTTTACTGAAATTGAAAATACTTGATAAAGAAATTACTTGCAAAAGCTATCTTCAATTAGTTAAATGATACATGGAAAAATCAACACTTTCATTTTGTACTCTTTGGCTAGATCTTTTATATAGAAATTTTTAATTACATGAATTTGAATTAAAAAGCCTTTTTTCCTATTTATCAAGGTAATTATTTATCAAGATATTTGCTTATGTCAAGATGTCACAAAACAAAATTGGAATAAAATTGGCAAACGATGATAATTTGAACATGTACATGTATTGGTAATGATGAGAGAATTTTGTGAACCTCATTGTATGGCTTCCTTTAACGAACAACTTTTGTCACAGTAACAATAGTCCTAATTTTAACCCACCCCAATTTCCTTACTATATACTAGTATATGCATTAATTTGAAAGCAAAAACGCATAAAACAATTGAATTAAATTGTATTGTTATAGATATACATACATATAAGCTGCTTATCAACAGGATAACATTTAAGACAGACAATCGGTACAACAGGAATTTGTAGATAATTTTAAAAATAATTTTTTTTATCGCCCTAACAATAAATTTCTGTGACAAAAATGATTATCAACACTCGAAAATATGATGTTAAAAGAAGTTGAAAATATGTGTAAAGTTTTTTTATTTTTATTTTACAACAAGACTAAAGTAATCTTAAATTGATTACTGTCTTATTTGTTTCATTTAACAGGCGCATTAACTTTTTTTTATTAAGGCATGCGTTTTAGAGTCCTTACAATAGTTTGAAGTACGTAGGATAATTGTCTCTTTTTTATAGTGTTTTGATGGAGCTGGGTTTACATAAAAAGGAATTCCTACTAAAGCAAGAGCTATTCATCGTAATGTAATGTAAGCTTCGAAATAACTTCACCGCGTGAATAAAATACACTCTGATACCCTGACATCCATTTAGTACACGGTTCTGTTGACATACATTTACATCAAAATGTACATAACATAAAGAAAATATTTATCTAAAAGAATGATTAAACTAAGAAAACACTTTCATTTATTTCCATTCACATTAAAAATACTTGGAACTATTGTTATGATGCCTGATAAAACCAACTTGAAGACAAGTTTTTGTCTATACTTATTTAAGTGTTTAAGCGTGTTCGAAGAGTGCATTGGACACACTTTTATAAATTAAAAACGAATACAAATAAACAATATAACGTAGATAAATTTATGTTTAAAAATCTTATCTTTTACATCTCTCTCTCTCTCTCTCTCTCTCTCTCTCTCTCTCTCTCTCTCTCTCTCTCTCTCTCTCTGAGATAATAAAGAAAATGTATCTTTATGATCAAAATGAAATATCAGCAAGTCATTGCACTTACTTGTTTACACATTTATTGTTATCCATTCGCGTTTGCAAGCTGAACTCCAGCAAACATAATACAGTCAAGGTAAACTGTTTCTCCATGTTTCTCGCTTTTTTGTATGAATCATTCTTAAATCAACTATCAATATCAATTATTATTAATAATGACACGATAATTCGCACGTGACGTAGTTCTGATTAAAAGTATTCTAAAAGAGTAAATTTATTTATAGGACATTTAAATTTCCGTATTTGAATTGCATCTGCATTGGCTTTGGTAAAAGACTTTGGTTTGTTGATGGGAATGTCGCCTTATGAAACGGATGATTTTCATGTGTGTATTATTATATGCCTCGATAACCCTTTGCAGAAAGATATACGAGGGTTGTTACGAGGGTTGTTCGATATATAATGCGTATTGTATGATATCTCAAAAGCATTCCACCCAAATAGTAAAATGAACATTACATTCTTTCAAAGCATTCTCATCGGTTTGAAATACATAATTTCAACCTCTGAATCCATTTCTGAAATGCGTCACAGTACACTGACTTAGGTAGAAGTATGAGGCACTGACTGATGCACCCCTGCGAATGTTGTTGTCATTTAAATTTAGATTTTAATTTGACCCTTTCAGATTCGAAGTAAAAATTGTGCCTCGTGGTTATAGTCTATTTCCCTATTTCCTAGAATCTGTGTATACTTGTAGTCAATTATAAAATCTAAACGTTTATCGATTTTAAACTTTATCTTCATTAATTAATATTGGTGGTAAAATTTTTTCTAGATAATATTTTTGGATTTGATCTTTGTCAGGTAGTTATACCTATTCTTACATACGTTATTGACTGGTTAGAATATGCAGGAGAATCTTAAAATCAATTTGTCATTTTTCAGCAACATATAATTCGAAACCAGGTTAATTTCAAATAACTTGATTTTATTGTTAAACTTTATAACAGAAAAATCTAAACGCATTATCCTTTTGTAAATGAGTAACATGGATTGAAATTAAAGAGATCAACATTTAAAATATCGTGGTTCACAAGTCTTGAACGCCATCTGAGTATGTCCCGTAAAGGATAAATAGAATTGCGTTTATTATAAAATACAAGTTCACTACTTTATACAATTTGTGTAATTGGTAGTTTTAGAGAATTTACATTACTAGAGTTAATTTCTGGATATAAAAGAACAATGAAACTAGCGTTGTTAGCTTAATTTTGAGTTATGATTTTAAAAAATGCGGTGGTATGGGTATGTTGAGAGCTTAATAGATGATATTTATACTTTTTAAAGAAAGAACAACATTACAGAAACTTGACAAGACCATCTTTGGCATGTATTTATTGATAATTGAAAAACACATCAATTGAGACCAAATCTTAAGCTGAAAAGAACCTTGTTCGCAGTAAAAACATTTTTTGCGTTTCACTCAACACTAAATGGGCTCAATCATGGAAAGCCTAGCTTTAAATTATAGATATGCATTCTAACAATACATCAACACGCAAAAACGTATATGTGTACGTGCTAGTTTTATTGTTATCACCTCTCAGTAATGGGTAACCCCTTGCAAAATTTATTGACATTGATGAAATTTGAAAAATGTCCATTTTTTCTAGAAAATTAATTTTAAATTATTGATAAGAATGCTCTTAAATTATCTTTTTTCAAATACGATGTGAAAAGTCAAGTTGTTGTAGTCCTAGTAATGGTTATTTTTTTAAGGAGGGGAATATGAATTAACAATAAATACAAGTGTTTTAATTTTCACAATAATTTATTTTCCACAAAGCTTATAAATTAAAATACCGTAATGAATTAATCATTTTTGGCCGTAGAGGTTTGAATAATGTTATTAGATTGAAGCTTTAAGAGTACTGTACAACAATCTACTCCAGAAGTGGTGTAAATCAGATGTGGATACTAAAAACTCTAAAGAATTATTAGAAACTTTCAGGTCACAAAATCTGACCAAAATCAATAGCATCAAAACGTACGATTTTTCAACGCTTTATACAACCATTCCCCACGACAAATTAAAATCTAGACTTTTTGATATCATCGACAGTTGTTTCTTCAATAAAAACTGAAGTCGTAAAAATGCTTACCTTGTCATTGGAAATCTAAAAAACTATTTTGTTAAAAACCATTCTGATTGTGCACACAAGTACTCTGAAGTTGACATTAAAAAGATGCTTGAATTTCTGATAGACAACATCTATGTAGTTTTTGGAAATCAAGTCTTCCAACAATCTGTTGGAATTCAAATGGGTACCAATTGCGCCCCATTGTTAGCAGACCTATTTTTGTATTCTTATGAAGCAGAATTTATTCAAAAACTTGTACGTGAAAAAAATAAATTACTCGCTGTGGCCTTCAACTCAACATTTGGATATATCGACGACGTATTATCAATTAACAATTGTTATTTCCATACTTACGTCGACTCGATATATCCCAGTGAACTTGAAATAAAAGATACCACAGAGTCAGCGTCATCTGTTTCATATTTGGATATTTTACTGGAAATGGACATTGATGGTAACCTAACAACAAAACTTTATGATAAACGCGATGACTTCAATTTTTCTATAGTCAACTTTCCTTACTTATGTAGCAATATACCTTCATCACCTGCATATGGTGTTTTTGTCTCTCAGTTAATTCGATACGCAAGGGCATGCTCTTCGTATGAACAGTTTCTAAGACGAGGCAAGCTACTGACAAACAAGTTGATAAAACAGGACTATCAACAGTCTCGTTTAAAGTCATCTTTTCGTAAGCTCTATGGTCGATACGACGACCTTGTCAGCAAATACAATCTTCCACTGAGTCGCATGCTGACTGACGTTTTTCATACTAATTGTTAGACCTAATTGTCTACGGACTTTTGCGGTTTTTATTTTCCCGATTACGACAAAGAGCACACGGCGGGTGTGACCGGTCAGCAGAGGATGCTCACTCCTCCTAGGCACCTGATCCTACCTCTATCTTGGAGGTCCGTGTTGCTCTGCTTTGAATTTGTATTTCGTTTTATGGATTTTTGAGATGGTTGACGGTTTGTTATTGTCATTTTTTCATTGACAAGCAAAAATGTCAGAGTAATTGAAAAATGAAAATGAATTTTATTTTTATTGATTTCAATATTTAAGAGTATGATCATGCATCTCTTGAATAAAATTTCAACTCATGAAAGAAATTTGAAACATATCAAAACTACTGGGTATGACAAAAAGCCGGAGAATCAAGATTGTTTCAAGATTGATAAACGCGATGACTTCATTTTTTCTATAGTCAACTTTCCTTACTTATGTAGCAATATACCTTCATCATCTGCATACGGTGTTTTTGTCTCTCAGTTAATTCGATACGCAAGGACATGCTCTTTGTATGAACAGTTTCTAAGACGAGGCAAGCTACTGACAAACAAGTTGATAAAACAGGACTATCAACAGTCTCGTTTAAAGTCATCTTTTCGTAAGTTCTATGGTCGATACGACACCTTGTCAGCAAATACAATCTTCCACTGAGTCGCATGCTGACTGACGTTTTTCATACTAATTGTTAGACCATATAAATCACCTAATTGTCTACGGACTTTTGCGGTTTTTATTTTCCCGATTACGACAAAGAGCACACGGCGGGTGTGACCGGTCAGCAGAGGATGCTCACTCCTCCTAGGCACCTGATCCTACCTCTATCTTGGAGGTCCGTGTTGCTCTGCTTTGAATTTGTATTTCGTTTTATGGATTTTTGAGATGGTTGACGGTTTGTTATTGTCATTTTTTCATTTCAGAGTAAAATGTACATTGATCTATCAGAATTAACTGTAATAACATTTGTATTTTTTCACATTTGTTTTCTTTAAACAGAAAATTTGATATTCATGAGGTATTGACTATGGACTGCTTTGCGTTTCTCAAAATTTTGGATAAACATATATGTTTAGATCTATCAATTGTTTTTTTAAATGAAATTTCTAGCAATAGCACAAATAAAATAAAACATTATTAATTTTAAACTTTATCAGACATCATTAAAAAAAATTGTTGACAGTGGTGAGTGAGTTGGTTCGTTTTTTAAAAATATATATTTCTTAAATAATCTCTTCTTTTAGAAACATGTTTATCCTGAACTCTGGTCTTTCAATCGAATGGAACCATTGACATTATCAGACAACGCATTTGTTGAATCACTGAAGTTTGTAGTGATTTCTTGATTGGGAACATTTACAAAATCTGACAACGAATTGTTGAATTGTTGAAATTTTAATTGATTTCTATAGAGTTTGACTTGATTCAGTTGTGTTTCATTCTCCTTAAAAAATGTGTTTATTAGTTCAAATGCAACATAATATTTGACACCATATAAGACATACAATGTACCCTATTAACACCAAAATTAAATTAAAATTGAATTCGAGAGTAGGTCACGAATTTTTTTTCGTGCCACAGCTTTTGGAAGAAATTTTCATCAGATGCTGCCTGGAATAACCGCTTATGATGCAGTTAAAATCTCAAAAGCTATTGTCGCTTTATCTGACAATATTTATGATATGTTAATGAAATTAATTTAAGATATGGTAAGAAAAAGCGTACTGTTATTTAAAGATAATCAAAGCATTAGTTACCCAATGGGCAGCCGAATTTAGAATCCCACTTATCTTCATACATTGGCAATGAGAAGCGCACGTTGGTCCCAAATATTTAGGAGTACATGAGAAAGTACAGTTCACACAAAATGAACCAACACACACTGAAAATAAATAGGTTTTGTTATACCATAAACGTAGCATAAACAAAAGCGTTTTTTAATATTTAGTGTTTATTCTTTACGATAATACTAGTGGTTAAAGACAATTAGCTCTAATGATTTCTCAATGTATTTTCTCCAAAAATTTCTTAATTTATTGTTGAAACTTATAGTCAAAATTTTACTTTGACAACCATTCTGGGTAAGATAGTAAACAGTGCAACGGCACATTGATCCACTAGAAAGTACTATACTAAGAAAAAAAGAAAGACCAAAATCATCAGAGCTATTGCGATTTTTTTTCTTTATAAGGGTGGGTTTTTGTTTATGGTTTCTTTAGTTGTTGTTTTTTTTTGTAATCCATGTATTTAAAAATTTAGATGAGGGACGGTTAAATAGACTGTTGATTTTAAGTGGTTTGATGACAAAAGTGTCAATTATTATAACATCAAATTGTATATCATATGCAGGAAAGTACAGGAAGGAGTGAGATTTATTAATGCTTGCTTCCCACGGTAGTGCGATTTGTCATGAACACCACGATAAACGAATCGTAGCTCGTCATGGAAATTTTCAGGAATTTTAGGCTTAGACACGAGGTGATGCGAGTCGATATGCGCTTATGCGATTTGTTGAGCTCTGAAACGGTAAGGTCACGATAGACATATTTCAGGTGATACAATCTGTCACGATTTCATTGCCCGTTTAGATTCGATAACAAACGTTCCGATAAGATTGTCCAGATAGATTTCCCGATTTAATCTCGATCTGATCCGAACATCATTACACGAGTCCCCGATCTGAGACGCTTTTGTACGTGCAGATACGTTCAAATACGTTATGATACGTTCATCACGAACCGATGTGCTGTGTCGCGATAGGGCATGTTAATGGGTCAATCTTGGAGGAGATAAACACCGCGATATGCTGCGTTCAGTTGCAATATGTTAATATGATCAGTCGGGTTATATAAATATATCCGTTGGGGTCCAATCGTAGCTCAAATCGTGAATACCTACAACTTGATCATGAAAAGAATTGCCTTCATTCGCATGCCCTATCGCTAACAAAACACATCGGTTATTAATGAACGTATCGTAACGTATACAAACGTATATGCACGTACAGAAGCGTCACCAATCGGGGACTCGTGTGGTGATGTTCGGATCAGATCGAGATAAAATCGGGAATTCTATCTGGACAATCTTATCAGATGGGCATTAAGATCATGACAGGTCGCGTTACCAGTATCTGAAACAAATCCATCGTGACCTTTCAGTATCAACGCTTAAAAAATTGCATGCGAACGTATCGACTCGCATCACCTCGTATCCAAACTAAAACCAGAGAAGTAACACGATCAGCTACAATTTTTCAATCGCGGTGTTCGCAACAGATCGCACGACAGTGGAAACCTAGTAAAACCTAGTAAAATGAATTTGAGTTTAACATATTTAAAAAATCTTAACTTGGTCCCTTCTTTGTAAATTCTTCATACATTTTATTGCATTACACGGATAAGTTTGTGTTCTTTGGGGTTTTTATATGCCCCCCTTTATCACCTAATTGGAGATAAACACATCTTCAGATACAAAATCTGTAAATCAATGCAAAAATGGTCAACGTAGGGCAGACAATTGCATTTTTGTGGAAATTGATCTTATTTGGTAATGTAAAGTAAATCCTCTTGTCCTAACACAGGTTTTACAAACTTAATTATCTATAAAGTATAGGTCACATATCTATAAGGTCAAACTCAATTGCAGTATTGAAACATGATTAGTATTTTTTCTATCAAGACTATATTTGTGATCAATAAAGAAATAGCTTAATATAAACATAAAAAACAATTCAAGAAATACTGTCAATGTCCAACTTTCGTACATGAAAGAAGTGTTCACGATAATCTCTTTCTTTCTTGGTTCCTTCATATTGACATCGTATTTATAGACTATTAGACAATTTACGTAAATTAAACATTATGTCACTAACTATTAAGTTTATGTTTTATTTGTAGTTCATATAAAATTAACAATGTGATCATTTATTCTGTATCCGTAAACTAAAAAACAAAAACCCACATTTTATTGTTTTAAAATTCGATTAGAACAAAAATAATTCTTATAAGAACATACAACTTACTCTGGCTGCCTGCACAAATTTATGTCTGGCTCAATGGTAGCTGATTGAATCAATGCGCTGGTAAAATGAGAACTCCAAAAACTTTTAGCAAGATCGCAAATATACTTCGTTTATATATACAAGTCATTTCGCCTGATTTTTGATTAATTCATTTATATATTATCTAGAAAACATTGAGATTAAAATGCTTTAAATTTATGATAAAACCAACTAATTAAGTGTAGACGGACATTAAAACATAAGAAGAGTAGAATAATTAATTTTTGTTCAATAGTTTCCTTATTAACGATAGGTTAACCAGCGTAATGTAATAATTAAGGTACCAACGTTTATAGTTAGTTCTAGTATCCGAAAAACAATTCTCTCTCTCTCTCTCTCTCTCTCTCTCTCTCTCTCTCTCTCTCTTAGTAGGCTCTGAAAATATAATTCCCTTTTTTAAAAAAACCTTAAAACCAGATATGGCATATGGCATCTTCTTTTTTGATATACTGGATTTGGGTGCATTTAATAATGAAAACGTCATGTGATATCCGTAGAAAACATGACCTAAGCTACCTTATCTCTTGGAAAAATTATCGTAAAAGAAAATATTTCTTTATTTTACGGTACATGTATTTCTCATGAGACAGGCGTTGCAAACTTAACTTCAGAAAAAAATTATTTGTTACATAAAGGTACCTCCATAGATATGTTTCTTATTTATCTGCGCATTAATACTTGTTCAAAATACTGTTTGTGAAATCGACAAGCAATTTTCAAAATGGTTTTACAATCAAAGTACTTAAAGCACAGATATCCGGGTTCATTTGCCACAGAGGCGCCAGGATGTATTTCATTTTGGGGTGACGAATATGATCAATAAGGGAGGGGGTTAGATTAAACCGGACTTAAACTTGGACGTCAGATATCAAATGCTAATATATATTTAAAAATGATTTAAGTACTGAGATGACGGCACTACACGACACAATGCAAAGTTGAATTTAATAACGTGTGTTGTTTATTTACGTTTGACGACATAAAAGGTGTATCAAGATAGCAAATTTCAAGTTATACTAGAGAAATTTATATGCATTGTAAACGCCAATTGAGTCTGCATAAAATATATTTAACTTATCAGTCTATGTTCTTATATCAGTCTTCAAAAACGTTCAAAAATGGATTTCTGTGAGTACTGTAATATGTATTAAAACGTTTTCAGGATATGGCATTATGACAGACTAAATAGAGACATTGAGCAGTAACGAATTAGCAGTCTGATCAAGTATGCTACTGCTGCATATTTCCTTTTGGTACACTGCAGTTTGACTTAAAGAGATCTGTTTTAAGCACTGTAATGTTAAAATATATCAATAATATCGAACACTGGAAGCGGAGGAAAGTTGTTTCTGCTTCTTATCCCATTTATGATAACTTCTTCTAAATATATCCTGAACTCGGAACTTTCGTTGCATTATTGAAGTACTCCTTTATTTCCATTTCCGATTTGAAATCATTTTGGCTACGTCTCCGTTTTCTGGAGAAAAAAATCATATATGTCAAAACACACCTTTACTGTTTTGCTTACATTTGACATCGAACAAACTCTTCGCCAAATCCAATCCGTCACACTACCCCCTCCCCTCCCACCCCACCCCCAAAATAGACTGAGAAACTTACCTCTTTGCTTTGATTTTAACAAAGATGACGCAGCATATGGCTACAGAAACCACTGCAAATGCAGTACAACAGATAAGCACCCAATTTGTTAAAGACAGCTTTTGGAACAAACTTTCAGATGTGGTGTTAGGATAAACTGCTTGTGATAAGGCTGTTAACTTGAAAATTTTCATTGTCATTGTTGTCTTTATATCTACAACAAATATATAAGCAAGTGCAAAAACAAATTAGGCAGTAATGCCAAAAATTAATTTGAATGTTAAGAAATGTAGATGAACAACATCTTAAAGAAGCCCTTCTGTACCCATTGAAATCTTCAAAGATGTTTTCTCCTTATCTGCCAAAACTTAAAGTACATGGATGTACAAAAAAAGTTTGGTCAGAAAAATTGAGTTTTGGTATTTATAGAAAATCCTGATATTACTTAACCTTTTGGGCAGCCGAATTTAGCATCACACTTGTCTTTCACACATTGGCATTCAAAGGCGCATCTTGGTCCAAAATATTCAGAATGACAAGGCAAAGAACAGTTTAAACCAACTGAACCAACGCATTCTGAAAATGAATGGGTCTTGAAATACCATAATCATAACTTAAATAGGATCTTGTTTGAATATTAAATATCCATTCTATTCACTAATTGTTAAAGGCAATAAGCTCTGACAAAGGAATGCTCAATGTTTTTTCTTTAAATATTTTTATCTTTATCGTCATGGAATTACTATCAAAATTTTACCTTGACAACCATTCTGGGTCAGATAGTAACCAGTGCAACAGTACATTGATCCACTTGAAAGTATAATAAAAAGATCAAATCATCAGAACGTATCTCTCGCGAGTTCTTTTGGTTTTTTGTTTGTTGGGTTTTTTGATATTTAAAAATTTTAATTAGCGGCGAGTACGTAGACTGCTGATTTTAGGTGGTTTGGTTGCAGATAAAGGTGGGTGAAATTTACAAAAAAGTCAAACTGCGTAACACATACAAGTATTCAAATATCATTCACGAATGTATACTGGTATTCATGAAAAAATGACAATAACAAACTGTCAACCATCTCAAAAATCCATAAAACGAAATACAAATTCAAAGCAGAGCAACACGGACCTCCAAAAAGATAGAGGTAGGATCAGATACCTAGGAGGAGTGAGCATCCTCTGCTGACCGGTCACATCAGCCGTGTGCTCTTTGTCGTAATCGGGAAAAACAGAAAAGTCCGTAGACAATTAGGTGATCAATTGTGGTCTAACAATTAGTATGAAAAACGCCAATCAGCATGCGACCCAGTGGAAGATTGTACATGTATTTGCTGACAAGGTATACATATAAAATGCTGATTAATATAATCCCACTCTTTCGTGGGGTTATATTAATCCGCATTTTACTTTAATATATATGCTAAACGTCTTTAGTCTGTCACAGGTTACTGTACGAATTTTAACGAGAATACAAATTCTTGTCAAAAATGTACAATTGAAATCGATGCAAGGGGAAAAATCCAAAATTTCTTCATTGACCCTTCATCTATTTTTACCCGGAGAAATTAACATAAACGAATTCAAATTTCTTATGGATATTTATATTGGGAAATGTTTATATCTTTTTTGCATTCATAAATACTCGGGACACCTCACGCAATTTTTAAACGTTCTCATCAACGTTCTTTTTATGTCGTTTGCAATGCAAAATCCCCATGGACTTTCTATTTTCGGTTGTGTATTCAAACCTGAGGCGGAAGTCGTTTTAAATCAGAAAATCTTGCCATTTAATTCTAGTAGATAAACGAAGGTTGGGCACAAAGGTATTTATGATTATCGAAATGTTAAGTAAAAGTGGTGAAAAAGAAACTTGAGACAGAATATATGTCTGCAATGGAAGGTTTTACAATAACGTGTTTCCTGTTGACTCTTGATTATGTTAACCGATTTTAAATAGTAAGTATCGATATAATTTTACCGGAAGTAATGAGGAGAGGGTTCACATTTTAAAATTTCTTATCTTGGTCTCTTATATTTTTTATATTTTATGGATATGTTTGGGGGGATGTCTGGGGGGTTTTTTTGCATGCCATTTTGATCACATTTTGATAAAATACATCTTTAGATAAAAAAATATCTATCAATCAATGCAATTTAAGTTGATAAAGGGCAGGCAATTTCTAGAATTGGGCATTTAATATTTTAAACTTCATGCATTTATACTGACAATCGTTAAACAAGCTAACCAATCTATAAAGTGTAAATCACATTAGCAGTTACAAAAACATGATTTGTATTTTGCGTACCAATATATATCTTTTTGTGAACTATAGTCAATATACATTGAACCAAAGTTCCAAGTGTTCACCCAAGGTAATGTTTTTATTATATGAAACAAACACAATCGTTTGTCTTGCCTTTGGGGTGGCTGATTTTCATCTATCTCTCAATTGGTTAAGAATGATGAAGCGATCTTGACCTCTGGTTTCGACCCGAAACATGGGCGTTTGCAAGATATGAAAACTTCCGGTTTGGTTTAATTTCTCCTAGAGCTTTCGGATTATTGTTGGTTGTCGATGGAAATGACGATACACTTATTAATAGCATCGAAAAATTTTAAATAACTTTTCATACGGATAGCGTACTATTAAAAACAATATCAAGGAAGAAATGAACCGTAGATTTAAAATGAGTACAACATGTAAGAACAATTCAGACACCAACTTTCCAACGGCTCTGGGTTTTTTCCTCAACAGTCGTTTGGCAGATTTGAAGTGTTTTTCATTAGAGAATATTTCTAAAGAGTAAAGTTAATCGCAAAAAAAGTTGTCATTCGTGCTGAAAAACGTTAATTTCTTGTTTTGAGGTTTCGTCACTGGTAATTAATTGTAATCAGTATTGTTTCATTTTATCTGTGATATTGATTAGAAGACCAAGACCTTTGTAAGAATACCAATTACGAAATGTTGACAAAACTCATATCATAATATATTATAATTGTTTAATTATACAGTTTCTTCAGGAGGATAGGTGTTTCGTAAAGTGCATTTGTGACTGATTGGTTTGCGTGCTAAGCAAACATTGAAAATAATAAGAAGGAATTCTATCAATGTCAAAATATGATATATGAACCTCAACCGTTGTATTCGTAAACCATAAAATAACCAAAAAACATCATTATCTAGTTATAAAATCTATTAGAAAAAACAGAATGTCTATAAGAACACAACTTACTTTGGTTGTCTGCACAAATTTAAGTCTGGCCTAATGGTAGCTGATTGAATCCAAGTGCTGAGTAAAAAAAAAACTCCAAATACTTGTAGCAAGACCGCCGATATACTTAGTTTATATATACAAGTCATGTCGCCTGCTTTTTTATTTATTTTAATATGTAGAAAACATCGAAATTATTTAAACTTAAATAGCTATTAAATAACTCGTTTAAGTGTAAACGGACATTAAAAAGAACGAAAACTGAGTATAATTATTATTCAATAGTTTCCTTATTGTTGAAAAATTTACAAAGATAGTACATCAACTAATTATAAGGTACATCATCAATTTGTATCCAAATCTCTCTCTCTCTCTCTCTGTGTGTGTGTGTGTGTGTGTGTGTGTAAGCTATGAAAATATCACTCTCCTTAAAAAACACAACAAAAAAACCAAACAAACTAAAACAAATAACAAATCCTTAAGGTAACTCCAGTGTCTTTCGGATCCGGTTCTTTTTTTACACGGCGTGCTAAATTTCCGGTTATAATTTTTGCACACAACAAGTGTTTTAAAATAATCATGGTTTGGTCAAAAAGTGGAAAATTTGTTAAAATATAGCATCTCCGTCGTTTAGAGGGATTGGAGAAAGCAAGGAAAGCAGGAAAATGTAAAAAGGTCAATGAGTGTGTAATATAATTGTACGTATTGTATGCATTCTCCTCCAACAATTACACTGCGTTTATGTAGCTTGACGATCTCATGTGTCCTCCCGGACATGGAGAGGATAAGTACTTGTGTAATTAAAACTACATAACACTGATTGGTGTTTAATCTACAGATAAATATGTTAAAAAACTGGGATAGAGAGTATTTGACAGAAAGGGGGAGGAGGTACTACTGCACTCAACTATATGAGTTTTTTTGGCAGTCTTGACCTTAATTTTATATGTATAATACAGTTTCATAAGTATATCAATTTAAGTGACTGTTAGATTGTGTCTTTTTGGTACATTTCATTTTTTTCCAAAGTTTGCAAGAAACAACTTGAAAAATTTACATTTTCAATATGGGGGTACACATATTCAAGAGACTAACAAGCAAAAACTAGATGGTCAATTTTGATAAACTATGTTTTTTTGTTAACACAATATGTAACTCTTAATAAATATTCTTTAAAAAATGTATGTAAACTGAATAATTTTTTAGAATTTTTCAAAAATATGCAATTTTGTGATTTTTTGGGGGAAGGTCGTGGAAAGAAAATATGTAATATTTTTTATATTTTCTGTAGAAAATCAAAATAAATTTTATGATTTAATGATAATCAATTGATTTGCTTAAATTATAACCTAACATGATGTATTTTGGTGCATTATTTAATAAATTATGAGATCATGCATCATGGTGTTAAATTTTGGCTGTTAAATTTTTGGACCTTGTGAGCTGAAGCTCATTGTAGAAAAACAAACGTGCAAAGGTAAAAATATTTTGGTCTCTATAGTAAGTTTATAAGTTGTTTTAACTATTAAAATTAAAAAATGTTTGGTTTGACACGGATTTCTAAAACACTGGAGTTACCTTAAACACAGATATGGCGTCTTACACTCTTTTATATATATATATATATATATATATATATATATATATATATATATATATATATATGATTTGTGTGTTTTTTATTACGGAATAGATTATATAAATTTGATTTGTGTGTTTTTTATTACGGAAAAGATTATGTATGATGCGTTTGAAATCATGAGTGAAACTAAAATATCGCTTGGAGAAATTATCGTTTATGAAAGTATTTTTCTAGATTCCAGTACATGTATCTGATCTTGCGACACGACATATTTCCCCTATTTAGCATTATTTTCAATTGTTGCTTTTCTTGCAGTTATTTTTAATGGTGGTCGTTGCTAATTTAACTTTAGCAGAGTTACATTTTTACAACAAAAGGTACCTCCATAACTATTTATTTTAATTAAAAGTGTGTGAATTTACAAACAAAAACGTCACTGTAGTCGAAAGATACACGTTTACTTTCAAAATAGCTTTACAATATACAACCATACAAGTATAAAAACTTACATACATTCAGTCAATAACAAAATCACCCAAACAAGACATAGAAACATGAACTCATCGTTGTTACAGATTTAAATCTTCAAAGATACTACAAAATTATCATTTTTCTATTTATAACGGTATGATCTAAAAAAAAATCTGAACGTGCAAAAACAACGAGAGAGCCTAATTTGAAGAAGATACTGCTGTGTGGTAAAAATTTGGTCCTTTCTCCTACTTAATTCATCACAATTGGCATTCTGACACAGATATAAATCAGCTTGCATTTGGTTAACAAAAAAAATGTGTCCACAATCACGTAGCCTCTATTGAGTTTCTCAAGTACACGACGTATTTAAAATACATTAAAATCTTATCAATTATGATATTGCTGTAATATTTCTTTTGACATACCACTATAACGTATTAAAAGTATCATAACGGAAATTCTACGGAATTTGATTAAGAACATTCGCTATATAAATAGTGCATTTATTGGTTGCGTTCAAGGAGAAAAGGGTATTAAGTCCAGTGATGAGCCTGTCGACGCCGGATCGGAAATATAAATAAAATGCTAGTGCTGACCACGGTACGTCAGATCATTACTATGGACTTGACCACATTTACTTATAAGGATCGGAAATTTGAGGTACAGTGTTCGTCCATATAAAAAGAAGGTACGGGAAAAGACAGCTTCCAGTTGACTATTGGAGAATTGCTTTCCCCGCACCTCTTTTTTATACACACGGACACTGTATGAAAAAAAATGACAATAACAAACCGTCAACCATCTCAAAAATCCATAAAACGAAAAACAAATTCAAAGCAGAGCAACATTAACTCAAATTTCCGATCCTTTTAAGTTAACTAATGTAGAATTTCCGTTATGATAGAAGAATCTGTGTTAAGCACGTTAACGTTAAAAAATACCAATACGATGGCTATAAACATCAAAATGTTTTAATGGTCTTTTCCTTTTGAGATGTCCTGAACTCGGGATATTTATGTTGTATTTTTGAATTCCTCTTTAAATCCCAATTCCGAGTTAAAAGTCGTTTTGGTTACGTTTCTATTTTCTGGGGAAAAAATCATATATCATGTCAAACACGACATCACTTTTGTTCTAACATTTGACATCTTACATACCCTCCGCCAATTCAACCCCTTACTCTTTCCCTCCAGAAAAAAATAGATTACGAAGCTTACCTCCTTCAATTCAATTTCCGAGTTGAAATCATTTTGACTAACTCTCTGTATTCTGAAAAATATCAATATTATTTCAAAACACGACATTAAGGTTTTGAATGGTAATGTATTAGTTTAACTTTGTAAAAATTTTATTCTTAAATTTGACAAAACAATTACATACCTCCACTAAATCCATCCCCCATCCTTTAAAAAAGTATTTAGATTGAGTAGCAGATAATAAAATTTTAATCCTTACTTCTTTGCTTTTATCCCGCCAAAGATGACGCAACCTATGGCTATAGAAACCATTACAAATGCGGTACTGAATATTAGCACCCAATTTGTTAAAGACAGCTTTTGGAAGAAATTTTTAGATGTGATGTGTGGAGAAACTGTTTGTGATGAGGCTGTTATCTTGAAAATTTTCATTGTTGTCTTCATATCTACAAAAAAAATATTTATGCAAGAGCAAAAGTAAATTCCGGTAATGCCAAAAACTTGAACATTAGGAAAGGATGATATCCCTAAACCTATGTCAACAGCCCCTAAATCTATCATGATTTTGATTATTTTTAAATAAGGATAAAGTAAAGTCACGTCGAACAGGCTTACCGGAATGGATGTCTGGTGACACGCGTGGTAGAGTAGAGCCACATTATGAAAGGTTAAGTGAGTTTATAGTAGGCAAACAACATCATTTTATAATGGTGAAGGCCCACTTGACTTTTGCATCTTTTAAAAAGGTAAATATGAGCACAGTGAGGAACATTTTTCTTTTTTCATATATAGATAGAAGAAGAAAAATGTATCTAATTGTGCTCGTGTATTTCAAAGGCTTTCAAATGTGGGGCGAAGCTAAAACTCTACGAGAATTGAATGTAAACAGTGTATCCCTACCATAAATAATTATGAATATCTTCAATATGATTTTTTTTTAGATAAAATAGGGTTTCTATTAGTGTACAGATATGAAACATTAAGTACATTCAAAGTGAAACTAAAATTTATTCTTTTGTCAATTTAATGGGCCGTATTTCACGTTATCTTTTACATATTAAACAACATTTTAAGAAAGTCCTGAGTACCCATTAAAATCTTAAAAGATGTTTTCTCGTTATCTGCTTTATAATTAATGTAAGTACAAAATATTGAATTTAAGATATAGTCAGAAAAAGCATTTTAATACTTACAGAAAATTCTAGTATTACTTTACCTTTATGGCAGCCCACTTTAGCATCACATTCATCTTCCATACATTGGCAATGAGAAGCACATTTAGGTCCAAAATATTCAGGAGGGCATGGCATAGAACAGTTCACACCAACTGAACCAACACATTCTGAAAATGAATGTGTCTCGTTATACCATAAACATAGCTTAAACAGCATCGTGTTTGAATATTTAGCATTTATTTTCTCCAAAAATTACCTACTTCATCGTCATGGACTGACTATCAAAATTTTACCTTGACAACCATTCCGGGTCAGGTAGTAACCAGTGCAACAGTACATTGATCCACTGAAAAGTACAATAAAAAGATCAAATCAACAGAACTTAGCTATTGTGATTTCATTTTTTTTTTGTGTGTGTGTGTTTATTATTGTTATGGGGTGGGGGTGGGTAATTAAAATAAGCGGAGGGTAAGTAGACTGTAGATTTCATGTAGTTTGATTGCAGATATATTTAGATGAAATTTACATGTATAAGAAAATCAATTAGCGTAAAAAATATTCAAATTCAATATGTCATGCACCAATGTTCAGGAGGGAGTGGGGTTTTACCGGGTATTATTCAGCATTTTACTTTTATTCATCCTAAACGCCAAAGAAGGTTTTACAATATTTGTGCTAAATCAAATTTTAAGATAAAACTATAAGTGGTTTGTTCTGAAGTTAAATGCCAGACTAAATAAAAGTCGTATGGTCGATAAAATGGATAACGTGTTTCCTGTTGACTCTTGATTATATTAACCGAATATAAATAGTAAGTATCGGTATATTTTTGTCGGATGTAATGAATTTAAGGCTCATATTTTATATTATTATCTTGGTATCTTTCTTATGTTCCTCATATTTTTCATATTTCATGGATAAGTTTGTGGGAGAGTTTTATATTTGTTGTCGTTGTTGTGTTGTTTTGTATGCCCTTTTCACCACCTGGAGATAAATACATCGTCAGAAACAAAATCTGTAAATCAATGCAAGTTTGGTGAGTATAGGGCATGCAATTTCCAGAAAGTGGCACTTAATATTTTACAGTGCATGTGTTAATGACAAACGTTAAACAAGTTCAACAATCTATAAAGTGTAAATAACACAAGCAGTTACTAAAACATTTTAACATTGGTATTTTTCTCTTTGTGAGCCATATATTTGTAACTGATCAGTACGGTTGCCAAGCAAACATTGAAAGTGATAAGAAGGAATTGTTTTATGGCTCCTCCATTTTAGCATCACATTTTTAAACTTTGTGATCATTTATTCTTCAATGTTCGCAACCGTTGTATCCGTAAACTACAAAAAAAAATCTATTACAGGTATGTAGCTTCAGAGGAGGCCGGGTGGGGGGGGGGGGGGCTTTCCCCAACCCCCAACCCCCTCCGCTTTTTTTATCGCAGCAAACAATTTTCTTATATCTACATATAGAAAATTGAATTTTGAAAGAGCCCCCCCCCTCCCAATTTTCCGGGAGCAATTTAAAAATTAAGTGTAAATTCACGGTATAATAGAAGTTTGTTAGATTCTACGCTACTACCTCCCCCCCCCCCCCCCGGATTAGGATTTTGAAGATTGCCAGATTATTTTTTTTCCTTTGAGTGTTTGCTTGTCGAGATTAAGGACAGTTTGTCCCCCCTCCCCCCTTTCAAAAGCGATGCTACGTGCCTGTATTAGAAAGAACAGAATGCTTATAAAAACATACAACTTACTCTGGTTGCCTGCACAAGTTTATGTCTGGCCTAATGGTAGCTGATTGAATTGAAGAGCTGAGTAAAAAATAAATTCCAAAAACTTGTAACAGGATCGCCGATATACTTGGTTTATATACACAAGTCATGTCGCCAGCTTTTTTTAAAATCTATTTTAATATCTAGAAAACATCGGGATTTAATTGCTTGAAAAAAACCCAATAACAATTAAACGTTTAAGTGTAAACGGACATTGAACAAAAAGAAGACTGAGTAAAATTATTATTCAATTGTTTCCTTATTGATGGTAAATAATTGAAAAAAGTGTATAACTAAGGTGCATTATCAATTAGTTTCCAAATAAAGCAACTCTCTCTCTCTCTCTCTCTCTCTCTCTCTCTCTTTTCAGGCTCACCCAATTCTTCTACTTCTTTTATATACTTATACTAGCTAACCTAAATTTGAAAAAAAAATAGTTCTTTATAGTTTACAGTATCCATGCTTGTTCAAAGTAATGTTTGTGAAATTAATATCGAAAAATGCATATTTATTTTCCAAACTGCTTTTACAAAAATGCAAATAAATATCCACAGAAGTGTAAAAACTGAGCATAGTTTCAAGTTTAATAACAAAATCACCTAAACATTACATAGAGATGGGGATCCACTTTTATTGCAGACTGAATTGTTCAAAGGTGTTACAAAAATATCATTTTTCTATTTATCAACAAAATGTGATCCTAAGAACCAAACGAGCACGTCTGTTTTGAAGTACTGCTGCGTGGTAAAAATGTGGTCCTTATCCTACTTAATTCATCACAATTGGCATTCTTACACCATTAGTGTAGCCACGATCACGTAGTTTTTTTTTTATAGTTTCTCCAGTATAAGACATAACGTCATAATTTGATCAATTACTTAGTATGGCTATCGCTGTAATAGAAACTGTCCTTTTCCTGAAAGATCTGTTTAAGCACGAATGTAGAAGTTTGAAATACAAACGACTTGGCTAGAGACATTTTATACATGTATTGATAAATATCAAAAAATGACGGCAAAGGAATGTTACATGTATTTCTGTGCTTAATCCCTTTAATGATCACTGTCTTTAGATATATCCTGAACTTGGGATTTTTGTTGCATTGTCGAAGTCGTCTTTAAATTCCATTTCCGAGTTAAAATCAGTTTGGTTACGTCTCTGGTTTCTGAAAAAAAAATAATCATATATTATGTCAAAATACGATTTTACTGTTTTGTATGGAAGCGTAGAAGTGCCACTTTGTAAAAATGTAATTCTTACGAACATACCGATATTTGACAACACAATTACATAAATGTATCCATTAAATCCACCCCACCCTTCCATCCCGTCAAAAAAGTATTTAGATTAAAAAGCAGATCACGTTGTCTTGAACCTTACCTCTTTGCTTTGATCCCGACAAAGATGACGCAACCTATGGCTACAGAAACAACTACAAATGCAGTAGTAAATATAAGCACCCAATTTGTTAAAGACAGCTTTTGGAACAAACTTTCAGATGTGCTGTTTAAAAGAACTGCTTGCGACGAGTCGGATATCATGAAGGTTTTCATTGTTGCATTTATATCTACAAAATTTGAATTAAGATTACATACAATTGCAAAACCATAATTATATTATTAGATAATGCCAAAAACCAATTAGAAAATAAAGAAATGTACAACAAAATCTATTAGAAGTCCTACAGTACCCATAAGGCATCCAAGTTTAGCGTCACACTCATCTTTCCCACATTGACACATAGAAGCACAGCTTGGTCCAAAATACTTTGGGGGACATGACTCAGAACAGTTGGAACCAAATGAGCCAACACATTCTGAGAAAGGATCGGTTTTTTAAAAATGAAATTGATGTACAACCTTTAATATTAATACCAAACTATTTTTTACCCATGCGATGGTTAATATCAAAAACATCGAAGTCAATGCTCAAGTGTTCTGTATAATCATTTATTTTCGTGAAGGTCAATTTTCGTGGAATGTGGGTGTTTTTGCCTATTCGTGGGGATGTAATTTCGTGGATGCAGCGGTTTTCAGTTTCAGTGGGAAAACTAAATCTTTTAAAATTAGTTTTCGTTGAGTATGTAAATTCGTGGGTGAGTGCTACCCACGATAACCACAAAAATTGTGCCAGCACGAATTCTGCTGATTCCACAGTATTCATTTCCGATATCTATTCTGATACATGTAATTCAATTTTAGCTGTTACAAGTCTTACCTTGACAACCGTCTGGTGTCTGATAGTAATCAGTGCAACATCTCATCGATCCACTACAAAACACACACAAAAAGAGATTTACTGTAGTCAAAGAAGATGGGGGAACAAGATATCGCAAATGCCCATTTGGTTTAGTCGTTAAATACAATTTCAAAATAATTTTTTTTCCAACTAAATATACTTGAGTATTTTTCATACAAGCTAACAAAAGCACAACTTCTAACTATATTCAGTTTTGAATATTTTAACAAAAGATAAGAAAAAAAAATCTAAAGTTTTGGTGGTATCGAACCCACAACCTAAAAACCCTAGCTCTATAATGTTACCAAATGTCTGGAGCTCGAACCACTGAGCCATTTCAGTCACAACAAATTCCATTGTTAAATGCTATATGTGACTTCAACCACGAATTTACGTACTTGTATTATTTTTCTAAAACGTTCAATTGTTGCGATACAAAATGACATTTTAAAAGTATAGTGGGTCACCTCTCCACGTTTTTGTTGATTGAAATCGGTTTGATTTCCTTTAAACCTAATATAGACAGTGACAAAAATATGGAGCTCAGACCCACTCTATAAAAGAAAAGGCATTGAAGTTCTAAAAATGACACTTTTTGGAGGTTTTGGCACGCATACGCCAGTTTAAATCAACCTATTTCAAATATTTAACATTTATGGGTTATAAATCGATGTTATGGTAAATATACATTGTTTTTAAAAATTTGGAAAGAAATTATGAGATTTTTTGATATTTTAATGTTATAGTATCTTATCTATCCTCATATAGGCAGTTTAAACGCCTTATTCACCCATCTTCTTCCCAAAACCAAGCTTTATTTTAAAAAAAAGGCGGTTGTTGCTGCTGTTGTTGTGAGTTAACTAGGTTGAAAACTGTCGGTTTTGTTTGATCGTTGCTCATTGAAATCAACAAGATTTGTCTGGCCTACGCAATCTGTGTATATTTCGCTTGAAACCAGTGTCATTTTTAATTTGTTTTGACGCAAGAATTAGATAGTTACGTCCCACTGAAAGTCCAAGGCCTTGTCAGCAGCGTCGGAAGCAAATTGAAAGGGGCGGGGGGAGGGGGGGGATAGACTTGTTAAAAATGTTGACAAGCAAAAAAAAAGGGGGATTATGTCTAAATTTGCAAAAAACGTGAGGGGGCTAAGCCCCTCCCCCCCGGTTCCGACGCCTATGCTTTTTAAAATGGTTCTATAATTTATATTACACTGAATGCGTTATTCAAATTTGTGTCCGTTTTTTCTGAAGAAATAGATATAGAAGTCCACCAAAAGCGTTCAGCAATAACGGCCGTTAGATTATAATTACTATGATACTTTATCATACAAGTGTATCTCAGATGTATGGAGCATTTAGATTCTATTATAGTAAGTATGGAGGGTAATCGTGTTCAAAAATCCAGTCATGTAAACTTGTAAATTCGAATATGCAATCGTGTTGGTGTGTGAGCCTGAGTATGAATGTGTGCAATTCTGATCGTGTAATCTATACAACTCGGACATAAACACTCTAAAGTTGACTCCGAAGACCTTCAATGTAATTTTTCCCACAGATGCACATTTGCGACTTAAAAATGCTGTTTGTTATTTACATGAAACCTGTCACTATAATACACATTTTCCATCGGTAGTCTCTGCATTTATATCTTCGTTTTCTGAAATAGCACAGTTGACATGTTACAAATCGACAAATGTAAAGTCTACAAGTTTGTCGAATTTTGACATGACCATATATGGAAACAGTTACGTCACAGATAGCTGCAGGAAAAGGCATGCCGTAATCGCCGGAAGGGGCACAGAATGAACCAAAAAAAATATTTCTTATCATCATATTAATTCTGGATAACAACATTTTTTAGGAAGTACGATTTTTCGAACAATAAATTATAGGCTCGGTGTCCATGATGTCAAGAATCCAGAAAAGATGCGAGTGAAGAATTCAATCGGCATCAGATGTCTTAGATCTGAAAAATTTTAAATATCATGCTCTGTTTAAATGTATACACGCATTTCTATTGTCTTAAAGTACATGTAACAAATCGTGTAAGCTAGTATACTTAGAGTTCGGCTGAATAAAGAAAATATCACCAAAAGCATCCTTATCGCTACCACAATGTTGAGACTTGAGCCCCCACTCCCACCCACGAAGAAGAAAATTCAAGCACGGGGGGGGGGGGGGCTGCTGGTTAATTAAAAAACTGAGTTATCGATAAGAAAAACTAACTACCTGAAAACAGAAGTTTTAAGATTTTGATTTAGATGAGACATAAGTAGCGGCACCCCCTCTCCTTTAAATGACAAAAAAAAAAAAAAAAAAAAAAAAATTAAGATAAGGTTAGCTGTCGTGAAATTAAAATGTGTATAAATTACAACAAAATATTTCATTCCATCGGTAATATATAAAAAAGAAGGAAAAAATTTATTGGCAAAAATGTTTTGATATCAAGCAATTATAACGGGATATAAGTCTAGCGTCCTGAATGTCGATTCAATCCAGACACACTGAGTGAAGTTGGTTAATCAAAATTTTCCGGAAAGCTTTACAGCTTTACAGCCACTTGTGAACATGTCAAATTTTTTAGCGATATTAGAATAGATTTTAGGCATTTCTTTTTTAGTAAACGTTAACTCTTATCGTATAATATTTACATTTTCCAGTGTCTTGCCTGTGATAACACTACTGTACATATCGATTTTGTACTATATAACCCATAACTTCAAATGACGCCAAATAGAGGCGCCAGTGGGGTTTGCTTATTTATATTTAAATATTTAATCGTATGATGGCTTAAAAATATGTAAATATAAGTAATAAGGAATCATTCTTTGAATATTATGAGGTGATAATTTCGGTCGGGGCGTGATCAAATCTATTATAAAGCCCTTCGGGCTTTATTGGATTTGATCACGCCCCGGCCGAAATTATCACCTAATAATACTCAAAGAATGATTCTTTATTCCTTGATTACATGTACCAGTGTCCATGGGAATTATATTACAGAAACCAGCGCATTCGTCACACCGGCACCGATTTTTACAAACATTCGCCTCTTCTTGTTTGGTCCAGTTTCAATCATACCTCAAAATCTTTTTTTATAAAAAATTTTTAAAAAATGATATTTTTGATCCAAAGAAATTATTATCGTTCATTAGAACAGTTTAACTGAATTTTATGTTTATTTTAGTCCATTCCGGCATACCTTTTCCGAGCATTTGCCATATAACGTCATGTCAAAATTCGACAAACTTGTAGACTTTACATTTGTTGATTTGTAACATGTCAGATGTGCTATATCTGAGGGTGAAGATACAAATGCAGAAACTATGGATTTAAAATGTGCAAAGTTGAAGGTTAACTTAACTAACAAAAACAATTAAGCAGCAAATTGTGCATCATACGAAGGAACTGAGTCAAATCTTACAGTGTTTATGCTCGAGGTTTTATAGGTTACACGATCAGAATCACATACATTCATAATCAGACTTACACACCAACACGATTGCATATTTGAATTGGTCTGGATTTTTGAACACGATTACCCTCCATAAGTAAGATCCTTAGAAAATCTTTATTGTAGCCGTTTTATGGTGATGCAAGGCATCAGGAGGCATATATTATGTAGTAATAGCATGTGAAATCTATAACAGATGTTCATTTTAATTGATTAACAAACAACTTACTCTGGTTGCGGACATACGTGCGTAGCTGGCGAATTAGTAGTCGATTGAATGGAAGGGCATGGTAAAACAAAAATTCCTAAAAGCATGATCACCGCCACTCTTGATTCGCTTTTACAATATTGCGCTTCTGCCATCTGCGTTTTTCTTGATTAAAATACTTGAATGCAAAACAACGAAAAAAGTCCAATACCGTGTGAAAAGTCGTTGAGCCTAAATGACTGATGAAATCGTTCGAACTCAGTTTCCTTGTTAATGGTAAAACACAATTATTGGAACTACTTCGCAATATTTTTATAACGGAAGTATTATACATAAATCGTACATTATGTATTACATTTACAGTCTCGCAACAATATTTTAGAAAATATTTCCGTGAATCATTAGTAAATCATATATATCCAAAAATATATAAATATTCTGAAATATATTTTAAACTTTACAAATTAGATTCCCACTAGTACTGTTTTACAAGCCGTCGTTCGACAGAACTAGATATTTATGTGCCATTAGCTATGAAGTAATTGGATACAGTCCATTAATATAACAAATAAAAGTATACATTAGATACGTTGGTAAAAATTAGATTTAATCATTGTCAAGTATACAACGCATTGTTTTAGGATTCGGTAAACTTGAGTAAAAAGGATGTCATGAAATTCTGAATAATATTGTATTTCAATTACTTAATTTTTTTTATGGAGGATTAGGGGCACTAATAGTTATATTCATATATAAACATAGAGAAGTGTTTATGATTTAATTTTTTTTTCTTTAAATGGATATTTGACACAATTTATGGGTTTGCTTTTTTTGTGTCACATTTGTTTGCACCGTCATATTTTGGAGGGGGGGGGGGTACAGGGTACTGCACAAAGGCTCAATTCCTATCAGAGTTGAATGGATTGAATGTTTATGCATGCAGAACAGTTATTTACAGTTTGTTTGATATGTTTTTGAGGCCTAGTATAGATCAAAAGATATCATTTTCACAAATGTTGTTTAGGTACAAGTAATAAAAAAACCCACAATAAATGTAATCAGTATAATTCAAGTAACAGTATAGCAGCAAAAAAGTTTGAATGCTTTCAAGTAACATATTCACAATTAAAGAAAACAGAACAATTTTAATCAAATAAGATGGTAACATACATGTATCAACAGGATACTATATTTGAGGTCATACAAAACCTGTCAACAGCCAATATATATAAGAAAGCTGTATTGTAAAAAAAAAAAAATTTAAATCAAATAGACTAGGTCAACATTTTCATTCAATGTAGTCAAAATCTTCAGGTATTCCAAACTGCTTGTCAATAACACTTTCCTCAAACTGGAATTTATTTTTAATCCATGACTTGGTGGAGAACACATTATCTGTAATGAAAGTTTGAGCAATGAAATAATATAATATACATGCAATAAATGCAGCACACAAGGTTCTGCCCATTCTACTTCCACAAACAAAAGAACAATGGACACAGAACCTCTGGCTTGTGACGAATATGTACATGTACATCTTAATTTGATATCAATGGATATTTTTTAGTCAAAATTTCTTTAAGAAAAAATGTATGTTAGCAACTAAAACTAAATATTTTGGTACAGCATCAAAATAGAAAGGGTCATCTTAAAAATTGACTCAACATGCACTAAAAAAAAAAATAAAAATGTCAACTATTATGTTTATAAAACATTTGGCAATAGAGTAAGTTACTTATCCAGATAGACGCTTTATCTACAGAGTTTTCACTCTTAGATAGAGTAGGTTTTTTTTAACAAAGTACATGTACTACATATGTACAGTGGTCATCTGTTTTGGATGAAACTACCTGTCCAGCGGTTAGCTGCTTCTTTGGCTTCTCCAGTCTGCTTTCTTACTGACTCTAAAACTTCGGGATCACATTCCCGATACTTTTCAATTTCTTTCAACAATGAAGTTTTCTCTTGCTTCTTCTCCTCCAAGTCTTTGAGCAATTGAGACCTCTCTTCCTTTGAAATCAAACGAGACATTTTGCAATTTGAAAAAATATTAAAATTGTTTTCTTTAAAGATATTTTTCATCATATTTTTTATCAAATTGAATATCAATTTTAATTTCAATAACAAGTTATGATACAAAAAGAAAACTTACGGAATTTTCCTTTCCTATTTTAGCTTTCTTTACATTGTCTGCCAATATTCTTCTTTTTTCATCCAAATCATTGATTCTGTTTGTTAAATCATCTAGTTTTCGTTTTCTCTGAAATTTTGATTAAAGATCTATCATCAAAGCAAAATCAAACAAGATGTTTATCATAAAACAAAACCTATTAAAACAGTAGTGTTCTTACATTCTGACTAGCTTTACTTGGGAAAGCCCAAAAGTAAACAGAAGTTCCTATCTTATCGGTATCAACCATTCCGTCGTCCACTAAACTAGTAAGAATTTCCTTCACAGACATTGAAGTGATTCCCTTTTCTTTTTGACACTGTCTCTCTAATTCTTTCAGTTGAAAAAAGTCCTTCTACAAAGAAAAAATAATAAGTTATTAGTTTATTGCAACCCCCCCCCCCAAAAAAAAACTGTTGCTCTGCGTCCTTTCATCTCGATTTTTTTGGGAAGAGATTCTGTTAAACAGTTACTGTTATCTTACCGACTTAATTATTATATTTCATTTTGTCATTATTCTAATCAAACAATGTTCTGTGCACCTTCTCGAAAAAGAAATCCATCATTCTGCTTCTTTTTTCTTCCACACTTAATCCCCGCTTTTTCGACTAAAATTATAAATATACAAATCTCAAATGTAATAATCAAGTAAAAACTGTTAATGATGTTTATTGCAGTATATGATCAGTATGTTGTGATACATACCATTTTATCAGCAGTGACAGTCGAATGAAAACCCAAACATCCAAAGTGAAAGTCAAACGATTAAATTTAGCGCCATTATTTCTACTTTCATTTTCAAATCTCTTGAACATCGATTCCGATTAGAAACAATGATCATGTACCTAAACGATCAAATACGGCGTAAGATATATTAGAATTTAATTGGTTTTATAAAGGATATGGATAATTTTCATCATTAAAAAACGAAAGCGGCTTACATACACATGATACAGTAAACATGGTGAAATCGATGTCACAAGAAGAAGAAAAACATCGGGCTCGTTATCAGTCCTATTTGGAAAGGAAGAAAGCGGGATGGAAAGAAAGACGCAATACAAGCATAGAGCCAAAAATGTGGCAAAAATAAGGCAGCGACATAAAGAAGAAGAATTAGGTAAGGTAAATTTAGATAACAGCAACAAAAAGTACTCATATCCAAGTGATGTCATGTTCATTATGCGCACTTGTTTTGTGCTAAGTACCACAGTCATATGCAGCTGGTATACTTGTATGTGATAATAATGCACTTGCATGATATTACGTATTCGAAAAGGACGCATAACGTGTTTGTTTGATATTTCCATGTTGCAAATTTGGTGCTGCCATCGCCTACTCGGTTTAGTGATATTAAATAGTCGAATGATATCACCTATTTGTATAGGTGATATACCGAAAGTGATATTCCTTATTTACAAAGGTGATGCCACCAATTTTGATTTTTTACATATTATTCTTTTAAAATTTATAATAACTTGTAATTTTCAATAGGTGATGTCACCCTTGCAAATGAAACATTAAGTTATATAATGTAACCACACATACATACAATGTACATGTACAACTTGTACAAGACAATAAGAGTGTCACTTATTGAAATTGGTCAATAACAATTGATCCCATTGTTACTCATGATTTTACTATAACAATGTTAGTGATTATGCTTATAGCTTTGTTTGCAGTTTAATTAATGAATACCAGTGTGTAAAACTGTGCCTTACAAATACATGTTTTATCACTGATACACAACATGTAATATATTCTGATATTCAGTCATGACATATCTGTCACCACAGGCACCTGACGTTATAAATTTTTCTCATAATAAAAATAAATACCCTATATCTAATAATACACAAGGTACCCATCCCCGCCATCTTGGATTTATTATAAGCTGTCACATCAGCTGGAAGTTTTGCTTGAAACTCATCGGTAAAATTATTTTGCGATCCTCTCCGTCTCCCGATCGTTCATTCAACATCTAAGCTTACAACCGATTCAACCAAAACGATGCATTAAAACTGTCACTAATAAAAGTCACCCCTCGAACTGCATCTACTGCCTAAAATATGCGACAAAAGATTAAAGGGTGGACGGAAGTTGTCACCTATATGTAAATGAGATTTCCCTGCACCGTGTGTTTGTTTCAATATTTCAAAAGATATGCATTTATAAACATGTTTATATAAACTTTGTGTATTAAAAGTTATAATTGACTGTTTATAGTATCCCTTTTCTTAGTTTTAACTTGTATGTTGATCAAATTCAAAATAGACGCCTTTTGAATATTCGTATCAGTGCTATATTTGGAAGGGATTACCCAAAGTATGATGCAATTTATGTCAACTTTTGTCGCATATTTAAGGCAGTAGATGCAGATCGAGGGGTGATTTTTATTAATGACAGTTGTAATGCATCATTTTGGTTGAATTGGTTGTAAGCTTAGATGTTGAATGACCGATCGGGAGACGGAGAGGATCGCAAAATAATTTTACCGATGAGTTTCAGGCAAAACTTCCAGCTGATGTGACAGCTTAAAATAAATCCAAGATGGCGGGGATAGGTACCTTGTGTATTATTAGATATAAGGTATTTATTTTTATTATGAGAAAAATTTATAACGTCAGGTGCCTGTGTCTGTCACATAAATTAAGGCTGCTAAGAAAAATAACCTCTCAACCAATGGTGTTATATATATATATATTTTTTTTTTTTGCTGATAGCCATTCGAAAAGACAGAAAAGAAAAACTCCTCAGTTCCAAGCGATTTCGCTTTATTGATGGTGAGGAGCTTTCTGATGAAATATCCCATGATGAAGTAAGTTCTATGGTTATGTTGAATAAAATATGTCTAACTATTAATGACTGATATATCATCTCATATATATATATATATATATATATATATGTTTGTAAAAACATTTATTGGTGTATCACTTTGGTAAGTTAACATACTTTAACACACTATACCAGGTAATTAGGAATATGGTTCCTTTTATAAGTCCTTTGTTACTAAGGACCCATATTGAATAATGATTACTGTACAGATTCTTAATGTGCTTGAATTTATTGTCTTGACTTTTCTTTTTTTTTTTTTTAAACATTATTAAGTTTAAAGTTTTGTTTTTCAGGGCTAGTTTTTATATACAGTTTCCATGATATTGAAGGCCAAACAAAACCGGTGTTAGTCAATCTAATTTTATGTTTTGACCAAACATATTTTTGAAAACAAGTAAAACTTAACATTTTGTGTCATTGGAGTTGCCTGGTACATGTATTATATACATTGGCACCTGAAATACATACTTTCTACTACATGTAAGTTGGGATAATTATCAACATAATGTGCTTTTTACTACTAGCAAACAAAACTGAGTTTCATTTAGTGACTAAACACTGTTTCAATTCTTTGAGTTGTCACTTAATTTTTTTTTTATTTGACTCAAAAGCTATGAAGAAGAAAAAGTTAGATGATTGTTTTACATTTCAACATATTGGAGCATTTTGAATTGGAAGGGGGAGTGGATATAAAATAGTTTATAGAGATATTTACTGGTATGTGAGAATATTTGGTGAGTTTTCAATGTATGGTACTTTTTACAAGGTTCTCAATGCAGCAAGAAGTCTTCAAAAACCAGGACCACATAGACAAGAGAACTTGAGGACACTTCGACAGGCATTCTCTCAAGGAACAGCTTACATTGACACTTTCTTCAAGTATGCTCTTAATTTATTAAATTCTTTTTCTTTGTTATTTCTATTTATTTCCTAGCTTTTTTGGTAAATTATGAAAACCAAGTAGGCTTTAAGTGATATAAAAAAGAAAATGATTTCTTATCATTGGCAAGTAATGTTAAGGTACTCTTAACAATACTTATTTGTTTCAAAAACTGTTATCCTGCATGTACATGTATAATACTAGTACTCACTAAATCAACGACTGATTTATTCTGTTTATTTAAATTTTAACTAAATCAATTTGCAAGTATTTCTACATAACTAAAAGATCTATATTTACAAGGGACATTGTAATTTTCCGAAAAAAAATCATTAAAAAGTGCATATACTTGCATAAATTGCACAAAAAATTATTAAATTCTGATTTACATGAGGCACATCTGGGTGTTTACTACGCAAATTAGGATTTTTTTCCTCTTGAAACATAATGGTTCATCCATAGTATACTAGTCTAAGTGTGTATGTAAGTATGTATTATGTTTTTGAAGTTCTGCCTAGTCCATTGATTAAATGAACAGAGTACATAATTTTAATCTCAACACATAGTACAGAAATATAAGATAGCGTGGTGATTCTGAATTAGGGTTGAGAATGCCTTGAAACTGCTGGTTGGCGTTTACACTGGGAATGACTCGGCCCAACAACTGGAGGCTGCCTGGTGCATAACAAACATCTCGGCGGGAACTACTGACCACTCACTGGCTATCTGTAAACAGGTAGCTCCTTACCTGGTCACTTACCTGAGTAGTGGAATTCCCCAGTTACAGGTAAATGTCTGCATTGTCTTCTTAGTCTAATGGACATAGAGTGTTGTTTTCATAGTACAGATAGAAACTTCAGGAAATTTTTTATAAAAACTAACTTAATAGTACTGATATTTGAAGTTTGTTTGCTGCAAGTTTTTAAAATTTAAAATGTTTCTATTCTATATTACTTATAAATTTGATGTACTAGTAACTTAAAAAATATTGTACTTTTCTCTTCTTTAGTTTAAAGTGCTTTTTACAGAAAAGTTTATAGTGTTTTAAATGTCATCATGAGTTTTAGTTATGCTTGAAGTCAACAACTAAAAAGGCATGTTTGTATAAACTGAATCAAGTTTCAATACTTTAAATTTCCTTATTTTGTGCGAGTACTTAATTCCTTGATTCTGCTGTTTTGCATCAAATCACGAGAATATAAAATCGCGAGCACAATTTTTGTTATAATTTCAAATAGCTCAAAACTGTTTGAAAAATAAAAGAGAGCAAGGACTGCTTCTCACAGTTTTACTCGGATATTAATTCTTTAGCATTTAATAAGGAATCTACAGTATGGAATACCCTTTAAAGAAGTCCACAAGCAGTACTCTGTTACCTCCCCTGTGTCCTGCTTATTGTAAATAGGCAGATATTGTGTCAATATTTTTGTGGACATCAACTAAATTTCATGTACATTGAATTCATTGGTAGGATCAGAGTGCCTGGACTCTGGGGAATTTGGCAGGAGACAGTGCAGAATGCAGACAAATGCTTCAAGCTCAGGGAATCACCCCCCCTCTGGTACAACTCTTGCAGGCAAGTCATTCACTTTTATTTTGGAAACTAGTGCATGTATGAGTTATTGTCCTCATGATTAAGGTGGAATAACACATCATCACAAATGGCAGACCTCTGATCGAAATGACATTTCGTTTTATTAAAAGGATTTTATCGACGGCAACATGTAACTTACTCCATAGCCGAGTGGAAAAAGTGTCAGACTTGTGATCCATACATCCGAGTTCGAATCCCGCAGGGGCTTTTGTTGTTACTTACTGAATTGAATTTTTTACATATTAATTTTTTATCCCCAAACTGCAAATATTTCGCTTATTTGACATATGTACAGTTTATTTATCATTTTATCTTTCATAATCAAATAATTTACTGTTAATTTGAGTGACTTTTTTCAGGTGTGTTATTCCACCTTAATAAATGCTACAAGTAACTTTCAAAGAAATTTTTTTTTGTTACACGTGTGTATATAAATATAAATATTTTTCATCCACAGAGTCCTCATAAATCAGTTGTTCAATCTGCTGCTTTTGCTTTATCAAATCTGGCCAAAGAATCAACAGACATTTGCAGGTAAATGTTTTTTAATCCTTATAAAGAAAAAAAAAGATATTTAATATCCTATTTACTTATTTGGTAACATGCCTAGTACATTTACGAACATATCAGAGATGTCACTGGTATATACTGTATGTGTATTATTCTAGAAGTCTATGTTAAAGAGTAGTCAAATGTAATACGTTTACAGTACGTTGTATATATCATGGTACATCTTTTCAACAGTGAGATGATAAAGGCATCGATCATCCCAAGTCTACTTCCTCACCTCGCATTCTCAACAGAAAATGTTAGTGTTTTAGCAGAGGTCTCCTGGGTGTTAACATACCTTGCTACCAGGTGAGCTTTGCTCTAAGATCTAGACATCTTAGTCATATTTCATATTTGTCCCTTTTTTCTTTACTTTTTTATTTTTTGGGCCGGGGGGTGGGGGTTGGTTTGGATTCTTCAAGACCTCTTCATACTTCATAGTAAGCTGCTGTGTATAATAATGATCTCAAGAAGGGGGTAAATAGGATTGCAAAATACCTGTATGTGTATGTGTAGGTGTACAAAAGCATGTGAGCAAGATTAAAAAAAACCATAGAACTAAGGATCATCAAACTTTGCATACCTTACTTTTATCGGCGATAAATCATTGTAATACGTGTATATGTATGTCATACTTCTTTCATTTTCAATTTTGTCAGTGTATTATTTCTTAAGATATCCTTTTTGATTAAGTATATACATGTACAACTGAAGTTTTATATTCAAAACAATAAAATAAACGAGTTATGCCATTGATATTGTTGAAGAAAAACTAAAACAAACAATTAACTGTAGTATACTGGTTAAAAGTTAGCTTCCTTTGTGTGCCTAAATATTGCAGTACATTTGAAAGTAGTTCCTGTATATTGAACGGGTCTCCACTGGGTGTTGCTCTTCTTAAAATATACTGAATAATCACATGTTGGTCTTTCTAATTCACAAAAATCTTACAATTGAAATGGTTTTAATGTAATGTTCAAAGTGGACTATTCTTGGAAGAGCTGTCAACTCAAGGGGTGATAACCAAGATTGTCAGTCTGTTGGTATCTCTATCAGACATACAGCCTCACGAACCACAGGTAGGACTCAATGCTGTAAGATCAGAATCATTTCTCGGGGCTTTCAATATAATGGGAGTCGGAAGGCGATTTTTCACCATTTCAATGATCAAATTTAGCTGCTTCGATTTCATAATACGGCAAAATAAACTGTTGGAAATAATTTGGTAAAGCAATTAAATAAAGCCTTTTCAAATGATTTTTTCTCCTATGCATTTAAAAAATATTGAAAGCTAATGATTTACTAATTAAAATGTGTCAAAGATTTAAAAAGATCCGCTTTAAAAATTTGATCATCAGGTTGTGACCCCATTGCTACGTTGTCTTGGAAACATCTGCAGTGGACCAGACAAGTACACATTGGAAGCAAAACAGAATGCCGAGTTACTACCCAGTCTTTGTAAATTTTTGACCTCTGATCTACGACATGCCCGCAAAGAAACACTCTGGGTTCTCTCAAACATGACAGGTAACCCTTTATAAGATTGTCATTGTGTTTATTATAAACTAAGCCAGAAAGTTTACTTTTAAGAATTGATACAGTACTGGTATACTTATTTAGTGTTCTGAATATATACATGTAATTCCCATGATACCCAGTATTTGACCACATTCTTACTAAATACAGGTGATATCGGTGTATGCAGGGAAGTAACTTTTGGTCCTATTCTATCCCATGTTCTGGAGCAGGTGCCTGCTGCATTTGACATCAAGTCAGAGGTAAAAGGGCTCTTCTTTGATAATTACTAAATAGTTCCATAGTATTGTGTATTGTAGTGCACACTGCAAAGTATAGCAGGTAATCATTTCTATGTAATATGTCAGGAAGCTAATGCAGTCCGACTTTTCTACATATTGTTTATCACCTGATTTCAAGATTAAAACAATGTGATCAGACATTTGTTTTACACAGTACACATGTATGTATACATATACCGGTACATGTATGTTTATCTACACCTTTGCAGGCACTTTACCTTCTATGCAATCTGGCCTGTCATGGCGATGACATCTGTACCCATCTGGTAGAATCCAAGATGTTACAGGTTGTGGTTCCTGTGCTGAAGTCTCATGACATTGAAGTCTTAAATCTAGCTCTGGCACTGTGTGAAATGGCGATCAGAATGACCCCAAATGTAAGAGTTCGAAAATTGAACTAGATTGGTATTCTTGGTAATGTGAGTGCCTTTGCAATTCTGATGTATATACAATGTATATGTAACTGTTGTTGATATTCTTTAATATTTTACAGGGAAAAAACATATTTGAGAAAGAGTGTGAGGGAATGGTTAAGCTTGAGGCATTGGAGTATCATAGTAACGAGGCCATTAGAACAGCAGCCAACCATATCCTGGATATGTACTATGGGAACAAGGTATTGTATACTTGTATGTATTTCCATATACTTTGGATCATCATTTTTTTTCTGCTTTACATTTCTCTGACCAGAATAGATAAAAAAAAACATTCCCAAGTAAAGCCACTTGCATTGAAATAGCTAGAGCAAAAAAAAATTATTGCAAGTGGTTTTAGAAGTTATTGCAGGAAGTTAAAAATCAAAATGATCTTGAAATTTAAATGCAAGTAAAATTGATAAATATAATTGATCTTTCCAGGAAGAAGAGGTGAAAATGACATAAACATTGAAGAATTATGAGATTTTAGAAGTTGGAGATACAAAGTGTGGAGTTTCCAGAAACTGTAAAACCTGTCACTTAAAGTGCAGGCAGAGGGCAATATACATGTATAAAGATAGGGTGTGGCCCCATCTTATTGAAAAGATGTAGACTTGTGTGCCATATGTAGGTAGATACATTTCTTATCTATATATATTTTTTAAGTATTACAGTTAAATGAAATGAATTGTAATGTTTGAAATGATGCAGGCTAAATTGATCTGTTGCAGGAATATTAATGAAAGGAAGATACATAATAGATACATTGGTATTAATTGTTTCAAGTGTTTTAGTGATTTTTATCAATTAATGTATCATAATGTATTTTAAGTGTTGTTATGAATGTCAGAATTCCTGCACTTTAAGGGTCAATAAAGCAATTTCCTTTTGAGACCTTATTTCCTTATTCATAAACATGGTAAATGTAAGTATACAGAGTGTTTCAAAAATGTAATACAGTGTATGCATACAGTACGAGGTATGTGTACATGAAACAATTAAAACACCAAATGAACTCAGTTTAAAGCATAAAATTTTATTTTCCTATAAAATTGTTTATTATGGCTTCATCTTCCACACTCTGATGTAGTCCACTTGCATGGCTGCCTGCTCTCCGTCGTTCTGATCGGGGTTCCAGGTGGGGTACCACTGATTCTTGTGGTTCCAGAAGTCCCTTGCGGTGAACTCGGATTTGTCGTTCCAGGGTTTGGGGTAGGGAGAGTTCCTGAACTTGTCCGGGAAGTAGCCAACACCTCCCACAGCTACGTTCAGTATGATGAAAAACTGGAGAGAAAAAAAAGCAAATGTAGGCAATGATAAAATTTAGACTTGGTCTAATGAAAGTTGCTTGCATTATAAGGCGCAGTATAGAAGTTCTTTGGAAATTGTGAGTGGTCAAAGGCATTGAAAACAGTTGTGTACCAGTACTTTTCAACAATGTTAATAAGATACATTAGAATTAAAAAGATGACAAATGTAATAGACATTATAAAAAGTATTATTCTTTAAATTCATATTAAATTTCATACCAAAGGCACTAAATTGTAAACAAACTGTGCTTTAGAGTTTCAGTTTTATTAATAAAAACTACAAAATGTTTTTCAATCCAAATTTCAAAAGATCTCTTATTCCCTATATTCGAAATTCTCAAACTGATAAAGTACCTCTTGATCAAATGGTGCCATTTTGTTGTTGGTGTACTTGTATGGATTGTTAATGTTTGTTTTGTCCAGTTCTCCCAGCTTCCAGAATCCCTCAGGAGGAGGAGACACATTCATTACTTCCTGTCCCTCAAATGACACCCTGTCAGTAATTCACCAGAAATCAATCTTTGTAGATAGATAGAATCCCTGGATCATTTGCCAGGTAATAATATCAATACTAAAATTTGATCTCGTTACTAGAACAGTCTTCGAAAGAGACATTGCCAACTTTAATTTTAAGGATCTAGGTGCAGAGAGAAAAGGGTCACTTGCAGTGAATTCCTTGAAGAAATTCAAAATTGAGGTGGACAACCGGTTTTGGCTGCTCAGAGTTGTAAAACTTGGTTACTATTCTCAGAAGATTTGTCTAGGCCAAAACCTTTGTTCTAAAACGCATCATGTTGGAGAGGTTACTAGGCTACAACTTGGGACAGCTGGATACTTACTTGATATGTTCTTCATCCCATTCCAATGTCCAGATATGGAAATCGTCATTCAGAGTTCCACTTGAAATTGTCCTATAACATTAACAGAATGATGTTGATACATGTATAAGTACAGTTTTGCCAACTGTTACAATCTTTATGCCATTTGATAAGTACTTGTAATTGGACTTTGGTTTGAGCACAGGACATTGCCGACCTATCAAGATTCTTATACTTTTCAGAGAAAAAATGTCATACCTTTTAAACAGTAGAACGTTTATCTTTGAAAATAGTTATATTCATAGAAAATAAATTGATACCATGTGCCTTGAGGGAATACTTTAGATACTAGGAACATTGTGGTAAAACACTTGCATTTCTCCATGAGCTTTCTCATAAGGGTCGTAGCCATACACTGGTCCAAAATGAAGAGTGCTCCCAAAGCTGTCCACACCCTGACTTCTACCATTCTCATCATGGTAGTCTGTATTGCCTTTTAATGATAATATAAACTGAAGTTAACATAACATCATTCCATGTCGTTTAGCTTTATCTAGACCCTGGTAGCGATCTCTTATATATACACATAATTCATAATTGGAATAATTTCATGGATAAATGACGTCTTTAAATTAGTAGACAATAGTTTTCGACTCTGCTTTATACTTTGAATTTTTTTTTTCCATAATCAAAGTGTATTGTTGTTTTGTCTAAGTGTAACAATTACCTCTAGATTCCACTACGTCAATTTCGCCAGAAGCGGGCCAGCCTCCATACGCATTTCTATGAGGCAGCAGCCAGATAGCTGTTTAATAACATTAGAATTAAATTAAATAATAAACTTGTAGTATCCTATAGTTTGTATTTACAAAAACAGAGACCGGAAATCACCTGGCCAGATCCAGTCTCCTTTGGGCATTTTGGCCCTGACCTCCATTTTGCCGTACTTGAAGTTGAAGGCTTTGTCACTCCTGAGCCTGGCGGACTGTATAGGGTTGATGATGTGTTCAGGGGTGCCCTGTCGGCTGCACCCCCAGAACTGGTTACTTGTGCATAATGAGTTTGGCTCCCCACCTGAAAACCATCCACATACAAGGATTGTTGTTCGTTTGAGCAATATGGCCCATAGGCCTTTGTTAGTGTTTGGAAAAATGAAGAAAAGATACTCTTTGTTGTCTGAACTCTTGACTCAGATGGCCTTACCCCAAAGATCTAACGTGCCCGATGACAGAAAATGTTCTCCGTAGTTATCAGCTGTCAAGGTCTGTGGAGACAATACAAAGTACATTACTGTAAACGTATTATATTTGGCGTGAACGATATTTGGCGGAAATTAGTTTTGGAACAAACGCGTGGATTTGAATTAGCGTATTCCTGAATGTGACTATTCTTATACATATATGCATGGCATTTAGCGATGTACATGTACTTGATTTAGCGGAAGCCGCATTCCGCCAAAAGCGCTAAATAGAATACACAGCCAAATGTAGTACGTTTACAGTATATTGTAGATATAACTCAGCATCACTCGGTGATTTCAGAATCGGTAATTCTGACAGAAGGATGCTCTACTCACGGGCTTGATAAACAGTTTCCCGTCCTTTGTGTAGCTGTTGGTCCTGTTGTTTGTGTAGTACTCAAACTCCCAATTCTAAGACAATACAAATGAACAGAATTATGCAAGGTTTTATAAACGACACAGTCCGGATGTATCGTTTTCTTGTTTTTTGGCTGTACTTATTTTTGCCTCGTTGTCTATTGTTTTACATTTAAAATAGTCTTATATATACTATATCAAGATGTATGAAAATGAGGATTGCAGAAAATGTCAACAATTCACTTTATACGCAATCTATGATCTGATTTTTTTTTATTTTAAAACTAAATCTTTAAGTTCATATGTACATGTACATGTATATACCCCGCCTCCACTAGCTGTGATTTCATGTGTCCACGTTTCGAAGTTCAAGAAATCGAAGTTATCCTCGAATATTAGACATGGATATGAGGTGCAAGACTGCTGAGATGCCCCTTGCTGAACATATCCCGTTCCAGAATATACTACATAGGGAAACAAATTTTAAAAAAGAGTTCTAGTAACTGAATTCAATAACAAAAATCTCTATCTTGTATATACGGTGGTTTTGTCACTATTATAAATACCTTTATTCGTAGATTTCGTTATCGAGTTGATCCATTAAATAAATTGTTCATTGAATTTTATGTGCAATTTCTAATAGTATCCATAGGATCATTCTCCGCGAATTTACGTATCCTTGAAACAGTAATTCAATTAACCCACGAAAATGGTGCCCGCGAATATTGATGAAACCCCAGTAACTATAATTGTATCTACCTTGCTGAGTTCCCCCTGATGAGCCCCCGAAGCTCCCTCCCTGGGTCTGTCCGCTTGACGTCCCGGCAGCATGGGTCTCTATCATTGTCTGGGTCAGGATCCCACCCCCTGAGGAGTGGCCGGACCCGTGACTCCCGCCAGACGGCGCTGACGTAGTTTTGGAGGTCACCACCGGTCTCACTGTTGTTGTTGTCGTTGTTGTTGTTGGTTTTGGAGTTGTTGTCAGATCTGTTGGAGAGGCACGTTAAAACTTCAGCAAATTCACCATGCAGTTTCAAAAATCTTTAAAATCTTTATCATCAGTGTGAAAAACTCCCTTTAATATAGCAAAATTTGAAATGCTGCATATTGTAAAGGTCAATGCATTTTGCAATAATATTCATCTATATGATATCAAAAGATCAATAACTCTATCTTATTTGCGTTTGTTTTATGTTTGAAATCCCATCAATGCACACAAGCAGTTGAATCTGCAAGAAAATAAAACCAATGCACTTCCTACAGTAGGATCCCACTATGCAGAGTCTATACAGTATACCTCCTATAACCGCGGACTGTCCCAACAGTTCACTCGGCATCCCTCCTTTCTGGGCGTGTAGCCAGTAGTAGACAGTGTCCCCTTTGTGGACCTGAAGGGTTGACGCGTCGTTGGTGTGGACGAACGAAGATCCTCAAAAAGAAATTCGCTAATAAACAGGCAGAAGTACAGTGTGTTTTATTTTTACTGTACTTACTATTATTCCTAGCTTATACTCCTTGTTCAAAAATCATTTAATATTGTATGAAATAAAATTTTTTAAGAAATTAGTGATATAGATTAAAAGGGAACGTGTTGTCTGTATTGTTGTTGCCTGTGTTGATAGATATACAAAAGAGCATAAAAGTATTTACAACTTCATGTAGTTAAAATTATACACTCAGTAACTAAACGAAATCTATCAATTACCTTGTTTAGTGTGGACATCAAACGCCCACTGACCGGCACCTACGCCTGCGATTGGCTGGTTAATGGAATAATGGACAGCAACGAAGTCGTAATTACCATCATCTGATGTTGAAATTTTGAACTTTTTATTCAAATAATTTTTGGGGGTTAAAAATAAGGATAACATATTAAGTTAATTTAAATATCTAATTAACAGTTTCCTATCATATAGTTTCTTCGAATTTTGTTTAACTACATCAAGAAGGTAAGAATCCCTACACCCTTAAGCAAACATCATTGATCTGTTTTAGTTGCTATGAATATTATTTTCAATCAAATTAGAAAGCTAAACACTATGGAATTTTAAAGGTTTACAAACGAAGATGGTATTACAAAACAAGAGGCCCAGGGGCCACATCGCTCACCTGAGCAACAATAGCCTGATATCTGATCAAATTAGCATTACAGTATCAAAATCAAAATATCTTGACAACTAAGTACAGTAGATCTTGCTCAAAAAATTAAAAACTTCTGCCGATTTTTATCCACATATTTTTATGGTAAATACATAGCCCCTTTTGTTGTTGTACCTGTAAGAAGATTTTTCTCTATTCCTATATAACCCCCCCCCCCCCCCCCACTTTGTGGCCCCACTTTTCTCTAGGGAATCATGGTTTGATCAAACTTTAATCTGCACAACCCATGCTTTCACACCAGTTACTACTTTTTGGACTGAAAACTTTCCCAGAATATTTTTAAAGATTTTCTCTATATATTCCTATGTAAAAATTCATCCCCCCATTGTGGCCCCGCCCTACCCCCGGGGACCATGATGTAAACAAACTTGAATCTACACTATCTGAGGATGCCTCCACAAAAGCTTGAGCTTTTCTGGCCTAATAGTTTTTAAGGAGAAGATTTTTAAAGATTTTCTCTATATATTCCTATGTTAAAATTCATCCCCCCATGGTGGCCCCATCCTAACCCCCGGGGACCATTATTTAAACAAACTTGAATCTACACTATCTGAGGATGCTTCCGCTCAAATTGGAGCTTTTCCGGCCTAATAGTTTTTGAGAAGAAGATTTTTAAAAAATTCCTCTATATATTCCTATGTAAAAATTCATCCTCCATTGTGGCCCCACCCTACCCCCGGGGACCATGATTTAAACAAACTTGAATCTACACTATCTGAGGATGCTTCCACTCCAATTTGAGCTTTTCTGGTCTAATAGTTTTTGAGAAGAAGATTTTTTAAAGATTTTTTTCTATATATATTTTGTAAAAATTCATCCCCCCATTGTGGCCCCACCCTACCCCCGGGGACCATGATTTAAACAAACTTGAATCTACACTATCTGAGGATGCTTCCACTCAAATTTGACCTTTCTGGCCTAATAGTTTTTGAGAAGAAGATTTTTAAAGATTTTCTCTATATATTCCTTTGTAAAAATTCATCCCCCCCCATGGTGGCCACACCCTACCCCCGGGGACCATGATTTAATAAAACTTGAATCTACACTATCTGAGGATGCTTCCACTCAAATTTGAGCTTTTCTGGCCTAATAGTTTTTGAGAAGAAGATTTTAAAGATTTTCTCTATGTATTCCTTTCTAAAAATTCATCCCCCATTGTGGCCCCACCCTACCCCCAGGGACCATGATTTAAACAAACTTGAATCTACACTATCTGAAGATGCTTCCACTCCAATTTGAGCTTTTCTGGCCCAATAGTTTTTGAGAAGAAGTTTTTTAAAGATTTTCTCTATATATTCCTATGTATAAATTCATCCCCCATTGTGGCCCCACCCTACCCCCGGGGACCATGATTTAAACAAACTTGAATCTACACTATCTGAGGATGCTTCCACTCAAATTTGACCTTTCTGGCCTAATAGTTTTTGAGAAGAAGATTTTTAAAGATTTTCTCTATATATTCCTTTGTAAAAATTCATCCCCCCCCCATGGTGGCCACACCCTACCCCCGGGGACCATGATTTAATAAAACTTGAATCTACACTATCTGAGGATGCTTCCACTCAAATTTGAGCTTTTCTGGCCTAATAGTTTTTGAGAAGAAGATTTTAAAGATTTTCTCTATGTATTCCTTTCTAAAAATTCATCCCCCATTGTGGCCCCACCCTACCCCCAGGGACCATGATTTAAACAAACTTGAATCTACACTATCTGAAGATGCTTCCACTCCAATTTGAGCTTTTCTGGCCCAATAGTTTTTGAGAAGAAGTTTTTTAAAGATTTTCTCTATATATTCCTATGTATAAATTCATCCCCCATTGTGGCCCCACCCTACCCCCGGGGACCATGATTTAAACAAACTTGAATCTACACTATCTGAGGATGCTTCCACTCAAATTTGACCTTTCTGGCCTAATAGTTTTTGAGAAGAAGATTTTTAAAGATTTTCTCTATATATTCCTTTGTAAAAATTCATCCCCCCCCATGGTGGCCACACCCTACCCCCGGGGACCATGATTTAATAAAACTTGAATCTACACTATCTGAGGATGCTTCCACTCAAATTTGAGCTTTTCTGGCCTAATAGTTTTTGAGAAGAAGATTTTAAAGATTTTCTCTATGTATTCCTTTCTAAAAATTCATCCCCCATTGTGGCCCCACCCTACCCCCAGGGACCATGATTTAAACAAACTTGAATCTACACTATCTGAAGATGCTTCCACTCCAATTTGAGCTTTTCTGGCCCAATAGTTTTTGAGAAGAAGTTTTTTAAAAGATTTTCTCTATATATTCCTATGTATAAATTCATCCCCCATTGTGGCCCCACCCTACCCCCGGGGACCATGATTTAAATAAACTTGAATCTACACTATCTGAGGATGCTTCCGCTCAAATTGGAGCATTTCTGGCCTAATAGTTTTTGAGAAGAAGATTTTTAAAAAATTTCTCTATATATTCCTATGTAAAAATTCATCCTCCATTGTGGCCCCACCCTACCCCCGGGGACCATGATTTAAACAAACTTGAATCTACACTATCTGAGGATGCTTCCACTCAAATTTGAGCTTTTCTGGTCTAATAGTTTTTGAGAAGAAGATTTTTTAAAGATTTTCTCTATATATTCCTTTGTAAAAATTCATCCCCCCATTGTGGCCCCACCCTACCCCCGGGGACCATGATTTGAACAAACTTGAATCTACACTACCTGAGGATGCTTCCATACAAGTTAAAGAATTTCTGGCCTAATAGTTTTTGAGAAGAAGATTTTTGAAAAATACCTACAAATTTTAAATAATTCTAAATTATCTCCCCTTTAAAGAGGGTTTGGCCCTTCATTTGAACAAACTTGAATCCCCTTTACCCAGTGATGCTTTGTGCCAAGTTTGGTTGAAATCCCCCCAGTGGTTCTGGAGAAGAAGATGAAAATGTGAAAAGTTTACAACGACAACAACGCCGACGCCAACGACGACAGACAACGGACAAATTTTGATCAGAAAAGCTCACTTGAGCTTTCAGCTCAGGTGAGCTAAAAAAGCAGTTGTCGTAGGCAATAACGCAATCGGTGAGATTCCCTTCACGAAAGTGTGTTCGGAATAAAGGGCATGAATTGTTCAAGAGATAAAGAAATATTCAACGAATTGGTCCGAATGCAGGCTGGCCGTGGCCGGTTTCTGATAATGACATCAATAAATCTTAGGGATTCATAGCAGGAATGACCCTGACCTGGGATGGTGAACTTGACCCCATGGCCGTTGTACTGTTCCACAGTGGCGGGTTGTATGGACAACACAGTCTGTGTCACAACCAGGACTAGAGCCAACACATCCAACGCACCCATCTGCAATCAAACATGCACTTATGCGTTTCAAAGATGTACATGTATAAGCAAGGTTATAAAAACAAACTAGAGATCATTGAGATTGTAACCATCTCAAAGAATCCAATTTCTACAGAGTTGTGACATTACTTTGAACGTTTGTCTACAAATTTAGTCCAACGTCAATGCATACTCTTTTCTCAAAGTCTCTCTGTGGGTGAGGTATGGGCAATATTGGGCGAAAGGGAAAGAATACATGTCCTGGGCAAGCAATACTAGTATCGCACGGACAGACGGACTAATCACTATAGAACGGGACCCGAATAATTACATTGGAAGATTACTTATATCCTTTATGTATGAACATCATTTCCCATTAGGATTCAAGCTATGGGCAGAGTCCCAAATGATGTGATATCAACCTCTGTGTAAAACTTGGGGGTAAACAGAGTACATGAAATTTTCAAAACACGTCCCTAGGTCAGATACAGGCCAACAGGTGCAAAACACGTCACTATACTGTCTATAAGATATAAAAATGGCAACGTTTATATTTAATATATAGCAGATGAAAGTTCATAAAATAAGTATGTGATACTGATGGGGGAGTCAGTCCGAATTTGACCTTCGGCACTGGTCATGTAGTTGGCTAATGGATTATGTCCAGTTATAACCGGATCTATACAAGGTTTTATTTTTACAGTACTCGAAAATATTTCGGTATGTTTCAAAAAATAACTAATATCGTAAAATTGAAGAAGAAAAATAAAGCTTATTGCATGACGTAAGTTTGGAGATGTTGCAGGGGTCAAAAATATACTATTATAGCTGCTTTTTCATCTATGTAAAATTCTGTCCATAATGCAAAAGTTTACCCACTTTCGCCCATTTTGTATGATTGATTTAAAGATATAGATGGTTTTTTAATAATGATGTATATTTAATATACATGACCATAAAAAGCCCTTTGTTTGTAACGATTGTCATCCTCTTATGTGGATGCGGATATAAAATTAAATACAATACACTCTATCTAATCAACTTATTAAAGTGCTTATATCTGTATAACGCCAAAAAAACCGCAATTAAATGCCTTTTGATACTTTTCGTTTTAAAGTTTAGATAAACTTTATCGTTTAGTAGAAACAGTAATTTCAATTTCAATCTGAGTGAATATGCACATGGTTTATTTACAGTTTTCCTATAAGTCTCATTTGATAAAAAAAATTATGAGCTCAAACTAACTCGTAGAAATATTTACACGTACGTATATTTCTTTTAAAGCAAGTAATTTTTTTAAAATTGATAAATACATTATTTTTACCTTGATGTTTTGTGACAGCGTCCAGAGAAATTAAGGAAAAGAGATGACCTCAAACGAATTTATAGTTTTTCAATCTTGGATTCCATTATAACTTGGAGTTGAAACTGCGCGTCAATACAGGCCGAGATACTCAGGGTATTGAGACGACCTTGACTTTGAATTTGATCAGAGATCTAGAGCTACAGCGTGCATGCATACTCGGAGTGTGAATTCTTATTCTACATAAAAAGTACACTATTTTTAAAAGAATTTTAAACTTATCTCCCAAATTTCCCAAAAGCTTGAATTTTTCTTTTAAAATTAAATTGAGACATATCAACTAATTTTGTGAACAGTTGGACATGTTACATATTTCTTGAATAATCAAAGAACGCTAAATCTAGCTCAAGAATTCACAAAGAACAATATAATCATGTAATGGAGTGATAATGAAACGTTTTCTTGAAAAAAAAAAATATACACGTATACAGTATATTTCATAGAAATCAGTTATTTTATGAATATTAGGCCGGTTACAGTAGACCATTTATTAATAAAAACTACGAAATCATAACAAAAGTTGTTACCAAAGATCGTTTTATGAGATTTATTACGATCTTGCATTGACGATCATGTAGAGAGGAGCTGATCAGAAACCCCTGACTTGGGAAGATGGGTACGGTACGATGTATACGGCCGCTTACATGGCATGCTGTTTGTTGTTCGATTTAAATTTTGATAACATGACTTGAGATGTAATCTTAATGACCAACTTCGATGTGAATGGACCCTTGACTTTTTCTTTAATTGACAAGTATAATTGAACAAGATGGACATGTCATAGGTGTCGGAACCGGGGGACGGGGGGGGGGGGGGGCTGGGCTTGTCGTTTTTGATAAGTCTATCCCCCCCCCCCACTTTCAATTGCTTCCGAAGCCACTGCATGTTATTGTTTAATTGATTCTCTTATTTAATCTAAGCCCTTGTTAAAACTTGTTTAAATTAATAATTAAGTCTTCTGCCAGCAGCGTGACAGATCACATGTTTACCATTTATGCAACATACAAGGATTAAATGAAGACACTAGAAAAGTTTAAACTGACTAAAACTGTTGTCAAAAGATGAAACATAGGTAATTACAGATTACAAAGCTCACCGAGACGAGGCATCACCTTTATGAGGAATCACCTTTATGAGACCACCTTTATCATATTATATAAAAATCATAGTTAATAATGATCTTGGATATACATGGATACTGTTTTGACACAATATCGTATAACTATATCATATGTTAAAATATTGTATAATAATCATATGTTCATTTCATACGGTATTAGGCATATATGATACAACGTTTATCAATACAATAATATAAAATACGATATTGCATCCTATGATACTTACAATATACATAATATAATACAATAAAAAACTGTAATAAATAATGATGAAATATGATATTGTAACATACGATATGACATTGTATCATGTTATACATTATTGTATTTGATCACATGATACAATATCATTAATATATTATATATGATACAATATAGTATTATATGATACAATATCATATCACATAATACATTGCAATATTGTAATATATGATATTTTATTATAATACCGTATTTTTCCCATACACATGATTGGTCGATTGCTGTCACGTGACTGTGCTATAAATTCTGTTATAGACCTTACTATACTAAAAATAGAAAATTTATTGACCTCACTATACTAAAAATAGATTTTCATAACAAAATACTGGTTTTGGCACGTGCGACATTGTGACATCATAATAGCGAAATCAACACCTATACATATACATGAACAAAATATTTCACTACTATACGCTTGAAGAGAATGAAGAGAATTGGTTTTTGATTTATTATAATAAAAGAGTTATAGCCTTTTGATATCGATCAATACATGGTTTTATAGACCTGATGAGAGTATATCAACCTCGGACTTCGTCCTCGGTCGATATACTCTCATCAGGTCTATAAAACCATGTATTGACCTCATCAAAAGGCTATAATTGTATAATATTGTATTATATGATACAATATCACATTATACAATATCATATAATACATTTTCATGTGATATAATAATATTATAATAAGTTATATTTTCATTGAAAAATATATGTATATTTCTTATTAAAGACAATCGCTTTTTTATACCCCTACCCACTTGTAAAAAGAATTTACTTAAATTTATACTTATAGAAATTTGAAAACTCCCAAAACCAACTTGGGTGATGTATGTCACATTCAACACAGATTGTTTTGAATTGGCATTTATTTTTTTCTAAGAAAATATAACGACGGTGTGTCTCCACAGACACAAGATTTCTAAGTATCGACTGGACTTTTCTTGTTCTAAAAATAGATCCTATGCCGACCGATAACAAAAATAAAAATAGGGTACCCTATTTTGAGACAAAGTTACAACATCAATGTGCGAAATTTCAAATTTTTCTCAACAAATGGTTGTAGAGAGGACACTAATGAACCCTCTTCATATTTTTCAGATAGTTAAATCTTCAAAATAAGTCTGCAGTTGCGCAGTTCGACAGCTCTTCTGGGTGATTAAATGGGCATTGTTCTATTCTTGTATGCATGCATGATTTGCATAAAAAAAACCTGTAGAATCTCCTATGTGTTGCTTTTTTTATCTTTAGGCAACAGTTTTGGTCAGCTTCGGGGAGAAACAAACTAGTTCAAGAAATGTTTACTTTCTTATCCTCAAATGTTAAAGAGGGCCGCACATCCCCCTTAATGTTATTAAGGATGGTTGTCAGGATACAACTTATTGCCGTTATAGTTGTATGAAAGCAGTGTGCATTTCTTAAGATTTTATCCGTATTTATTATTTCAAATTGTACTGAAGACATACATTAATTCCCCACAAGAGAAAGGGATAGGGACGATAGGGGAATCCGCATTATTTCAAGTTTGTGACATACAAGTACGCAATAACAGATCCAAGCAAAATGTCCTTAGATACACCAAAGATCAATGAATACTGTTCACTCAACATGATTTATGTTTATTACCACATAATACAACAGACACATTCTTGTTCATGGAAAATTTAATTATTTAGACGTCAACTTGACATTATCCGAGGACAGCTTTGGGTGGGGGTGGGGACCGAGTGTGATAGTTGACCGTGGCGGCTCCGTGTGTGACGGGCTCGGTGGGCGCGTCCGTCGTGTGTGGGTTGGGAGGGGTCTGGGTGGTGTACGGTGGTGGCGAGTTAGTGGTACCTTTTGTTGAGGTGGTCAATGGTGGTGGTGTATCGTATCTTCTCCGCAATATTATCTTTGCCAAACTCGGTAATATGGCTTCTAGAAAATGCAAACATTGATTTATTAGGACGGAAAGCGCAACTCGGTTTGTCTCAACTGTTAAGAAATGACAAGCGTTTATCAATTCTACCTTTTCGAGAAGTAAATTCGGCCTTGAAGATTTGATGACATTCAAAGTAGCCAGTTTCCAAGCATGTGCATCTCGTGTGCCTAATATCGTACGATTCCCCGATAAAAGCACATTTCCAGAGGAAACCCTCTGCCGCTGTGTTTGCCAACAAGAGAGTCCACAGTGCTATCACAAGAATCATCTAGAATAGAATTGTGCAAGTTGTTGTACATATTGTCTTATCGTGGAAACCACCTGATGACCTGAAAGTCACTAGTCGCTCCTTAATCATGATCGTCCGGCATTTATACGTCAGCGCTGTTTATTATAGAACCAAGAATGGCATGAACTAATTCAAATGCTGTAGGAATTATCCTTAACTTTAATTTATGAAGTTTATATCATTTGCACATGTTCATAACAGAAAAATGAAAACAATATTATTTATTAAACAATACATTTAGTGAATTACATACGGACGTACGTATATAAAAAAAAAAGCTTTTGTCTTGCGTATGATTTTAAATTATTTAAGGACGTGTCATTTCGACAATCAGTATTTTGTTCATTTAGACAATTTAAACGAGAGGAAATATATCTACTTACACTGCAGTGCACAGAGAGAGAGAGAGAGAGAGAGAGAGAGAGAGAGAGAGAGAGAGAGAGAGAGAGAGATAGAGAGAGAGAGACAGCATACCATCTTCTTTGTCGAAAATATTCTCAATAATCAAAGTAAACTGGTTGTTTTTGTAATACTTGTGACCACTCATTTTCCCAATATTTAAACAAAGATTGGGGACATGTACTATTCCTTATCAGCGGGAATGTCAATTGCGTCACACATGAAAATGTTCAGACACATAAAAAGTCATAACACTAAGCACTTTATTCAGAGACATTAACAAATAATTAACAATGTTCTAATCCTTCAAATAAAGTTATTTCTTCAACAACATTTTTCTAAAATCGTCATTGCTCATCTTAGTGGCTGTAGCACTAGCTGCCGGTTGTCCGTTTGCTTCCGAGGACGGCATGGGGCTGCTCTTAGAGTTAGCTCCCTTGGAGGGGGCTGGAGTTCGCTGGATTGACCTTGGTACCAGAGACAGCTGAGTACGCGCCTTTCCTCTCCTGAAGTTTGAAATCAATATTTTTTTAGCAAAAGAATTAACATAAGTTTTTGCTCACCTGAGCCAAAAGCTCTAGACTTTTTCTTTTATCATCAATCCGAGTCTGTTGAAGGAGTCGCAGTCACCACTGTAAACATTTACGTTTTTATCATTTCTTTAGAACTAGAGAGCCAATTTCAACCAAAAATAGTACTAGTATGAGAATTTCTTCTGTGAAGGCCTTCAAAGTGTATTCAAATTGAGGGCTGAGCTCCCTTCCAAAAGGTGGTACATGTACATATACTAAAATTACTTAGAACGTCGTGAAATATCTCGCAGAAAAGTTTAAGTACAATGTACATTGTGGTTCCTCAATTCCTGGTGCAACATACAGCACTAATAGTATTTTTGTGCTAAGACTGCTTACCCAGTAATTAGTTGAAACTTTTTATACCAATAATGTATGCTAACATAGAGAAAATATTCCCAACAAAAAATGCTCAAAATGTGCAAATGTTTACTTGATATAACTCACTTTATTGCTGTCATACCTGAGTGATCACATGACCTAGTGATACCTTGCTGACCAAATTGAATACCCAATTGAGCAATCCAACAAGCTATTAAAAACTCTACCGGTATTCTGTAATTCGCTGTAGTATTGTAAGGTAGGGGCTTTTTGTACTGGATTTTTATAACTATGGAAGTTTACTGTATACAGGATTATTTTCGGCCTGTGTAATTTTGCCCTTTTACACTTGCAAACAGTTTCGCCCCGTCTTGAATTTGCCTAGATGCAGTTATGTTAACAGAGATATTATTTTCAACATAGAATTCACTCAGCCTTAAATTTGCCCTCTGACAACAAGGACATAGGGTGAAAACAAAACAGGGGCGAATATTTCCCTGTATACAGTATCTTCTAGGGTCAGAGTTGGGTATTTTCCAGGTGAGTAATGTGACCTAAAGCCTCTTGTTACTCATAAATATTTATAACAATATTCTATCAGTTTTACAACCAACATGCCATTAAAAATAATAATCCAAATTTTATATTATCTACACTTTAACTGCTATTTAGATTATTAAATCAATCTACCAACGGTATTGTAACTAAATATTATTTACTCTTTCAAAAATTCCTCTTTCTAGATATTTTCTCAGGGTGATGCCAAAAGAAAAATGAATGAAATATTAGAAATGAAATCTTTAAAAAATTCTCTAAAAATACTCGGTACACTTAAAACCAAAGTATTTTAAATTTTCAAAGAAATCCAATGGTATTTGAATAGTACAGTAAAATATGGCAAACATATTATATATAATAAATTTACACTTACAGTACAGTCAGTTTCATTCTCCCTAGTGTATTTATCATACACTAAATTACAATTAAGTTTGTCCCTGACACTTTGCTATAAGCATGTTTACTATATCTGTTCTGTCAAAATTTCATATCTATCCTTACATTTCAGTTTCCTTTTTCCCGCTTCCTAGTGTTGGAGTATATGAAGTTTCTTCCCGGACATTTACGGGGGTGCCCCTCTGTGGGGGGTTACTGATTGCAACCTCAATCTCATGGTCACCAATCTTCAGTCCATCTGTCTTCATCACAGCTTTTGCTGCATCTTGCTATAACCAAAAGAGATTCTGTGTAAAACTTTTCAGTTTTTATATGTATACTTCATATATACCCGGTATATAGGATCTCTCATGATTTGGGATAGTATATGATTTTTATCCAACGAGTTGTGTGTTTTCTATAGATAGAAAACACACAACAAGTTGGATAAATACCATCCCAAATCATGAGAGATTCTTTTTATCACATGTTTTACCACGTATTTTGTTAATCTCATTTTTTTTCTGTAAAAATTGCAATTGTGAGCCGCACAACTTATTTCATAACTACAAGACGTCAACAACTTTACGCATGAAAAGAAGTTCCTTGAAGTTTAACAAACAAACAATTCATTTTCGAACAAATTTTTATGAAATCATGACAAATAAATGAAATAACATTAAATGTTTCACATTTACATCTCAACACCCCTCAACTGAACTAATTATTTACTTTTTCATTCTACGTCAATCAACCGCCTAAACCTACGTAATGTTTAATTATGATGTCACGTTGAGTAGGAACACATAGTGGAATATCAAAAATTTATCCTATGAATGATATCCACTGTATATTGAGATAAACATGTGATAAATGTATATATATGTGATCTTCAGCATTTGCTAGTCAAAACTTAATTCTAATTCTTATATAAACACGAGATGCTTTTAAAACACTTATTTCCCCCTCCCTGGACATACATTATAGGGTGCACAAGCCTTTTTTATGGGCAGTATACCGGTACATGGAAATAAAATTGACCTTTTGAACTTAAAATTAATAGGGGTCATCTACCGGTACTATCTGAGATGCATCAACCTATCAAGTATGACATGTGTAAGCTAAAAAGTTTTAGAATTATAGGTTGCACAAATCTTCTACATCACTTCCTTGGCAAAAACCTGTTTTTCATGATGTATCAGTAATTAATTTGTTCAACCTTTGCAGAGATAATGAACAGAAAGCAAATAATTGGAATTTTTGCAAGTCCAAGGGACATAAGTCTGTCTAAAGTTGCTCGATCGTACCCAAAACCGAATTTGACCTAGATATTCTTATGATAAATCTGTATACTACATGTAAATAATTTCATGTGCAACTTTTGCGAAGAAAATGAAATGAAACTGCAAATAATTGGAATTTTTTCAAGTCCAAGGGGCATAACTCTGACAAAAGTTGCTCGAATGTACCCAAAACTGAACTTGACCTAGATATTCTTATGATAAATCTGTATACCAAATTTCATTTCAGTATGTGCAATCTCTGTGAAGAAAATGAACAGAAACTGTTGGTGGACCAACGACCGACAGACAGCAGCAAAGCAATATGCCCTTCCTTCTTTGAAGGGGGGCATAAAAATAAGAATAATTTATTTCAAGTATGAATATGGAAGTAATAAAAAAAAAATTAAAACCTTTAAAAATCACTTGGCACAAAATATTTTTACATACTATATAAATCTCAAATAAAGAATAACATACCTCATCTTCAAACTCAACATAAGCTAACCCTTTGGGAGCCCCACTTCTGTAGGTGACCATTCTAACCTCCTTTACTGGCCCATGCTGTAAATAAAGATTTCAAAGTTTTAAATGCTGAGACACTGCAACATACATTTAAAAACTATAATATGTAGGTAAAGCTTGAAATAAGTAAATTATCTATACCTTACCTCACTAAAGATTTGGACGAGAGCATCCTTGGAGCAGGTGAATGGAAGGTTCTTAATGAACAACTTGTTCTTTTCCATTGCAGTAGAAAACTAAGGAACATGAAATCACAATATAAATTCATATGCATGTGATAAATAAATTACATTGGACTTGTTCATATACCATAAATTTAATGATCCATAAAATCAACTCAAGTCTTCTACAAACATGTATATTCTTCAATAGAACAAAGATTACAGTACTCTGTGAAAATCAGAGTAGTCTAGAAATCAAAATAGAAGCAATTCTGTGTATGAAATGGCTGAATTGCTGTATCATGCAAAAATCAAAATCGGCCAGATCAGAGACCAGAGTATGAGTCAATATTTTAGAAACATATAACTTCTTATAGATTTAATGCACATGATTGATCCCTTCTTGTAAATTCCCAGTAATTACATTAACAGTTTCTGCTGAGCATTCTTATCCTTTCCGGCAGTTCATTTGATTATCATAATTTTAAAATGTACAAGTCATAACATAATGACACACTTTCCTACCTTAAACTGAGCCTTTTTCTGGCTTCTGTCTTCACATTTGGACACAAATACTGGGCGGCCCTCAATCGGCGTCCTGTCCAGCTTCAGAGCTTCCAGCACACCCAACTACATTGTACACAAAGCATCCAACATTACAAAGGACAGACAACAAGACATAAAGAAATCAGCGGATGTACTGAGGGGAATAATATTTAAGAAAAACACTTTTTGAGGGAGGTCACTTGCAATATTCTCTTTTATAACTTTAAGTAGATTATAATCTAAATTTCTAAATTTACCTCATCTTTGAATTCCACATAAGCATATCCCTTTGACTTTCCTTTAATTGTTTTCACTAGTCGAATATCTGTCATCTCACCACACTGTAAGGTATGAAATATATGCCTGATATATTTAACAACATTTGCAATTCAAAAACTCTAGACTTAAGAGGATTAATTGTTAATTCTAAAATTAGGAAAGTTTAATTAAAGCAAAACACTACTCGACAAAAAACATTGACCGCCATATTTCTCTTTCATTGCTACTATCCCTACAACCCCTATATAAGCTCATAACAGTTCAAAGTATTTCGTTGTAGAGGTCTCACCTGTGTGGACGGACATTTAACATCGTCGTGTTACTCAGTTTAAATGAAATTATCAAATTCTTATGCAATACTGTGGAATCATTAGAATTCATGGTGGCTTAATTTTCGTGGTATTAATAGGTAGCCCTTACCCAAGGATTTACATCCTCAATGAAAACAAATTTAGAAAGAGTTATATTTCTTTACTGAAACTGAAAACCAATGCAAAAACGACAAAAATACATCTCTACAAATAAGCAAAATACCCACTATCCACGAAAATTGGCACCCCACAAATTTAAATGATTCCACAATATTTCCAACATGTAGGTTAATGTATTTTTACACACAGAAAAAACACATAAAACAAAAATACACCTAAAAATGTATTTTTGTAAACAGAGATGTGCTGTTCTTTGTCACTGATCTCTACCTTAGCAAATATCTGACCAATCCTGTCCTCGTCTATAGAGTAATCCAGATTGCTGACAAAAGCTGTGCGTCTGGATTTGTCTGGATCCTGTTCTGCTTTCTCCACAAAATCTGGCTGTGTGGTTGGACCATCCCCTCCGGCTCCGTTGCTGGGTGTTGCTTCATCTACAGAACATCCATGTGTTTCACAAACATGAATGTTAGATTATTTTATTATATAGAAATGTTAACACAAGATAATAATATTTTTCATTCTCTTCTCATTTATTTGCACTACTTTGTAGTAAATAGTTTCAGAAATGAAATGACATTATTATGCTATTCAATCAAAATGAGACAACAAATTTCATTTTTCTGAAATTATATCTCTGGTAATTAAACGTAGCAAAGCTTTGAACAACCAAACTTTTAAATTACATGTACTTGAAGTAATTAGTCTTGTATAGATACATTTTTGTTCAAATCTTTGCTAAATGCTTCTTGGAATAAAAATTGATTGAAAATAAGCAATACTAAGCCAAAAATGATATTCATGGAAAAGGGTTAACATTATGATGTTGTATTCTAAACTGAGGGCTAGTGGAGCAAATTAGAAATTATGTATAACCTAAACAAGTACCAATATTTCTATTCAAAGTAAACTTATATCGGTAAAGATTGCAAATTATGATGCTCATTTTCAGTAGCCATTTTGGGTCTTTATCAAATACAGCCCTTTTATAAAAATAGTCTTAAAAAAAATTTCCCTGTAAAAAATAGAAAAAACATATTTTACTATTTCCTAAAAGCAGATTGTGTACCTATTTTGGGCTTTTTAGCTGCAGGTTCTGTTCCTTTATACCCTGGCGGTGGTGGTCCTTTAAAACCTGGGGGTGGAGGTCCCTTCTGCCCTGTAGGAGGAGGTGGTTCCTTAAATCCAGGAGGGGGTGGTCCTTTAGAACTTGGTACCTCAGGTACTTTAAAATCATTCTGCTCTTCCTGTGACTGGAAAAAGTTGTACATGTATTATTATTTACAATGTATGAAATACTTGATGTACAATGCGATGAACAAATCGTTCTGTAATAGATACTGTACACATCAAGAAAAACAAATAATAATGCAATAAACACAAACATGAGAAAAGTTATCAGTGAGATTTTTACCACCTTTCTTTTCCTGTTCTCATTCTTCCCTGCCTTTCCTTCTGATACTTTCTTTGGGGATTTTTCTGTGTCATTTTTCTGTCCTGGTCCCTTTTTCCCTTTCTGCTTGGCATCAAACCTTTTTTGTTTCTTTTCTATCCTTCTGTTTTGTCTTTTCTCCTCTTGTTCAACTTCCTGTAACATATTCAATATTCAAAATATGAAACTTGAAAGATCACTGTAAAAGAGTAGGATTTGTAAATTCTTTTATTATACTAGTAAAACATCCCTTGTAGATTTTCATATTCAGTTTAACTTCATTTTCATCACCTTTCTTTCCTTGTTGACTGCATCCATGTGCACTTCACATTTAGTAACTGCTGCATCATACTGCTCCAGATCTCCTGTAATAAACATATTCCACATGTACATCTTTCAACAAAAATCATTAAAAGGTTATAAAACTGACATAAATATTAATCTAAATGAATATACAGGTACTTTGAATATACTGCATTCATACCCTCCTCTCTTTCAAAGTTGATCATTGCCTCCACAATGGCTTCTGGCCAATCTGTCACTACATTGAGAGCTCGATTCAGCAGCTTACGACAGTGTTTGTTGTCACCATATGCCCTGTTAATAACATGCATTGACTAAAAACTCAAATCTGATGCACAATATCTTTATACCTTTTTGTACAAGATTTACATTATCAAATTACCGATTTGCTACATGTTTGTCATTTCATTGACTGAGTCTGAATACAATTATAATACATAGTGTACATAAGCTGGGCATGCAGACACTGTACCTTTCCAATCTGAGATAATCAAGCCACAGAGCTGCTTCGTGATTCCTGCCTGCCGACATTATGTCAGTCCAGATTTCTCTTGCCCTTGTCATATTTTTACAAAACTTGCCCTGTAATAGAACAAACATTCTTAGTAATACCTATTATATGAACATATAGATAAAGAAAAGCAAGTGTATCTAACCATGTGTTACAAACATCATTAGTTCATCTCCTAGTATTCCAACAGGTTTTTTTATAACACCTATTATATGTACATGTACATGTAGTTAAAGAAAAGCAAATGTGTCTAACTATGTGTTTCACTCATCATTAGTTGATCTAGAGATCAAATCATCCCCTTGCATTACCTCTATCACTGCCCAGAGCTGTTGTAAGCTTCCTTTGGGGTCGGCTTCTACACCATAATCTGTCAAGTATAAAAATTCCAATCATCAGATTTCAGATGTTAACAAGAAACACTGCAGGAAAGCATTGTTATAAATGAAACTAGAAACCTTACATGCTAGGAAGTTGACAGCACTCTCAATGGTTATCCTGAATAACTCTAGTTCTTCCTCATGGTCTATAAAAACACACAGAGAAGCAATTTTAATGAGAACCAACAACTTAAGAATACTCTTTTAATTAAAGCAACATACCAGCTAAAGAATTAAATAAACCAAATCAATAAAATGTTGAAACTCTTATTATCTAATTTCAGCATGTACAGGTACTTTAATTCAGAGTGTGGTAAAAGAAGGCTCTAGATTTTAAAATGCATGTACGGTACCTGATTTAGTAAATCTTGTATTATAGTAACTTTGGGGCTGCATATACTACATGAGTGTGTACTATACACAAGACTGTACAATAGTTGCAAGATGTTTACCTTGGTTCCATTTGATTCTTCGACGTAGATAATCACAGTAAGTACTCCACACAACCAGATAATCAGCCCCCGAGTTAAAGCCACACTGCAAGGCTCGGTCCACCAATTCTGAGGAAACAGATTTACACAACAATTAATTTAGCATGTCATTCTTGTAAATAGAAAATATCCTTTAAGTACAAAGATTTACATAGTACCGGGTATTAACATGATATGCCTGTTAAAAGAAAATGTTCAGTCTCTGAGTGAAGTGAAAATGTACTGGGTACAATAGATAATACAGCAGTAAAAGAAACACGTAAACCAATAGTTTACCTTTGATTTCTTTCTGAGGTTTGTGAAATCTCTCCATAGCCAGAACATATCTCTGCCACAACTGGGAACACCACGGACAATTTCTGACAGATCTCTCGTACATTCCTAAGACTAAAGTCTCAACCTGTAGTCTCTTGTGATCCTTCCAAAAATAGTATAAAAATGAAACAATGTAAAACATGTACATAATATAATGTAACTTAAAAAACATGTTCGTAGTTCAGGGTAAGATTTCCCCTCCCTTTTAAAACTGAATTTACTACTTACCAGATACTTTGCATATTTCAACCACAACTCTGAATTTAAACAGTTTTCCTGCAAGGCTCTCTCGAAGATGTTTTGAATTCTGGCTGGATCATCATGGGTCATCTCATAATCAATGTAGGACAAATAGGCCTCCAACCTTGGAGGTTCAGCAGCTGTCTGTAATATTCACATAGTGAAATAAAAGCTCTTTATCTATACAATTCATACTGTAGAATTAGATTTTAGAATTTTGTTTCGTCACTGTACACCATGGAATCATCAGGTTTCCCAGGGTGGGTTGGGTTTGGGGGGCGGGTATCAGAGTTAAGGTTAAAATCTAATTTCAGAGGTACTTTTTATTCCCAAGAATAATGAATAATGAAGAATCGCAATTGAAAATTCACAAATTGTATGCCCCAGACAAATTTAGACATTTCCACAGTTACCTCATACATGTAAGGGTATTTCAACACACTTACTAAAGCTTCCTCATATGGCATTAATTTTTCGAGTTTCTCAAGAGCTTTATTGTAAGCCTCTTTGGTTCCATCGTCTATTTCATCCTCAAAGTATTCTTTAAATTCACTCATGGTCTCTTGCATATCTATAAAACAATTCAGGTACCAAAAAATTGTATTCTTTCTGTATGTTTCACCTTTCAATCACTTCTAAGAATTAGTCAGTCAAATTTCAGCATCACTTGGCATCAAGAATAACTACATGCTATAGTAAGGAAAAGAACTTGCCCATAAGAGGAATAGACAACTGCCTTTTGAAAAGGGAGACTACTCTATCTTGCTGAGAGTTGAATTTTTCCTCCTGCTCTGGGGTTGCCACTTGTCCAGGCTGAGGCTAAAAAAAAAATTATTACATACATTTCAAACTTTGGTCGATCATTCTACTCATTTTCTGACTGTTTCTCCATTATTTCTTATCATATTCAACCATTAAGACATCAAATAATCAAGACAAACAATACTTCATACTGACTTACCATATATCCACTCATCAGGGCATTTTCAAATTCTCTGTACGCCTCCCATAAACTGGAACCCGCTGCCACATGGAGTCCAGCAGTCGCCAAAGCCCGCTCAAAAACATCACGAATGTGGGATATCCCATCAATCTGTCCCATCCCTCCAATGCAAAACTGTACATATTCTAACCAAACATCCACGGCTGAAAATTACAAAATGAAAGCTTTAAATTGGCATCATATGATCTAAAAGACAAACCAGCATATCAAAGGCTGTGAGAAAAAGAAATATCAATTCTTTTGTATAAATTTAACATTTGCACATGTACTTACACAGATAGTCTTTTACAGCTCTTTCAAACAAGTCATATACATGTTTTCTTTCTTTCTCATCAGTTGCCAAAGGAATTTCATCTCTAAGCCATTCCAACCATAATTCTGAAAGTAAATTACATGTATCAAAATATTCAATGAAATAACAATAAATCTACATTTTCCAAGTTATGGCTAAATCTGCTTCAAAAGAGAGCAAGAGCAAGCACTTTAAGAATGTAAAATACACTCAAAGAATATACCTACATGTTTCTTTAAACAAGGTAAAAAATGTTGGAACAGACAGGATTCAAATTTGAGCCCATTGAATCCGTTGTCAGGTCCTGTATCAACTGAGCTATCAAACGAGCCTGTTCATCACTTTTGTACACATGCATGGTCAAACATCATTATTACCCATCTATTCACAAGGTATGAAAAGTCTGCTACGACCTTACCGTTTTAAATTACAGATATACCAAGCTCTTTCAAAAAAAAATACAGATACAAGACAGAGACAAGTTTCATTACCCCTTTTTGAAGCAATTTCTGTCAATTTCTTTTTTATTACTAAATACATCAAAAAATCAAAAACTCCTTGTTGTCAGACTATTGGAAAGATGCCACAATAATTCTACTTTCACTCTCAGACTTCTGCAAAGACTCGAAGAGAATCTTATGATGCTAAGAAAAAGTCAAGAACTTTAAAATTTACTTTTTGCACCAAAAAATGTTAACATTAAAAATTTTCTGCAATCAACTTCAGATCTAAGAGAGTCCAAGCAGCAATCTTCCAACAACCTTGCCATCAGAAGTATTACTGATGTATTTAATCAATGTAGCAATGCAAAACTATCAGAATTATCTTCTCAAAGTTGACTGCTGCTTTACCCCATATATGAGGTCATTTAAAATTGTCTACGTCTATAATACATGTAATGTTTGCTTGAATTCTATGATAAGTTAACTGGGTAAAAGTATTGTTTTAATAGGTTACCTTGTAGCAACTGTTACAGATTTTGTACACAGATAAGCAGTTATGGTTTTTCTTTTTCCATTTTTAAAACCTTAGTGTTTGGAAATAGGAGAAGATGATTGTTTGTGGTTTGTAAGTATGAATTGTACCTTGTGTCAATGGAAAGTACTGGCTCATTTTCTCTCTGGCCTCCCTCAGCTTTTCTAGCTCCCCTGAATTACGTAGTATTTTGATCATCTCTGTATGGCCATCATAAAAGTAGGCATTTTCTTCTATCTGTCAGATATCAAAACCACTGTTCAATAACTACATAAAGATGAAAACATAGGTAATCACAGATTACAAAGCTCACCGAGACGAGGCATCACCTTTATGAGGGATCATCTTTATTAGACCACCTTTATTTTTTTTTTTTTTTTTTTTTTTTTTAATTGAATTTTCACTTATTCACATACCAAAGTATAAGTATTACGCATAAACATAGATATATGTTGTAATGTATACATATACATTTATAATATTTGTTTGATAGATACATGCAATATTTTGAAATATATACATATTACCCCTCAAAAGAGTTACAATACAATTTGAACAAGTAGTGGTATATAATATATATGAAAATGCTTTTCTTTTTAGAAAAAAAAAGAGAAAGGAAAAATTCAAAGAAACAGAACAAAAAAAAATAATAATAAGAGACAGGGACATTAAGGAGAGAATAAAGATGGTGATGAAACCACCTTTATCATATTATTTGAAAATCATAGTTAATAATGATCTTGGATATACATGGATACTGTTTTGAGACAATATCGTATAACTATATCATATGTAAAAAAATTGTATAATAATCATATGTTCATTTCATAGGGTATTATATGATACAATGTTTATCAATACAATAATATAAATAATATAAAATACGATATTGCATCCTATGATACCTACAATATATATCATATAATACAATAAAATACTGTAATACATAATGATAAAATATGATATTGTAACATATGAAATGACATTGTATCTTGTTATACATTATTGTATTTGATCACATAATACAATATAATAATTATATATTATGATATTGATATTATATGATACAATATAATAATATATGATACAATATCATATCACATAATACATCACAATATTGTAACATAATATTATGATATTTTATTGTATAATATTACAGTATGATATTGTATTGTATGATATTGTATCATATTTGATACATAATATGATATTATATCATATGATACAATAAAATTAGATACAACATCGTATCATATCAATTTTGATACAATATCATGTGATATAGTACTATATTATATCATACAATATCATATTATACTATATTGTATTATATGATACAATATCACATTATACAATATCATATAATACATTTTCATGTGATGTAATAATATATATTATATAAACCAATATAATATACAATATCGTATCATATGATACGATATATATTATACAATATCATATCTTATGATACAATATTATATGTTGCAATATCATATGAAACAATAGCATGTGATAAAATAGTATATAATACAATATCATATTATACAATATTATATCATAATAAACAATACTATACATAAAAATATCATGATACAATATCATATCATAATGTACAAAAAAATTGATACAATATCATATCGTATCATATAACTTTTTACAATATAATATATGATATAATATTGTATCATATCATACAATACTATATCATAGGAATCATATTATATCATTTAACAACGAACACATCTATCAAGCAGGTTTGAGATAGGAGAATTTTTTCAGCACCCTTGATAATGGAGATCTGCATCTGAAGCTACCTCTGCGGTTCATTAATATTGTAGTTAAATCAACTATGCAAGCTATTATCTATAAAATATGTGACCTGTTCCAAAAAAACAAATCTGATCCAGCATGCGAAACCTAGGGCTCAGATTCAGCATTCAAGCCTGCCAGGTGCATCAGTATCATAAGATGCATCATCCATGCAAGTTTGGTGAAGTTAGGACCAGTAATAACTAAGATATAATCATAAGAGAGCACCTGCTCCAAAAACACCAGCTCTTAAAACCTTAACCTCCCTCCAGCATCCGAAACCTATGGGTCAAATTCAGCATTCATGCCTGTCAGGTGCATCAGTATCATAAGACGCACCATCCATGCAAGTTTAGTAAAGTTAGGACCAGTAATAATTAAGATATATTTTTTAGCAGCCTTGATAATGGAGATCAGGCTCTGCATCTGAAGCTACCTCTGCGATTCATTTATATTATAGTTCAATCAACTATGCAAGTTTGAAATAGTACTAATATTTATTAAACATGTGACCTGTTCCAAAAAACTTAACCTAATCCAGCACCTATGGCTCAGATTCAGCATTCAAGCCTGTCAGGTGCATCAGTATCATAAGACGCATCATCCATGCAAGTTTTATGAAGTTAGGACCAGTTATAACTAAGATATAATCATCAGAGGGCACCTGCTCCAAAAACTTTAACAAGATCTTAAAACCGTAACCTCCTTCAGCATCCGAAACCTATGGCTCAGATTCAGCATTCATGCCTGTCAGGTGCATCAGTATAATAAGATGCACCATCCATATAAGTTTGGTGAAGTTAGGACCAGTAATAACTAAGATATAATTATCAAAGGGCACCTGCTCCAAAAACTTTAACCAGCTCTAAAAACCTTAACCTCATCCAGCATTCGAAACCTATGGCTCAGATTCAGCATTCCTGCCTGTCAGAGGCATCAGTATCATAAGACACACCATCTATGCAAGTTTGGTGAAGTTAGGACCAGTAATAACTAAGATATAATCATCAAAGGGCACCTGCTCCAAAAACTTTAACCAGCTCTAAAAACCATAACCTCATCCAGCATCTGAAACCTATGGCTCAGATTCAGCATTAAAGCATGTCTGGTGCATCAGTATCATAAGATGCACCATCCATGCAAGTTTGGTAAAGTTAGGACCAGTAGTAACTTAGAAATTGCTATCAAAGGGCACCTGCACCAAAAACTTAAACCTGCTCCAAAAACCTTAACCTCCTTCAGCATCTGAAACTCATGGCCCTGATTCAGCATCCAAGTCTTTCAAGTCCATAAGTAGGTCAAGATGCATCATCCATGCAAGTCTGGTGAAGATAGGACAAGTAATAACTTAGATACAGGACCTGCAACAAAAACTTTAACCAGGTCCGGACGCCGACGCCGACGCCAAGGGTATAGCATAAGCTCCCCCCGACTTCGTCTCGGTGAGCTAAAAAGTTAATATATATAGTTAGAGCCATCTTCGCTAGCCAAGGGTTTTCGGTCCACTTTGCTCCCCATAAACCCTTGGCAGATCTCATTACAAAAACTTGGCGATGCAGTGGCGCTATCTAGCGAGCAACTTGAGTTGTGCCCCTTGTATATTTACATAAATAATCGAATGAAACAACGGGTAATACACACGCTACGGCATAATTACAACTTGAAAACATGTTGACTAGTGAGTATCGGAACATAATTATTGATGCTATTAAATAGGAATGAAGATATAACCTAGAGAAAGCAAGGAATGTTTTATTTATAGTGTTTGTAGGGACCTGTACCGGGAGTGAAAAAGTTGCTATATATATATATAAATGCATTCAAGCCATAAAATCAGGTATCGTTGTCGTAATTATTGTGGACAAAATAAATTAAATAAAATACAGCTCATTGAAATTTATAAGCAATAACATATTAAAGCAGGGGCGTATATACTAACGGGAAGGCAACTAATCTTCATTCGCCAAGTTTACTTCCCATATTATGATCACACGAGCCTTGAAAAGTTTGTAAATCTCTATTCAATCCAGTAAAATATATCGTTTTTTAAAGTGATCTGGTTAGACCATCCTTGTGGAGGTACCCTACTCGAGCACTTGTGCCTCAACTTGTGAAAAGCACCGATTTTTTTTTTTACCAAAGATCACACGTGTGTTTCTTTTAAAGTTTATTTATGTATATGCGCTTGTTTACAACGCTGCAATTGGATCAGCTACTCGCAGCTGCAGCCAATCATAAAGCGGAGCTTGTCACTGAATTTTGTAATGAGATTTGCCAAGGGTTTATGGGGAGTGAAGTGGACCGAAAACCCTTAGCTAGCGAAGATGAGTTAGAGCCAGCTTGACCTTAGACTTTTGGTAGGAAGTAGCTATCAACTTTTTTTCATCAAAACAAGTTAAAAATCATGCTGCCCGGCTTTAAGTGAACTATTCACAGTTTGGTAGAGACACCACTAGAGTTGGACAAATCTTGTTGATTTCAATGAGCCATGACTGAATGGCTGACGATTAAATAGACAGGTCTACTACATAAAATACATGTATGTCAGGTTCCTGTTTGACTCAACTACCCAAAGCTCAAGGTCTTGTCAAAATGGCTCCATTTTCATCAAAATTCTTAAGTAATAAATGGGTCAATCTTCCCAGCATTTAATAGACCAAGTATGTGTATTTAGTGTAACACAATACCATACATTACAGGCAAAGAGTAGAAAAGACTGAGACATCTTTAACTAAAAAAAAAAAACACCAGAGCCTGTGAACTGGTAGGTAATATCCAATGAAACATCTAACAAACAGATAGATATGAAACATTTTTTTTGTGTTGTAGTGATGTAATATTACACATTAATCTACACAACACAGTATTGATTGTAAAGTGATATAAAACAAGCATGTTTATTGCATTTTCTCAGGTCAGGTAAAATCACAAGATATAGCTACATAGCTTGAATTATATACATGGCTTTATTTACCTATCTGAAGTAGGTTTATCTAGCTATCCAATCATACTTTTTTCTTAAATGAGCATTTGATCAAAAAGTCACACTTATGTGCAGCAATAATTTTTAACGTTGAACTGATCTGAAAACATTTCATGAAAAAATCACTCTTGAAAATGTTGCTCCTTCAGTGCAATTGCAATCAAAGTACTTATTGATAAGTTTTAAGGCCATGTACAATTGTTTATGTGTGAACAAACAGCTACTTTTTAAATGAAATAACAAAAAAGAACAGTTCTTGTTAATTATCATGCCTAATCACATACAAGGTGGTATACAGTCACTCAAACAATGGAAATGCATGTTTTGCTTAAAACTGCTCCAAAGCAGTGATGTTTTAATTATCTTTGCCCTGCGTTGCTTTTTTTTAAAACTACTGGTACTTAGTGCAAATATTGGTAGAAATTAAAATTTAAAAAATAGCTTAATAAAGCTACTTTAGGTAGGTAAATAGAGCTATATAGGTACAGTAGCCGCAACAATATTTTTTACAATCCTATCGTGTTTCAAATTTATCATATCGTGCGTGTATACTGTTCTATCATGGTTTATTGTTCAATTTTAACAGTTGTTTTGTTTATCCTATCGTGTTAATCGTTTTGTGCCTTTTCATAAGCAAGTTAATTTATTTCAAAGTTAAAAGTCATTCAGTGCACTGTATACGATAATTTATCGAACAAGAAATGTAAAATCCTATTCATGATTATATCGATCATGAATTAAACAATACTACATGTATTATTTAAACTATGTAACATGTAAATCATATCTGTAAGCAGTGGAAATGAAAAAAATAATGTAAACTATCCAAGTTCTTAGGAATGAAGTAACATATTTACCTGTATATTGAATATATTAAATCGTATGCCGAGTGTATACCTAATTTAAATATAACATTAACTTTTTATGCATCATTTTTGACAGAAACAAAAGTATTTATGTTTTATTTCATATTTATTTAGAAAAAGAGTTGTATTTTAATTGAACCTGCTTTTTTAAGTATGTGTGATTTGATCTCAGGCTTAAATGTTCTCAGCGATCGGCTAGGGTGTGCGGTAAGGAAACAATGTTAACAAATCGTATGCGGCGTGTATATTTGTGTAAACCTTTATTTCATTTGTAATATAATTTGTTTTTAATGCAACATTTTTGATACAGAAAGAAATTTATTTATAATAGATTTTATATTTATTTAGAACAAGAGTTATATTTTAATTGAACCTGCTATTTCCTTGTGATTTGATCTCGGACTGAAATGTTAGTGGCAATCAGCTTGGGTGTTCTATAATGAAAACAATGTTAACAAAACAGATAATTTATTGATCATTTAAGCTCATAATATTTATTAATACATTTAAACTAGTCATTTTTATACATTCTATAAATGATGCAACAATGATTACCAACTTGGATCTATAAATGATGCAACAATGATTAACAACTTGGACTTTGTTAATATCAAGTAATTTGCGTCTTGATTCGTACATGTTCTTTCTTGAATTCTGCCATTATCAGGTTATTTGTAAAGATTGTTTAACACGATTATATGTTTAGCATTAACATTGTTTATCCTTCCCTATTGTGTATCAATCCTATTGTATCGTGCGCGTATACTGTTCTACCGTGCGTTAATCCAGAGACATATATAACAGTGCTCTGTTACATATGTCTCTGGTTAATCCTATCCTATCGTGCGTGAATCCTATCCTGTCGTTTTTCTTGTAAAAAATAAAATTGTGGGTACTGTAATTCAAGCGACATAATTAAAATATATAGTGATTTTACCGGACATGTTTCTTTTAAAATAGTGACAAAAATACGAAGTGTTGTTACTAATTTATTATTTTCAATATTATAAAATTTAAATTGAAATCTTGAAAATTATCTTACAACATCCACCTGGCTTCAAGATTGAGTTAAAATGCTGGAAGAGATGTAAAACTAAACAAGAGGCCCATGGGCCACATCGCTCACCTGAGCAACAACAGACATAATAAAATCAGCTTTATGGAGTCATATACAAAATATCTGAACAATGTCGTATAATAGATCCTGTATAAAGAAAATTCTTCATATATTATTATGTTTATCATTGAGCCCCTTTGTAACAGGATGATTTTACAGTCATATCACATATTGAGCATTGCAGTTCTCGAGAAGATGATCAGACTTAAACAACTGTTCGTATATGGATTATAAACCTACTGTGGAATCATTAAAATTCGTGGAGGCCAATTTTCATGGATTGCTTAAAATTTACAGGTTCGTGGGGATGTAATTTCATGTAATCTCTTATACCTACTTAAGGAATTATTTAATACTAATTTATTAATTCATGTAGGATGGATATTCGTGGACAAGAGGTACCCACGAATTCCACGAAAATTGAGCCACCACGAAATCTAATGATTCTACAGTATATCAAACTTTGAACCCCTTGTGAGGTCTAAGAATTGTCCAGGGGCCAGAGTCTGAACAATTTTAAAGAATCAACAATATATTAAAATGCTTGCATATAAGTAAAACCATATATAAAAACATTTGAGTTTTTGTGAACAATTTAAATGTTTTCCTTTGTAAAATTGGACCCCCCCCCCCAATGTGGCCCAACCCTACTCCTGAAGAATATGATTTTGACAAATTTTAATCTAGACTATTTGAAGACTGAACTGACTCAAGTTAGAGCTCTTCTAGACAATTTGTGTTCTAAAAGTTTTTTCCCTATATATTCCTATGTAAAAATTTGACACCCCCACTTCCAATTGTGGCCCCACCCTACCCCCATGGATAATGATTTGAACAATTTGAATCTTCCCTACCTGAGGATGCTTCCACACAAGTTGCAGCTTTTCTGCCCAATCAGTTTCTGAGAAGAAGATTTTTTAAAGATTTTTCTCTATATATTCAAATGTAGATATTTAACCTCCCCCCCCCCCCATTGTGGCCCAACCCTACCCTAGGGGATCATCATTTGAACAAACTTGAATCTACACTACCTGAGGATGCTTCCACACAAGTTACAGCTTTTCTGGCTGATCAGTTTCAGAGAAGAAGATTTTTAAAGATTTACTCTGTATATTCCTATGTAAAAATTTGACCCCCCATTGTGGCCCCACCCAACCCCTGGGGATCATGATTTGAACAAACATCAATCTACATTACCTGAGGATGCTTCCACACAAGTTTCAGTTTTCCTGGCTGATCAGTTTCAAAGAAGAAGATTTTTAAATTTACTCTATATATTCCTATGTAAAAATTCAAACCCCCAGTGGCCCCACCCTACCCCCGGGGTCATGATTTGAACAAACTTTAATCTACGCTACCGATGCTTCCACACAAGTTCAGTGTTTTCAACCGGCAACCGGCAAAATTAACCGCCTGTAGAATAAAATTTTCCGGCTGAGATTTCCGTCTTAAAAAAATTCTGCCGATATAGGAGCTTGATTTAGTTATATCAAAATCCTTATCGTTAATGCATTTGAAAATATGGCATCAAAATAGTAACACGTCAATGACCCAGATCAACATGAACTGGTTCCCACCATATGTCAAACGATCGAGTCAATGACGATCGAATATCCCTTGTCGAAGAGGAAAATCTTTCTATAATTTGTATTGTAATTTTGAGAAAACAATCTTCATATTGATGTAATAGTAGGACTTTTTTGTATTGAAGTTCAGTGCTTTGATACCTCATTAACAATGGCAGACACTTCAAAGTCCGAGCGAAGTTGCAGGATGAATGCAGGTGTTTTGGCATTAAGAAATAAATGATTTTGTGAATAGACCTTTGGAAATGTCAAGAAACAGTTTTATTACGTGTCTGTTAAATGTTCATCAACTTTTTGCTACAGCAATGCCATTCGCTCGTAAACGAAATTTTGTGTTTCAACTTGCTCACTAAATAAACGAGGTAAATAAACAGTTACACAGATAAACAGATAAAGCAGAATAACTCGCTGTAATACATTATATACAGTAGACCCCTCGCTGAGATTAGGTTTCCTGCTGTTCCAAAATGTTTTCCTTCTATTCAAAAACTTATTGAAAACACTGAAGTTTCAGCTTTTCTGGCCGAATGGTTTTTGAGAAGAAGATTTTTGAAAAATACCAACAAATTTTCAATGATTTTTTATTATCTCCCCTTGAAAGAGGACGTGGCCCTTCATTTTAACAAACTTGAATCCCCTTCACCTTAGGATGCTTTGTGCCAAGTTTGGTTGAAATCGGCCCAGTGGTTCTGGAGAAGAAGTCGAAAATGTTAAAAGTTTACGGACAGCCAGACGGACAGACGGACAGACAGACAGACAGACGGACGCCGGACAAAAAGTGATCAGAAAAGCTCCCTTGAGCTCTCAGCTCAGGTGAGCTAAAAAAAAACCCAAAAAACGAGGGACCTGTTTCTGAAGTTCTTCCAGTCTCTTTTTGTTTGCTTCCTCGTCCTCCTCATCATTATCAACATCTGATTCGCTGGAATCAGACTGCATTTCTGCATCCTCTGTATCTTCTATTTCATCGCACTCCTCCTCAATTGTTTTATCGGCTTCAGCTTTTTCCATGCTTTCCGCCATTTATTGTGCGCTTCCTTTTCGTTTTACACAATTTTTTACCTTCTTTAGAAAAGAGTTCTCAAAATGGATCCGTTTCTTCGCAATCTGATTAAAATAACAATTGAAGGGTACGTCAAACCTTATTTTTCAACTTTTTAAATTAAAAACATTTTATTTGAATAACATTGCCGACACACGATGCTGGAAATATTTTCTATTTAGTGAGATATTTTTTCTTAAACAAGTTTAAGGGGTACTACTAAACAGAGAACTCTAGAGAACTTTAGAGAACTCTAGAGAACTCTAGCGAATTTTTAATATTTAAAGTATTTAGAACGTATTTTTGCATTTAATATGATGAAAAAAGTTGTATTTTAGTCAAAATATATATTTAAAATATTTGGTTTTAAGTAAATATTACACGCACAACATTTAAGTTGTGGGAGAGTAAATTATTTTAAGGTTCTCGATCCCGAGCAGTTTACACGTGCATTACTCTTTTTGAAGGTCTCTTGAAATTCTTTTTAAAAATCATTTAATATAATTATTGATATTGGGTTTTATTTAGGGTTAATCATTTTTATATTTTGTAGTTGTTAGTGTCTTTATTCTCCGTTCGTGTTTTGCTATGATTTTAAGATATTGACTTTTTGCTTGTCAACTTCAGATCTTGATAATTTTACTTATAATAAACAACACTTCTCCATGAATATGTATTTATAAATGGAAAATCAGATCCACTATGGCACAATTCTGGTGTGGAATACACATAAAGATACTAACTGCGAGTTGCAATCCGGTAAATTCAAAATTTATAATATGATAAAACAATCCGACAGAAATGAAATTTTAAACGAATTACGTCATGTACATTGTAGTTGGATTTATTTCCATACAGTCTCAAAAAGTAATGAAAGTATTCGATTAGTGCTGACTTTTGATCACTTTAAAGTTAATAACACCTCTTATATACTAGCATTGCACGCATTCAGTTTGTAGAAAAAATTAGAAAACACAGATACCAGTATTCATGTTGACAACCTTCAATATTCGCTAACGCTAATACGGTTACCTTATGTTACAATGTAGGATATCAAAAAGTTTCATAAATTATAATAATACAGAGAAAATAGAATTAATTTAGTTAAATGGTTCTTTTACAAGTTTACGGGCATGCATCTTCATGGGTTTTTTTTACGTTTAAAATTGACTTTCTAATAATCTCTTGAATATTTTTCTATTTGTGTCTACAGTATATACGTTCATTTTTGCATTGTTAACTTCTATGAATTTACTGGCTAATAAAGTACTTAGTTATTTATTTTGACAATATGCTCTTGACATTACACTGACCACAGGTCCCTAAAAATATTTCTTCTTACATGTATATTAAGATTATTTCCTTTACTGTAATAATGATATATTTATAACTACAGAAAATGATCTTTATTATAAAAAAATATTTCTAACGTAAGATGCCTGTGCACAGGCATTTGATTGCTTTTTATTGAAATGAGTTAGCTTAAGATATATTATGTTGTGTTTTTACGTGTATTACACAATGACATATGATGTGAACTTTACTCACAGGCACCTGACGTTATATATATTTTTCTCATAATAAAAATAAATACCCTACTATTAGATATACGGTATTTATTTTTTATTATGATAAAAATGTGACTTTACTGTAGAAACAAGTGACTTTGCATGATAATGTCTAAATGACATTAGATCGGGATCGGTGTTTGACGATCACGCCGACTGGATTTCCTTCGGGAAATTGCCTTTAATTAGTTTAGAATCAATTTCAATGAGTTTATATATGTAGTATAACATGTAACTGAACAGATATAGACAAAATAAAACATTTATTAGCCCTTTTAAATGAAAAAATCCCAGAGTTCTCTAGGGTTCTCTAGAGTTCTTTAGAGTTCTCTGTTTAGTAGGACCGAAGTTTAAGAGCTGTAGATAGTTAGATATCGAGACGCGCTCCTATGAGACGTTTTTGTGCTGTTGTGAGTTATGTTACACATGGACGTTTCGCTGCTAGTATTTATCGATTTGATTATATGAGTTTAATTTCATCTTAAATATATTTAATAGATATTTTCATTTGATAAAATTATTTATATTTCTTTAAAATTCAGACAAATTTCACTTTGCTTATTTGAATAAAACTCATTCACAGGCCTACAACTTGGCTACAAGTAATTTGGTTTGTAAACCCCCTGTTTATTTTTATGAATGCATATGTAAAATTGAACTAATTTGGAGACTCCATATTAGGTAAAACAATGAAAATAATTACATAAGACGGGTGTTAATAACCTCTTCTTGATAACAGTTACTTTGGTACTTCTCTTTGCACAGCAATTAAATTCATTGTAACGGGATGGGAGAAATAATGATGGACCAGACCAGGATTTGAATCCAGGTCCCTTTAATCTCGATTCAGGTGCTGTACCATCTGAGCTATCTGGCGCTGGTATTCGAACTGGTTTGACCGTCGCATATTTTTCCTTAATTGATCTTCCCCCTCAAAGATCACCCCAGGCTCTTCCCCTTGCAGGAGTTAACCTGTCAGTTCCAGTGGTTGGCATGGTACCAAATGTAACGGGATGGGAGAAATATTGACAGACCATGGCCGGGATTCGAATCCCGGCCTAGCTTCCTAAATCTCTCGTCAGGTGCTCTACCAACTGAGTTATCTGGCGCCATTATTCGAACCTGTCTGACCATTACATTGTTAGTATAGTTTTGCAAAGTTATCATTCAATTTGGTAGATAATTAAATGATGTAAGTTAAACAATCACCAGTGCATTATATTTCACCAAACAAGGTCGATTTGACCTGCAAAAGATCAATACCACAGTTAATGTGAAGTGGTTTATTTTGTAATCACAGCATTTCATTGTAAAGATTTGTTGATCCATATATAAACATGTATCAATGTCTTTAAGTGTATAATTAGCTGTTATGTGAATTGTTTCACTGATTTCATCCTATTAAGATTTGAAAACATGCCCAAGTAAAGATTTTCAAATAATATATCACTTCCGAAAAAACAATCAAATCACTTACCGGTAAGATGTAATAAAAGTCATTTGTTTCAATTTAGTAAATTTCTGAAAGAATTTGTAGGATGATTTGTTTATATGGAATTTATAAGAAAAGACAATTTGTAAATTAATAGTAAGGAATTTCTTGGTGGTTAATGTTCATTAATTTTGCAAACATAGCGATTTGAAAGGAATCTGTTAATGAATTTAATCTGATAAAAAAAGTTCATAATGATTTGGAATGATATGTATCTAATATTATGTACTGTGGTTTCATTAATATTCAAGGGTATCAATTTTCGTGGTTAAAGTAAAAATCACAGTTTCAAGGATACGTAAATTCGTGGCCAATGACACTATCAATACAAACTGTTAGTAGAAATTGCAATTCAATGAACATTTATTTTCATGGATAAACTTAACAACGAAATCCACAAAAATTGGTATTCAACGAATATTGATGAAACCACAGTATCTAATGCGTCTCCCCTCAGAAATGACAAATGAGTCACTTTAAAGACAGGGCTAGTTGTCATATATAGCATATTTCAGATTATTATTTCTTGTACAAGGGTACCAAGTTTGTTGGCCCTATCTACCTAGTTATTGCCCAAGTTTGCTCACCTAGAGTGTGTTTGCCATATAGTTATTGTTTGCTCTACCCCTTAAAGCTCAAGTGAGCATTTCTGATCACTTTTTGTCTGTCTGTCTGTTTATCCATCCGTCTGTAAACTTTTCATATTGTTAACTTCTACTCAAAAACCACTAAGCCAATTTTGATTTAACTTGGCTCAAAACATTCCTATAGGCAAAGGGGATTTAGAGGGGATTTAAATTTGTTAATATGAAGGGCCACACCCTCTCTCAACAGGAGATAATTTATAATTATTTATAAAAATTGTATTTTTCAAAGATCGTTTTCTCAAAAACCATTTTGCCAAAAATGATATAGCGGTATATGAAATAATGTAACTTTCTTTTCATTAAATTTTATCAGAATGAAGAAGTAGGAAAAAGGCACAATGTCAAGTATTTTCCTGGAAAATATTTGACAATGTGCATTTTACCAGTCTGATTTTGTTTTAGTATTTTGTCTTCATAAAGCTGCTTTTAACAGAGTTAACATCAGTACTTAATCAGTTGGTCTTTGATGCTCAGGTGTGCAATGTTGCCCCTTGGCCACCTGTTACCATGTTTTATTCAACATTTTCTTCAATTTTTTTTCTCCCAATGTTGCAGAGGCAATGAACTTGCGAAAGGAGCTGCTAAAAGAATTGTCAAGCTTCACAAAGTTAAAAAGGGTAAGTAAATTTATATGTTAATGTACTAGCTAGAAGTGACCGTGAATACAGTTGCACACAGATAATACTTTATTTATTGTGAAACATTTTTCTGGGTCGAAGATTTGGTTGCTCTGTTTGAGTAATTATAATAAAAATAAAATTTCCCAATCAAAGATTTAAACCAGCAATATTTTCAATTATCAACTCCATCCTAGAGTACACGCTTCCTCAACAGAAATTATTCTGTCACCAGCCGACAAAACACATACAATAAATTCCTTGAAAGCCTTATGCAGGGATGTAAGTTATTTGTGTTCTAGGTTTCAGCCTATCTACTATTTCACAGCTTCTTCTCACCTTGGCTGTCGGTTCAGAACTCTGACTGAGAGTGCAGAAACTCTGCTTTTATATACTGTGTCACGTGGTACTTGGGGAATCTAGAAAAAGGAACCTGTACTCTAATATGAGAAGTGAATATGATGATATTGATTATGACTTTTGCTTCAGTTGCAACATAGATTGAGCAGTCATGCTACTTCAATGGCAAAAGTTGATGTTTCAACAATAAAGTTAGACAATTACATGTAGGATGGATTTGATTTATTCATTATTCTCAATATATCTATATACATGCAGATGTTTGCATCACATGTAGTTGTACTTCCAGATAAAGCTGTTGTGTATTATTATACACATCGAAACAGTAAAGTACACCTTTAAAAAATTCTTTTAAAAATTATGTATAGGCATATTTACTGTAGGTAATATTGTGTTAATATACAGCACATATATATGTGTATACTTGTATCTTACTTGTAAAAGTCTTTGTATACTTGTATTATACTTTTTAAAGTCTTTTATAAAAGTTTATACAATTAGTTCTATATTTATATCATGGCTTTTGTAAGGTGTCTTTAAAAATTTAAATGTATGGAAAAGAGCGAGGGTTTTGGATCATATGCTGTAAATGTATTATATTTGGCGTGTACGATATTTAGCGGAATTTAGTTTTTGAACAAGTTGGCGTAGATTTGAATTACAGTATTCTTGAATGTGACTATTCTTATACATATATGCATGGCATTTAGCGATGTACTTGATTTAGCGGAAGCCGCATTCCGCCAAAAACGCTAAATAGAATACACAGCCAAATGTAATACTTTTACAGTAGTTGGCTATGGTCCTTGTGAAAAAGTTATCATAACAGGATATAATTATCTTGTTTGCAATTGGTAGTATCTTACATTTCACTTTCCTGTCCATATGTAGTCTCAATTAACTCATCTAAATTAGTTTTTTTTTATAATATTGATCTCTATTCATATCTAGTTACATATCGTATACTAGTTATAATGTCAACATATACATGTATTAATTATGGTGTTAATCCTGAAAAAACCCAAAAAAACCAAGAGGCCCAGGGGCCACATCGCACACCTGAGCAACAATAGCCAACAAAAGTTTTAGACCATATTTAGAGTATCAAATACAAAATATCAAGACAACTTAGAAGAGTATATATCTTGATTTTCAAAGATTTTTAAAAAATTTTCTCAACACATTCATAGTTAAATATTGAGCTCCTTTTGTTGTTTCAGTTTTTAAGAATATGATATTTATAGGTTTTTCTCTGTTTATTTAAGAAATAAACAGCAATTTAAAAAGTTCACCAGGATATGAACTTTGTTGGTCACGTGATTAAATCCTGTGAAGCCTGAAGGGCTTCTCAGTAGATTTGATCATGTACCAACCAGCTTCATATCCCAGTGAACTTTTTAACATTGCTGTTTATTACTTATATTTATGTTTGAGAGAGACAAATTATTCAGAACTGTTAAAATTACCGAGATTTTATGTTTACAATAAGACAAGTGATAGGCACGTGTGGTTATCATTGTGACGTCACGGAAACGTTCACACAGATTTGAACGTTTTCGCTAATCTATAGGTTCATATTAGGAAACATATTTGCAAATGTAAATATTCCAATTTAAAAATTCACCCCAACTGTGGCCCTTACCCCAGAGAATCATGATTTGAACAAACTTGAATTAACACTATCTGAGGATGCTTTTACACAAGTAAAAGCTTTCTGGGATGCCTCCGCTAAAGAAACAGCTTTTCTGATCAGATGGTTTTGAAAATAAGATTTTTTTAAAAGATTTCTGACTCTAAGTACTCCTGTGTAAAAAATTCACCGAAGTTTGGTAGAAATTGGCCCAGTGGTTTTGGAGAAGAAGATGAAAATATGTAAAGTTTACAACAACGACGTCAACAACAACAATGCCAGCGACAGACAACGGACAAATTTTGATTAAAAAATCTTGCTTGAGCTTTGGCTCAGGTGAGCTTATAATAAATCAAAGATTCAAATAATACTTTCACAAGTTACTGTAAATTACTTATTTTATGTGAGTACTTTATTCCGCAATTCCACTGTTTTGTATCAAATCGTGAGAATATATAAAATTTGCGAGGGTTGCTTCTTGCGATTTAATGGTAAACCCAATTCCTCACATTTAATTAGGAATCTACAGTATATATATATCATTCTTACTTTAGATAAGAGGGTGTCATTCTCAACAGGTTTATTATGCATTTGATAAATTAGGAAGGTGATTTCTACTTTATGTATATGCAGTCATGTACTAGCTGGCTTATTCATTTTTGTACACATTTCATAGCTAAAAAATCTTTTCTCAGATGCTGAAATAAAAAAGACAAAGACATATGTAAAAATTCTGGGAGGTACTCTGTGGTTAGGCGGGACAGTCTTCGCCTGCTTCCATTACATTGGCAGAAGGAACTCAGAACGCCGAACAAAGGAGGGACACACAACTAATAACAGGGTATGATCAGAGAGTGGGTTGAGAATGTTGTAATGTCGGGCCATGGTGTGATGATGACATGACCTGTTATACTTCACACCAACTGTGTGGGGTAAAAATAGAAATGACGGAGAAAAATCACATTTTGTTGCATGTGTAACTGTAGATCTCTGCAATGTAAGGCCACCTTTAAAAAACTGTTTGCTTGCCCTCTGCTTACTTAGCCTTTATTCTTTGGGCATGTAGGTATACTAAGGTAAATCAGTGTGTGAAAATTAAATCCAAAATAAATTTACAACTGGATTCAAAAATAAATATTTTACCCACATTATTAATCACTTGAGATGGCTAACATTGCATTACATAAGGTGGCTTTGTACCTGTTGTTACAGGGTTTGATACATAACACTACATTTAAAAGCAAAAATAAAAGTTATATATTAAAATCAAAATGAACGCAGTTTACATATTTTACATATAAAATAAGATTAATGGTTTGTAAGACATGTATTTGTGAACGTTCACATGTAGTGGGTATTTTTAATGTGTCAATTGTCAAGAGTTTATCCTCTTTGTTTTATGGTGATAAAAGCCAAACAAGATAAAAACTGTGAAAATCTTCCACTAGCCCAGAAACTGATGATGTAGCCTTGACTTTGGGGTAGAAGAGTCCCTGTCCATGCTAGTCATCTGATAAAGAATCCAAAGATTTATCAGTATATGTGGTATTTTGCTTGTTTCATCAAACACAAAATTTTACCAGTATTAATGTAATAAATCTATTGAAATTAAATTTCTTTTTCATTCTTTGTAGGTTTTTATTTTTTTTATTTAAAGATTTGTACCTGTATTCAGATTATAAGTGGTTTTGAAAGATTAATTAAAAAAATGTAAATACATTTTCAAAGGGAAAAAATTAATATCTATTCCTGCAAGAATTTAGTAATTGAATAAAAAAAGTTTTAAACTAAGTAGTTTAAATAACTATTAAGATTGCTACATCAAATCATATCTAAATCAATCTGTGAATTAACAGTAGTAAAACTTCTTTTTCATATTAACCCCCCCCCCCCCTTTCCAAAGTAATATTGAAAAAGAAAAGGTGGTCAAACTAAAAGCTGTAGAGAAGTAAAAAAAATAATTATGCAGAAAATCTTGTTGATAAATAAATTACCAACAAAAAATTAGTGTATATTCCATGATTTTATTAAAATAAATTGTCTGATCACAAGAAAAGAGAAATAACTTTTAAATATAAAGAAATTTTCTATTATATGTTATTAAAATTTACATGTACCGGTAATTGCTGAATTGCCAAAATATGTACACTCTCAAATTTTATATTTGAAGAAAAATATAAATTATTCAAAATGATGTAATCTTGAGGAAAATAGTTTCTAACTTACATAAATTAAGCTATATGTGACTGGTCAATTATGCTTTGATTGGTCCTTACAAGGTCATCATCATTCATGGAGGCTGTCACATTGGCCCTGGTTACATGATCCTATCCCTAGATAACAGGCACAGATAGCTGGGGAAAATTCTGGTCATGTTCCTTGTGGATGCATGGCACACTGCACATTCCTGGTATCAACTTTGATCGCATAATAATGAGAACACAGTTTATATTTTTCTTCATTTTAGCCTAACGAAAATTAATATTAATTTATGCATTCACGTTACATGATTATGCAGTAAAGTGATCAGCAGAAAAATTGTTTCTTAGAAATATTTTCTTTTCTTTTATTCATATGATCTAATAATTTCTCTTCTGTACAGAAAAAAGTCTCTAGAAGAATTAAGTGTATGGTTCTGGGAATATTTTTTGTGAATTTTTCCAATGTTACCGGTACATGTAATTTATGCGAAGAAATCTAAATCTGAGAACCTGTTGTAAAACACGATTTGTGATTTTTAAACTAGCTTTGGAAAATATATTTATACAAATTTTACCTATGATAGTGAGGTTTTTACAGAAAATATTAATACACAATATTTAATAATTTTTAAAAATGGTGATTAAGTGATGTGGGTACAGGGGCACTTTGATACAGGTTAGAGTAAACTCGGCAGGCGAGGTACAGTACCTTTAAACCACCGGATCAAAATGGGTGTCAAACGGCTACAAAGGTAGTACTTATACACGTAGGTGATATAATTGGTGCATCTATAAATAAATACTGTGTACTTTATCATCTATATAAAGCCCCGCTTGACTGTGCGCGGATTCACTACGCGGAATCTCCCTGGCGGAGATCGCATTTGGTCTTCAGTGACCATCCAATTTTCTTAATGTAACAAGTTTTCTGGTCTTCACTAAGTACTCAATGTTTCATCGGAGAAGATTTGCGACGCACGTTGGAAACTTTTGGATAAATTACCCGACGGAATTAAAAATTTTTGAATTATTATTAAAACTTGGTTAGAGAAGAACTGTACCGGTATTTGCAATTTGCACTTTTGACTGCAGTACTTGATTTGTATCAAATCAGAAAACACTTATAGTCACGCGACTCGAAAGTGACGGGCAATATGATTGTTTTGTTTTCTCTCCCACTCGCTGAAGTGGACTTTGATCAAAGTATATTATACAGTACAATCATACTGGCGATATTGTTAACAGGGAAAAATCGAGCCGGAAAGTTTCTGGCCACGTTATGGGAAATGGCGAGATGGCAAGCTTGGTCCAGAATGACCACCATTAACAGACGACAGCTCATGTTTCAGGGGCTTGGTTGGGGGATACCTTTGACTCAGATTAAAAAGCTCCTTTCGGTTCGAAACGCTGTGCGCAAAAGATCCAGCCTTCGAAAGAAGCGAGGACATAAACATGTAAACAGAACGGTAAGAAGCGGGATGTTACGATTTAAGTTTTCGACGTTGCTCTTGTATTCTTGAAAAGTAGAAAAACAAAAAATGTCGTGTTTTTTGGCTGGAATTGTTTCAATTTTCTACACAAGTTGTAAGCGCGGGTCTTCCGAACTTCAGGGGCTTAGAGAATTCAACTAACAGATTTTCCGTGCGGAAAGGTGACCCAAAGTGGCCCCAAGTTATAATCAACCATCTTTATTACCCGATTTAAAAATAAATATTAAAATTGCAGCTCTTAAACAAATAAATGGTGTAGTCGCGTTATTGTGACTGTACGACACTTAGACTTTGACTAAGAGGGACTTACTAATACATTCACTTTTTAGTCAGGTTGAAGAATGAGAATATTAAATGCACTCATTTTAAGATTATAAAAATTGGGGATTAAGCTTCTGATTTTTTTATACAAAACTTACAAATTCTTTTACAGATTGAAATGTACCGCGTAATGCCACTAAAGGCAATGTCCAGAGCATGGGGGAAATTCAACCAATTAGAATTGCCAGTGGTGTTAAGGCGCCCCCTGTTGGGACTCTATGTCTGGATGTTCGACTGTAAGGTGGACGAGGCCATGGAAACAGAACTACAGAACTACAAAAACCTCGGAGAATTTTTCCGTCGTATCCTAAAACCAGACGTTCGACTGATCTCACAAAAGGAGGAACTGGTAAAGTAAAACATTTTTAAAAAAGATGAAAAAAAAATGTTTAAGAATTACATAATGCTACATCAGGCGTTTCCTATGTCAAAGAATATTTTGCGATATTATTCTTTTCCTTGGCAAGCTGTGCTTTTCGATACACGTGTATTAATATTCTTTTCCCGCTTCTAGACAAACCCTGCAGACGGCAAAATCCTTCATTTTGGTGAAGTGACAGACGGTATCTTAGAACAGGTTAAAGGCATCAATTACTCGGTTAAGCATTTTCTGGGTCCCCAGACATGGAATTCAGACTCGAAGAAGTCCAAGCGTTTCGCCAAACAGACAGATGAGGAGTACTTCCGTGGACTAAAGGTCAAACCCGGCAACAAACTGTACCACTGTGTTGTGTACCTTGCCCCCGGGGACTACCATCGATTCCATTCTGCCGCCAAATGGACCATCAACTACAGACGGCATTTTCCAGGTTAGCAATTCAATCAAATAAGTAAATACTTCGTTTTTATTTATCCACCATAATGTTTAAAACTTTTCAACCTACACCATAAACTTGTTTCTTGGATTTGTAAAAGTATTTACTGCAATCTACTAGTATTTTAGATTAGTTCCATTTAGTTTCATACATCTAAACTATTATGTTCAATTGCATCCTCGTGTGTGACTTTGCGTCTTCATCGTCTTGCTTTGGTGGTTTACAGGTGAACTGTTGAGCGTGAGTCCGGGAATAGCACGCTGGATCCACGGACTCTTCGTTCTGAACGAGCGCGTGGCGTACATGGGGAACTGGGAACATGGCTTCTTCTCTTATACAGCTGTAGGTGCCACTAACGTGGGCTCAATCAAGATATACTGCGATCAGGTAAAAATATCCTAACCTTTGAATCTTTGGTCATTTCAGTATCATTTATACCTAAACATGCGCTGTGTTGTTTTACTCCCGGTATACCTTTGCAGTTCAGCGTGTAGTTTTTCGCTTGGAGTTGGTTGATCTGTTTATTTCATTAAAAATCAAGGAACGTTTTCATGAAATTGTCTTTATTAATTTTGTTTTTTTAATACTGCAGGAAGTGATGACAAACGTGAAGCACCACCCTGACACCCGCTATACCCCTGGTGTGTCCTTCGATAAGGACTTCCGACAAAACCCAATTCATGTGGAGAAGGGTGAAATGTTTGGCGAATTCAATCTTGGGTCTACCATTGTACTGATATTTGAGGCCCCAGAGAACTTTAAATTCAACGTCAACAACGATCAGAGAGTTCGGATGGGAGAACCAATGGGAACGTGCAAAACGTCATAGCAAACCGGAAATGAACAGCGTTAACTGTGATACATCCCACTTTTACTTTCAAATTGACGAAAAGTAAAATTGATATATGTATAGTTTTCATGTTGAAAACTTGTTGCAAGCGAGAAATAAATGTGAAGAGTGTGAAAATGTTTGCTTAATGTTGTCTATAGTAGGTAACGGTGTTTTTCATGTGCATTAACAACATATCTTGACCTACTGGCATGCTGTCCAATTTCTCTTAATTTGCAACACGCATCTTTTCAGTTTTGTTCGATGATAAATGACACGTGTAATTCTAACTTCTCCTTTATCATGTTCTTTTACCAAAAAAAAAAAACTAACTTCCGTAAATAGGAAAAGTATAGTTTTAAATGTACATATGTTATTTCAATCCCTTATAAAGCATTTCCCGGATGTGCACACCCGGTCAGTTAAAAAAAAAAAATTAATGTTTATGTCTAACATGGAATATAAGCACCATGGACATCATTTCACTCATTTTTACGTCACAACAACGGTAGAATCCAGGCGTAATTTCCGGGTTATTATGGAGGCCTTTGCCATTTACTTCTTGTCTATGGAAATTGTCATTCTTGTTCACCGCCAAACTTCCAATCGAAATAATTTTGCTCACGGTAAGATTAATTAAGCTTTTAGCGAATAGGTAAACAGGTCGATATGTTTAGCTATTTTTGTTGGATGTAGAGCTAGTTGTGCTTTTCTTTCAGAATATGCTTTTGAATTAATCATTGTTGCCTTTGGTTTGGCGACAGCGATGCAACTGATTTTGTTGCTCAAAGACTTCCCAACTGGTGTTATTTACGAATGCATGAGTGAATGGCATATACTTCAACTCTTTCTGCATTTTGGGGGATGTGAGTACGTTTCAGTACATTTATTCTTCAAGTTATTTAACACAATTCGAGAAATCGATACAATATTTCGTGGTTATTATTATCTATGGATAACGTCTGCCTTTGTGAAACGAAGCTATAGTTAATGTTCTAGACAATTTCTTGTATATTTAGTTTGTTAGAATTAAGAAAACAGACGTGATTTCTATGTGATCTTAATCATCTATTATAATATCAAAAACGTTTTGTTTTCATAAAAGAATTTGCTTCGTGCCCAAGATTGTCCAGCTCGCTTCAAATTTTAATGATGACCATTTACTAAAGGAATAACCCCGTTATTGTAGGTCTTTTATCCTTAAACTCCTTAGCGTTTTTCTTTTCTAAATCTAGTTTTCTTAACTGCATTTGGCATCGTCGCTATGGTGGTTTCAGAAACAAGCGCCGACGAACATGAGTTTACTGCAACAATCGGCGCTTTGGTGGCGTCCATCATAAATGCTACATGGTACACAGTTTCTAAAATATATGAAAAAGCCGTCAAGTCGTCTGTTCCCGCCATTACTGTAACCGACACTGATAAAGGGGAGACAATCGTGCTAGAAGGGCCTTTCCGCGGGAAAACTTGGCTGCAGCGACCAATGCACAGACGACAGAACAAGCATCTACTGGTGGTTCCTGATATCCCAGGATCCCAACCAGTTCATGTCGGGAACAATCAATATTCAAGGATGCCCTCTGAAGTTTACATGGAACAAGCGGTGAATCGGGAAAGATATGCTGAAGAAATGATACGGAAATTTTGTGAAAAATGGAAAAACTTCAATAAGAAATCTCCGCGAAATTGTGAAAATGATGTAGAAGTTTCGGCTAGTTGTGAATCTTGCATCACCATAGTTGAGTAAAATTGCGTTAGGTTGCCAGCCTACTATCCTTTAATCCTTTACAAAATATGTTTCAATGCATGCCTCAACATACGTGATGACACATACACTGTTGATTACGGTTCATTTACTAAATTTTAAATAGTAGTAGTTGAAGTTACTTAGGGTAATGCTTTTCAATCATTTCTTCACTAATCGTATACAAATAACGTACATTTGCATATACATTAAAGGATTTATTCATGTGTTTACTGTATAATGATTGAATTCAAAACATATTCATTGTTTGTTAAGTTATTTTGAGGTGAAGCAAGACAAATTAACCAGGCTGTTATTTGTGTGAGGGAAGATGTGTACAGTACAATATAAAATATTGCATTTACAATGTGTAGTTCCGTGTAACCAAATTTGCACATGAAGTCATATATGAAAAATCGATTGATTAAACAAAATAGTTCAATGCAATTTTATGCCATAATGATTCTTTATTACAAAATGCCAGAAAAGGTTCCTATGGAAGTGGCATTTGTCCATATATCTGAAACAAATAAATTGTGTGTGTGTGTGTGTGTATATATATATATATATATATATATATATATATATATATATATATATATATATATATATATATATATATATATATATCACCCATTTTTCAGTTTTGTTCTTTAATTTAATCTAAGATGATTTATACTTACAAAAAGCAACAAATTATCAAATTCGTCTTTCTCCAAGAGGTTATCCTCTGAAAAATACAGTGATGATGTAATAAAAATTATTCAAACCATGTGTTCGATTCAATATTCCACATCTTTTAGAAATGTTTTGGACAAGTATGAGATTTACCATAAAAAAGTGCAAAATTATAAGATTTAGCTTTTGAGATGTGCCATGATTTTTAATTGGCAACTACATACTATGCAGTGCAATGTTCCAGTCCCTTATAGACAACAGATACTCTGTAATATAATTTTTAACATATACTAGTAAGAAGTAACCATCTTGTTATAAAACAACTTGCTGTTATGGTCTGTAGCAGTAAACAGGGCTGCAATATCATCGTGACAGACGGCGCCATTTTTGTTCATGTCGAAATGTTCGAACACGTGCACGGAGGCCTGATGGGTGTCTAAGTAGTTGTGTTGCCATTGGTGGACGAACTCGTGACTCACGACGCAACCACTCCCTGGAAGGAAATGAGACGTTGTGCAGAATGTTGATTTTAAAATTCAATTTGTTATAGTAGCTTTATTCAGGAAAATATATCCATTTCTATTAAAATAAATGATCTAAATTTCAGCGGGCGATGACGCATATCTAGCTACATGTACAATATACGTACCATTCGTAATTAAAAATTTAGAATTTAAAATAAAACTTTCAACTAAAAATACCTTTTAATGTCTCAATATCAGAACGAAGTTATCCATGCAGTGACAGCTTGTTAAATGTTATTTACTTGTATTTTTCAAGGTTTTCACTACTATATACCTGTAGTGTTCGATCGGTCTGATGTACTGCTCTCTGTTGACAAATAGCCCATTTATAGGATATCTAAAGATTTTAATAAAAGGTTCGGACATCCCCCTCCCCTAGAATATTCAAAGGATGACTGCACTTAAGGAGATTTAAAAATTGCGACAAAATAAATGTTTAAAATGGGCATATTTCTTTTAATTGTAGGAATTGCCAATGTCTTAACTGCAACTTTATGTAATTACATTTATATAAAGTTCATATTTACAAAGAACGAAGTCGTTTTCATAGGTAGGGGTCATAACATTTTCTTGAATCTCCATAGGATAATGACGACGCCCACTTTTTTTACAGACTTAATACATAGTCAGCGCATGTTTGTCTATTGTTCTCCTTTTAATAGTAGCTGTATATTTATACATATGAGCTTATGTTAAAAGGAGATCAATAGACAAACATGCGCTCATGGTAAAACAGACAAAAAACTGTTTCTTCTTGCGTTCGCGTTCTCTGTTGTTAACGGTATACTTTGACCTGTTGGATATTATAATTTACCACGTGATTTCTAACCCCAGGTTAACTGTGAATACAAGATCCCGTCACGTGACGTGTTAGGGAGCATGCATACTGTTTGGCAATCTAATTAAAATTAGATGTTAGACCCGCTCGCTTACTCGCTACACAAACAGTTTGTGTAGCGAGTAAGCGAGCGGATCTAACATCTAATTTTAATTAGATTGACTGTTTGGCGATATTATTTGTCCATGTATATTTCAATTCATTCCAATCGACTGATGGTTTCTTCATTTCTCTGTGATATCTTTAAGAGATTATCGGTTCTGTACGTTACTGGTTAATCTATTTGCTAATTCTTCTCGAACACGTAAATTGTTGACATCAGCTACTGGTTTACGATCATCAATGGCTACTTATACTGGCCGATATTATATTTTATATATTTTCTTTTGAAACCTTTCAAATTAAATGGAAACATGCAGAGAGAGAGAGAGAGAGAGAGAGAGAGAGAGAGAGAGAGAGAGAGAGAGAGAGAGAGAGAGATGTTTTCAATTATAATACCGGTATTCTAATTTTAGACCACTCAGGACAATATAAGATCAACCCTCAATGCATATTAATGAGTCTGATCTTCAATCAAGGGCAGACAAGTCTAAATTCAAGATATTCGCAGAGCAGTAAGGGTAAGAAAACAACGAATTATTTTATTGCAACGCAGTTTAAACCCATTATGACATTAAATATCTATTGGAAATTGACTAAACTATATGACAAATGACGAAGTAAAATTGAGAGAGGAATAAACGTAACAATAGTAACCAAAAAAGGCCCAAAACACGGTGTTAAGTGCAGTCATCCTTTAAATAACCGAAAATAGGCATTGGACTCCCCCACCCCCGGGCAAACACATGTTATCCAACCCGGAAAAAATTCTGGATACGCGCATGTATCATAATCATTTCCGACCAAAAAAAAAACCCTAAATATATTGTTATCCTACATGATTGTACAAAAGCCGATGTCTTAAGGTCCAGATACAACCCAAAAGCTCTGAGCAAAATTCAACTTAACCGGAAGTGTTTGTGATGTTTAGCAAAAGTCAAGGTCTCGGGTCGCAACCTAAGGTCAAGGTCAATGCATCGCTCTTAACTATTTGAAAGTTAAGTGGAAATCAGTAACCCCGTAGACAAGACAAATAAAAATGGCTAATTTCATATTGTAAATAAAAATTATACTGGGTGAATATTTAGAAGCTTTGTTGAGAGTATTGTTTAGTGACCTTACCATCGTGATCAAAGTTGGTGATGAATTCTTTCTCGAGCTCAGCAAGGGTAAGGAGTCCGTTGTGGTCGAGGTCCCCCAGGGTCCAGAGTTTATCGGTCAGCTCCCAGATCAACAGCTGACCCCCGTGGGGGTTCCCACCGTGTGGACTGTTGCTATTCACACGACAGTTCAAAATATGTTACTCATTAATGCATAGACAATATGCATTTTCCATACAATAACCAAGATAAACAATCTATTTCTGACTGAAAAATCAACTGTATTTAAAAAATTGAAAAAAGTCAATAAAATCATTTCAAAAAAAGCTGTGCTCTCGTTTCCGTGTATCTTATAATTAAGGGGTCTTACCACTGAATTCCTACAAAGCAGGAAATCGCCAAGAGAAGGAGTCCTTTCATGTTCTGTAGACTTGTTCCCAAACCTTAGTACTGATATATCACGATAATCACCCACTGTCAACCCTGTCAATAGTACAGTCCAAGACTTTATCAGTAGAGACAATTTAGACGAGATAAGATGATGACTGCGCATGTTGATTTGTTCTGGATTTTTTCTTTCGAAAAGCTGTAAATCAATTTGTTTTGTGATATCAATTATCGAGCGTATGTTGTTTATTCGACCACTTCACCTGGGTGTTTCTTGTAACTAAAACATCTTACTTCAAAGCAAAACTTTGCTCTAAAATCTTATAACGAATGAATATTTTTAATAATTACAGTACCTGTAGGTAGGTTTTTCTGCAGATGGAAATTTTGGCGTTTGTTTCCAATTTATTTTCCATTTCTTTTACTGCGTGTTGTCTCTAAACCATATAACTAGTACAAGAGGTTTCCAAAATAAGTAATACGTTTATTATTTGCGATTTATTTATTTATTTATTTATTGTCTTTTTGAATTGATGGCTGCAAGGATGATATATTAAAATATTTTGCTATTGGGTTTTTTTTTCGTTGAAAACTTATGAAGCTATTTGGAATTAGCAAAATATTCACAGCTTCCCCATCCCCACCCGCAGAATGCAATTGTACTGTGGTTTTAAAAAATTAAAATGTCATGGATTTTCACACTGTAAACAAAAGGCCCATGGACGGTGGCCTTCTGACCTGCGACATTGCGAAAGCTTTACATGTACAAACCCAAAATAGTAATACCGGTATATATCAATTGCTTATCACTCACTTATACAAGTACGGCTTGTTATGAGCATACTTAAGTAAAAATCTTGAATTGATATAACTTTTGAAATAATTTCTATATCCGCCCAAAATGTTGACTTATTCTATAATCTCAGTTTCTGGTCTTGGGGATCCACCATTGTCTACACGTTATACGAAGAAAGAGTTCGAGATGAAACGCGGGAAAAACTATACATGTAAGATAAGAAAAGAAAATTCGTAGAACATGATGGGGTTAATAAACGATTATACACGAATTGCACAGTAAATGCTTTTATCTATTTTCTAGGAAGAGTGCGTATTATAAAGAATTTCCGGTTTCAATGAAATAACAATACTGAAAATTCCTTTCTGCAAGTTAAAAACATATTCCGGTTTAAACTGACGTCATCTTCCATCCCTTCCATTTTAGAAATGACCCAATTTCACTATAACTTTCAACAGTTGTCTTAAAATAGAATGCTCTGTGCTGAAATAGTGACAACTTATTGATCACAATCCGATTGTTCAACACAATCACCTTAAATGTTATTTTTTTTTTTTTCAAAAACTTTAATCCGCCCCGACGGGTACGAGCTTACTTTTTGATCCCAGTCTCAGTTTCCCATACAATTTACTCTTTTTATATTAGAGAAACTAAGGCCAAAAGTGATATTGTCCAAGTTTTATGACCCCAGAGCCCGATTACCGCATAAAGTGATGTAGATTAAAACATAGATTGGTTTCTATTGTGAAAACTTCACATTTGGAAAACATTTTTTAAATGCATGTATCAATCGAGTTGTCAGTAGCTGTCAGTGTAGTTTGTACATATAGTTTATTTTATTTGCAAACAGTTACAAGTACGTTCATTGATGTTGGGTCCAGCATTGGCTTGCACATATATTTTGTCTGATGTTTTCCTTGTACATAACTTTAGTTTATTCTCCGCATAATGTTACTAATGTTGAAGGAAGTAGCAATTCCTTTTGTTTCTGTCAACTTATTTAAAATTTGGTAGAGTAATAAAAAAGCCAAGAGGATAGACTCATGCGCGGATCTAGAGGGGGGGGGGGGTCGGGGGGGTCTCGACCCCCCCTGGAAAATGATAATTTATTAAATTTACATAGTAAAATTATCGCAAATATGCCTCGGACCCCCCTGGCAAACACAATTATCCTTCGGACCCCCCCCTGGAAAAATTTTCTGGATCCGCGCATGAGACTTGGCGTATTCTCAGTGCCATTTAATGAGGTTTAAGTAAAATTGGGAGCAATATTAAGGATGGCTCTATGGTCAACAAATTATCTAAAAATATTTTCAACTGTCTTTGTCTGTGATAACATTACAAATCAATTTTGAAGCCTATAACCCAATAATTTCATAAAAAGCTAAGCGACACAAAATGGGCATGTCTTACGGCATAACCGAAACACGGTATTGGTTGCGCTGCGTAGTAATACATACCCTGTGCTACATGTAAAAAATAGTGACTTTAAAATGTTGTTTTAAACTGTAGCAATTGAAAATAATATAAATTTAAGTAATAAGAAATCATTCTTTGAATATTATGAGGTGATGATTTCGGTTGGAGCGTGGTCAAATCTATCATAAAGCCTTTTGGGCTTTGTTTGGATTTGACCACACCCTGACAAAAATTATCACCTCATAATACTAAAAGAATGGTTGCTTGTAAGATACATATACAAATGGTTTGGACACAAGTTCTGACAACTCACTAGGTCTTTACCATGATTCCTTATTCCTTAATTAAAAAAAAATACTTTTTTAGTTATAAAGAGCTCTTCTTTTTGGGAGAGTAATATAGTCTAAAAATGGCCATGACCATTCAGCCCTTTTAAATGAACCAACATTGTTCCGGTACATCAAAATTGACTGTGTAATTAAACTTCAAGCCCTCACATTTCTTAATTACTACATGTATATCCTTATAGAGGCCTATATGAAGTTGTTTTTTAAACCGCTAAAACAGAACAGAACACGATCAAATACATAAATAGACAATTTATACATGTAATTAAAAGCATATCATTTTAAATACAATATAGCTGAATCAAAAACTTAAATAACAGGAATATTCATAAAAGCTTAAAATCTGAAGTTTTCAGGTGATAGAATTTTTTCAATTTTAATTGAACTTACAATGTAGTTGGAAAATTATAGAAAATATTTATCAGTATATGAAAACAAGTTCTAAAAAAATATTAATACTATTAAACTGAAACAAATTCAATTTCATAACTTTAGTTTACAAGTACATGCACTTGTACAGATGCAATACTCGCATGTCCTATCTTTAACCTAGCAAAATACATGTATTTTTCATTGTCATCAATGCCTAGATCATTTAGTACAAAGGCAGTACATTGTACTTGTGTGGACACCAAGAATTGCCCGATTAAACCAACGTTTGAATTAGCAAACTCCATATGTGAAACTTATACAGATTGCTGGTGCCCTATAAACCTCTAAAAAGAGATAAAATAACATTGGAACAAAACACAAATCAAATGTACACAATTAAACTAATCACATCTTGATTAATGATAGGTGCTCTGACTGCTCTCCCTATAAAAAACATGCTGCATCTTCTATCATTCTATATATATGAAAATAAAGCTATGCAAGATTCTATCTATAAACAACATTTAATTGCAATTCTATATTTATATCTACAAGTAATTTCTTTAGTAACACACACATACATGTATGCAACAATGGTGCAAAACTGTATTTAAAAAAACAATAGATTTGTATCAAAAATGTCATATTAATGATCATGTATACCATTTACAAATCATCATAGAATGAATTTAGCTGGAACAATCAATTTTTCATCATTTTATTATCACATTTGTACCTTGAACAAATTTTTTACTTAACATCATAATCACATACATGTAAAAGTAATGAATATTTATTCATCTGTTTTTCTTAAATTACTTATACAGCCAATATTGAATCAGATGAAAATCTTCTACGTCACAACCTCTAAGTTAATTCTAGTAGATGGTACAAATGAAGTCTTGACAGAAATTGCTTCGATCACCTTAACAAAATTCAAAGCAATAATTTTTTTCACTGAATAACAGAATATTGACGGTAAAGATCTTTATGAAGACCTTAAAATCACAAAAGGAAGAAGAAGGTAAAGTTTTTCTTAAAAAGTTAATATACAAATGCAATCAAAAAAGTATAATAAGTTTTTTTAAGCACTTGGTAAACTACTAATTAAGATGAAAGCCCTTTAGACTGACAGGTAAAACACATTCTCATGTAATTCTAATAAAGCATCACTAAAACATAGGCTCCTATATATATATATTATGTTTATGAAAAAATATTGTTGATACGATTATTGACAAATTGGTAAATTCAATGACTGATTCACATGTATATTGACTATATCACTCACCCTCCTTTTAAAATAAAACCATGGTTTGGTAGTTATTTTCACCATTTTAACCCCCCCCCCCCCATTCCCCAAAAATCAGATTGTTTGAAAATATTATATTGTCTCTCAAACATGAATTATAACAATCTATTTTTCAGTAACGGAACTCATCAAATTACTATATTATGATAGCCCAAATCTTTTTATATACATAGACCTTCTTCAGCTCCACACATCACAAGAGTAGCGTCCCTTGTTCTGCATCTGTTTCACATAATTAGTTGCCTTCTCTTTGTCCATATTCCCACATTCTGTGATAATTTTCTCTAATGTCTCATGTACATCTCTTGCCATGTTGCGAGCATCTCTAGTAAAAGAAAAAAAAAAAAAATAAGACCGACAAAACTTACCTATGGTATGTGCCACATTTTGTTTGCTACTGCTATTAGAGTGAATATACCATACATGTACATTGTATACTGAAAACTAAAGACACCAAAATTGGCATAAAAACAAAAGTGTAACTGTTTCAAAATGAAGTAAAGCTTATTGCCAGTGATAAAGCAACTATAACAGTCAATACAAACATACTGAGTGATCCTTACCCACACACGTATATATGACCACCCTGTTCTAACATTTTCCATGTCTCCTCCATATTCTGCCTGAGGATATGTTGCACATACAACTTTTCTGGTCCATCCCTGGAGAAGGCTAGGTGGAGGTGGGTGAGGGTGCCATCCTTGACATACTCCTCGATTTCATCCTCATAAAGGTAGTCTTGGTTCTTGTGTCGACATCCAAAGTACAGCACCGTGTCTCCAACTGGCTTGCCTGAAAAACAAAATTTTGAAGTTATCGCTTGAAAAACAAGTCAAAAACATTTATCAAAATCAAAATGAATCATTCTCCTTGTAAAAGTCTTTCATGGTTACCTTGTTTCTTCAAGAAGTTCCTTTCTTGTATAAATCCTCTGAAGGGAGCTAATCCTGTTCCTGGTCCGATCATTATGACTGGTGTGTTGGCTTTGAATGGAAGCCGGAACTGAGATTTCCTAACATAGATGGGCACCTTTGGCTTAAGTCCGTTTGTTGGTCTTTTGAATGCTAACCAATTGGTGGCCACACCTTTCATGGTACGGTTTGCCTTTGTTTTGTATTTGACAACAACAGCTGTTATGTGAATACTTGTAGGATTGACCTGAATAAAGAAGAAATGATATTTTTTAAATACAGCCACAAAATAGCAAGAAACAATACAGATAGAAAAAAATTTAAAGTGATGCATTAAATTGCCTTCATCTATAGCAACTAAGTGTATTTTTTTGGTTTTTGGTATTGACATTAAGTAAATCAAGAACTATACAATTCAGTGGTTTTTAACACATATCAAATGTATTTAAGGAAAGAATTCAATATTTATTAGTTTTATACGATATAAAATGGTTTGGGACAGTTTACTCTTTAAAAAACCACAAAGAGGTTTATAAAACAGTGTTAACTGTCCCAAACCATTTTATTTCGTATAAAACTAATTCATATTGAATCATCAAGACACATTTCAATATGAATTTCTTGTACAACTAATTATAAGCAATTTATTAAACATGAAATAATTATTGAATGAAACATTTGGTCACAGTGTATGTGCGGATCTAGAAGGGAAGGGAAGGGGTCCGAACCCCACATGAAAAATTATATTATTTTCATAATAAATTTATCAAAAATAGGCTTGGACCCCCCCGCCCCCTTCCTCAGCAAACATATCCCTCAAATCCCCCCCCCCCCCCGGCCCCCTGAAAAAAATTCTGGATCCCCTCATGTTCATTTTACATGTAATGAATATTTATCCAATATAAATTGAGATTTAAAGCGTCATACATAAATTCGTCTATAATATTTGCATTCCTAAATGGTAAAATCTACAATATGAATATATGTAAAGCAGTAAAATGAACCTAATTTAATTAAACATGAATTTCTTATTTTCCTCGATGGTACTTTATACAGCGGAAATACATCTGCCGATATTTGGATAGAAAAATCAAGGGCAGGTTAAAAATATATGAAAAGAGAAAGGAAAAGTAAATAGTATATGTTTTACAATTTTTTGTCAAATACAATTATTTGACAAACCAATATTATTAGCAATATTACATATATAGCAAATAACATATTTAAAATATACAGTTGAACTTCGATATCTCGAACACTGATATCTCGAATACAATGGATATGTCGAAGTGATTTGTAAGTCCCAACCACTTAATTTTTAAGTATTTTACCCTCGATATCTCGAATACTCGGATATCTCGAAGTTTTTAAACAGTCCCATCTAGTTCGAGATAACGAAGTTTGACTGTACTTACCTTGTATTCAAATAAGAATTGTAGTTTGAAGAAATTCATTTAACATCCGTAACGTTAACTTTCAATTTTGTGCCAATCATTTAAATGTTTTTATAAAACTGAACAATATCCTTTTATAGATATTTCAGGCATACATAAATTCGCTTTTGATAGGCAAATATATGCTTCTCAAATAAAAGTAATTATCATTGAAAGACTTTGAAATGGGTCGGTGTTGATAAGCAAATTTGCCTCAATTTCCATGCATGCTGCGCATTCAATATTTTTGCAGTTTTATAAAAATTGTCCTTGCTTTTCAAGATTTTAGTAATAAACTTCTTTATAAGATGAAATATATAAATAATTAGTTAATTTTCGGACTACTAATTTATTTATTGCTGAATAAAGCTCTGCTTTGATAAGATTAACATCCGTTAGTTACTGTGATTTCACCCCCCATGCAAAGAATCTGAGCTAGATTTACATGTATAAATACAACAGGTATGTGGGAATAATTTTCAGAAAAAGTATCACAGATTATGTTCTTTTGGAAAACCAAATTATCAAAACAATCCGGCAAATTTATTGTTATAGCAACGTAACCAGTGAAATGGAGTAGCAATTCTGAGAATGACTGTAAAGCTATGACAATGTAGCACCTTACAAAGTACGTACCTTTGGAGATGATGAAATGGAATAGTATCTAGCCTGTAACCTTGGTAACAGTTCACACAAATGATCTATGGGCGGTTTCACTGATGGTAGATCCTCAAGGATAGCAGTAATGTTCCTTCTGTCTTTAACCACCCAATCACTATACAGAGTCTGCAAGAATAATTTCACACATACTATCTTACAGTTTCATGGACATTGCATCTCAAGCTCTCTTAAAATTTTTAATATATATATTTAAAAGTTGTGTTTATGACATATTGTACATGAATACAAAATATAAATAGTTTATTTGCTTTATTTCGAACACTTTTTGTACCCTGAATATACAATTACGTGAACAGTGAAGAAAATGGGATGTTTGTCAAAGAGTAAATGCCCATTGGGTCTTATCATTCAAATCAAGACTACTGTAGGTGTTGTTGGGAGATGGCTAAGTTAGGCTGTGCCAGTCGTTCAATCCTATTTCTTTCCTAGAATAATGTTACAGTACTTTTTAAGTAAACTGTTGTTTAAACATTAACATTGGTTACCTTGCCCTCTGGAGTTGAAGAAGTCAGCTTGAGGAGGAAGTCTTTATCTTTTTGGTCCAGGGCATACTCAGCTAGCTCCCTCAGAATGTGGGTCCTGGGTGTGCTTGTGATATCCAGGTAGTGGGAGAAGGCAGTGCGGTAGGTGGTGGGGCACGGGAAGGGGTGCTTCTTACTGGCCTCCTCTGTAAAATTACCATAATCGTTTATCAGATATTTTAACCAATATATTACTTAACACTGTTGATATACCTTCATGTATATGTGTACTTATCACTTAAAAGATAAGTCTGTATAATTTTTCCCCCCTGCTTATTGCTCCCTATTAAGCTATTGCAGTAGAAGAAACTTGAAAAAAAAACCCATGTAACATTCTTTTGCTAGGTATAATCAATTTTGATATATAAAAACATACATCTTTTAATCAAAATGAGAGATTTGAAATCCTTTACAGTACTGTAAGTGTTATAAGATTCAGGTATCTGCACCCACCATCCAGATTAGTGAGGGTAAACATTTGATCCAGGTCCACTTCCAGTCTCTTCCCAATCAGGTCCACCAGTTCTGAGTCATTGACTGGGTACACGGCCACATGGTCCCCTGCCTCATACCTACAGAACCAAACAAAGCACTCTCTGGAATGACAAATTCTTGCAGCAACAAAGACCTGATTTATTGATGTAAAGAGATTTTTTACTTCTAACATCACCACATGGGTATTGCAGTAGAAAAGAAAGTACAAAACTGCAAAGTTTGTCTCCATATATACCAGTATATGAATATAAAACATGACAAAATTAAAAAAAATAAAATACCTCATCCATCAATAAAATAGAGACATGTACTTTTAATACAGTACATCATTATAAAACTTTTAGAATATACTGAGTATTACCTGATCTTTGATCCAGTGATGTCAAACTCAATATGCATACATGATCTGTCTCCACCCTTGTGAAGTTCTCTGTTTACATTCACAGGAGCCAAGAAAGGATTTTTAGCATCAAAGGGTCTGAAAACAAATTATCAAAAGAACCATTACGATATAGCTATTGAAGAAAACAAGCATCAGTTGTCACAGGAATTCAAGAACCAAACTTACGGTTTCTGGTTTCCAAATGATCCTAGTCTGGCTATTTCTCCTTTGTAGCATTTCTCTGCTGTCAGGTCATCATGTACAGTGAGGCTATACTGGCGAATGCTGAAACCAACAAAACGTATCATGTGGAGAGAAAGTCTTACAAACATGTACATATAATTCTAATCAGGTGAACAAGTTCAAATACCTGACTTGGTCCCCAGTTGCTTTCACTCCAAAGTGCTCGCAAATAGTTGGCCAGAACTTTTCTCTCCAAGTTATAAAGTCTTCCTCTATGCTGTAATTAAAATCAATCTAGTCAATGCGTGGCTTAGAACACTACACTGGACATACTTAATCACTGGACAGATACTTGCACATTATATTATAATCACAATATAATTGACAATCAACCCTTTATTATTCAATGACAGCTACAAGACTGGATCTGGGGGAAAAAATAGGCATTAAAGGGTTTTGAAAAATAACATATTACTGGTACATGTATTGGATATATACCAAGGTTAATATTTACATTGATACTAAAAAGAAATGTCTAAGAAAATTACATGTAAATAACACATCATGATGCAAAGAATCATTGCAATCATGTGTCTGATCTAATTAAAGACACACTACTTTAACTCTGCTCCGACACCTTTGCTAGTTTGTGGCTAATAGGGTGTTTAATGTCATAACAGGAAATGACCTGTAATGTTATGTGGCTTGACTTACAGTAGATATTAGAACTACTTGATAATAAACAATCAATGAGAGACATTGTGGCTAATATTATGTCACAACAGCAGAAGATCTGTTTTGTAATCTGACTTGAAAATCTAAGAAATTAGAACTATACTTGATGATAAACAACCCATGAGAAATGGAAGCACCATTAGCCAGATACACTAACGATGGTACTAACAAAGCATCTACATCAGCTGTACTTACTTTGCATCATCATCTCCAAGTCCTAACTCATAGATTCTTTCTGCTCCCAGTTCTTCTAGTCTTTTGTCTACATAGATACCCATAGCATTGTAATGTTCATAAGTCTTGTTTCCCAAACCAAACACCTGCAAAAGCAAAAAAAATCCTTTTGAAAAGATTTTTAAAAACTTAGGTTGTTTAGTGCTAAATTCTAGATACAGTCAAATCCAATCTCAACCTTGACTGGTCAAAGAAAACTCCAGATATAGAGGTTAAAATATAAAAAGAAACAGGGATTGGGAATTCCAGCTCATTTCAAGTCATACTGATGTTACATGTACCGGTATTCAAGATACTGGGGTATTAATGTACAGGATAGCAATTTCATTACTTTTGATCCCGGTAATACTTTTTATCTGGTTTAGGAATACTTTTACATGTACTTACAGCAAATTTAACCCCTGTTAGATCCGATTCTCCATTCTGCAGCCAGTTATAGAACTCCTGGGCATTGTCAGTGGGATCACCCTCTCCATATGTAGCCATGCAAAATATAGCCAGGGAATTCTCTATTTCTGGCAAATTACTCAAATTATCCTGCCGAAAAATTCAAAGACATTTTTTTTTCAAACTGCAAGAGATGATTTAAAGTCTATCATACAGCACATATTTGGTAAACAATCAACAATTAAAATACAAGATTTGTTCATTTACCAACCAATTCATCTGTAAGTTACTGTAATTCAGGGATTGGATTGAAATTGCTCTGAATAAACATAGACAATACCACTGATTAACAATAATCCAGCATTAGTGAAGACATTACCATTTCACACTCCTCTGGGTCGGCTACCATGCCCTTCATTCCGTATCCCTGAGCATCTTTTGCTAAGCGACCAGCAAACTCTTCCGCTGTTCCAGTTTGTGATCCATAAAAAACAATCACATTTCTCCCCTGAAGAAAGAAAAGAATTTGTTTCACCAGTTCCATAATCAAAACCGACTCAGGATGATAAACATAATGGTCTCTATGAATGTATGTAGCAGTTATGAGTACTCAAAAATCAAACACATATTATGACAGCCATATACTTACAGAGGATTTCATTTTGTTGATGAAACTGGGATCACTCATTCGCCCTTGAACAGGTCTAAAATCAAACAAAAGCAGATTCATAACAAATGGGAGTTTAAGCCAAACTTCAGAATACCACAATAATTTGAGAGCTAATGTACTGGTATCAAGTCATGGAATCCTCTTATTGTATTTAGATTTTGCTTTCAGAACCTCTGTGTTTTGTACTTTTGATCTTGACCACTGTAATGATAATAATCCTTAGTTCATTTACCTCCCTCCCCCCTCCACACACACACACACACACAAAACTCAAGAATGTAAAACTGGCATAAATGTTTTCTTAAGCACACAAAAATCTCTATAGAATCTATCATTTTTAACCAAGACATAATAATATGATTGTCTGAAATGATTTTATGATATTGATTTTTTAGTCACTCAGTCTGAATCAGATCACATACAAGAACTTTATAAAAAGGAAGTTGTGACAAAATGTGTTCGTTTACTGAATCATATCTGTAGGGAAGTCTCCATCAGATCATCACACGGTAAATCAGGAATTCTATTGATTAGCAATTGGATTTGAATTTCCAGCCTGCATGCAAACATAAAATACCAAGAATGTGACAGAATTCTCTGACTAGAATCACCTATAAATTTTTCATCAAAAAATGTTTAAATAAATTAGGTCTGTGTCTATTTCACCCTTTTTACGGGACAAAAACTGTTGAATTGCTTCAATCATTTGCTTTAATAGGGTACCAGTATTGAAAGAAAGTTCAGAGCCAGACAGGGAACAATGAGTATAATTAGATTTACTTCTCATTCAAGTATCATGTAAAAGTACAAGCTGGTTCCAATTAACTCCCACTCTAGTTTTCTAATTCACTTCAACAAAACTCCTGCAATTTTCTTATGTGAGTTCATTCAGTTCAAAGACAATTTCTCCACAAGATCACAGGCATATGGATATTAAAAAATTTATAGTAAGAATACAACTATATAGAAGAACTTGCTGTTACACAGATTTCTCTCAGTAATAACAAATAGACTGAAAAGAGATACAAATTGATTTACAAATTGTAGCCATTTTTCAGCAAAAAAAAACTAACCCCCCCCCCAATATTCACAAAGTCCTATGACATCAAGCAACTTGACCTTTCATCTCTAACAACGACTTTGACCCGTTACTTATATTGACCTCTGACCTTGACGTCTTAATTTTGTATAGTTAAAAAACAATTGACCAAGGCAAATATGGGAGGTCTCAACAAAGAAACAGACTGACTGACCAAAAACAATATACCCTCCCCCCCCCCAACCAAAGCACAAAAAGATATTTGTGAGGGGTAGAGCATGGTCAGAAGACAGAAAGACTTACTGAACTGTGAGCTTCTTAAAGGTGGGCTGCTCTTGCTTCTTGTTCTTGAAAAAGTACCAGTAGACACCCATGCCTGCCAGGACAGACAGAATGAAGAAGTCAAGGGCAGAGAAGAGACCTTCCTCCTCCAAAGGTACCTCCGAGGCTGGACCGTCAGAACTCATGACTCAGGTGTATGGTGTCCTCAATGGTCGGTTATTCAACTACTGCAAGGATAGTCAATTACTTGTAACTTGGTGTTTGGGGTACTCTAAAAAATAGAAAGGTAAATTTCTGATTTCAGAGAGTAGATATCAGAAATAAACATGATATTTATAATAAGCAATCTGTAAGAAAATAAGTACAGAGTTTTCAGTCTCTGGATATTTATTTATCAATTGGCCCTCAGCGACTCAATTCCCTCTGCTTTTATACTGAATGAATTTTAAAGAAATTTCCATCATTTTTCCTATTTTAAAATATGATATTATGTAAATCCACTTAAATTCAGGAAATAACTTTTGTCTTGTAAATAATGAAGAAGTTAGTGAAACAGCTTTTTCATACAGAGATTTAATTCACATCCTGTGTTTTACTTTTGAATAGACAAACATTACTTCATGATTAACAAAGCAGTACTCAGAAACGCACACACATTTATCGCGTTACTTTAGTTCAGTTAGACAATAGGGTAAACACAGCAACTTCCTTCTGTACCCCCAGATTCCTGTACATTCTGTATATACATCACTTCAATACAAGTGATGTCATTTATCAACAGGACCCAGTACACCGTGGCTTTCATTCCTAGTAATTTTGATCTTGTACCATAGTCAATAAAGGTATTACTGGTAGATGGTTTGATTATTAAGTCATATCTTAATTATCTTAGGACAGATTTTTTTGGTCACTTATTTTTAGCTAACCTTTCGAATTAATTTGTTTTGTACTAACGATTAAATAAAAACCATGTACATGTACTTAAATTTCAAGATGTATAAAACCTGTACTTGAAAATATTACCTAATAAATTCCTCCACCCACAATATGAAAAATACAATTAAATTTTGAATTGAAAATACCAGTTTTCCCCACCCACACTGTTAGCAAAGTGACATTTTGTTTTGCTGACTCCACATATATCTTTATTTAAAATTTTGACAAAATACAGAAATTCTGCACCTGAATTTGTTAAGTTTCCTTGAAAACTTATCATAACAATGCATTAAATTAATGCAACTTAATCTAAAATTCTAGTAAATTGATATTATACAACAGGATAATAAATTAATTGATATTAAACTACCAAGTACTGAGTAGTGACAGGAATTGAAGACCTAATTTTGTTATTTATGGAACAAAATTATCAATTAAATGTTGATCAGTCTATTTTTTGCTGTTTATAGTATTTTTTTAGAGTTATCAAACATTGCTAAGGATTGCCAGCATTGTTTAACCTTAATTAATACTTTTATTAGAGCCATGAAGCTATCATAATGTCTAGGACAACGCTTATGTACCAAAAATACACCATAAAACTAAAATTCTGTAAATAATAGTTTAGAAAGGATTGCTAATACCATTTACAAATTGCTTAGAATTTGATATGAAGAGGTCAGTTATCGTAAATTCTCAACAGAAAACAGCTGAATTAAATTTTTAGCTGCCTATTTATTAAAAATAGCCAAAGATCTCTAGTAAAGGAAAATTACCAATAAATTTTGCTCACTAAAACTTACCCATATGGATAGTTTGAAAGTTAGTTTGTTCACACTTGAGTGAAAATATCAATGAAAAGGCCAGTATACTTTCAAAAAAAAAACATGACATGGTCTTTTAAAAGTCAAACTTGTGATAAATAAGGATAAACAATAGGCCCAAAGGCCACATTGCTCACCTGTGCAACAATAGCCATAACTCTGATCAAATCATTTTCATGGTATCAAATACAAATTATCTTGACAAGACAGATAGATGGACACTGGACCAAAAAGAGATCAGAAATGGTCACTTAAGCTTTCAGCTCAGGTGAGCTAAAAACCACAATGTACCAGTGTGGAGGTGCACACATGGTATGGCTATGACTTATATGACAAGTCCTACTAGCTGTACTTATACATGTACTTTCAGATTAACAGACGGATAAATGATTTGCCAGATCATGTAATAATTAGACATTTCTTGAGCTGACAATGGGGATTTACAGAGTAGCCTCTATGAGTCTGATTTCAGTGGTAGCGGTGCAGAGTGTTTAGTGTGCACTAAGTCAAAAGCTATGAACCTCCAGCATGCTAAGTATAATGCAATGATTAACTCACTGCATTTTAAACAGAAATTTCAGATGAAGTTCCAGATGTCTCACTTTATTAGTCAGCCCAAGGGCTGACTAATTAAGTTAGGATGAATCTCCAATTGCGCTTGCGTAAATTGGAATTCTGGGAAGGAATTTGACAGTCCGTGTTGGAGAAATTCGGAGAAGTTATGAAACTGATCAGTTTCTAGGTCAAACTGCGCATCGTTGTATTGGAAAATTGTCCAAGAGTATCGTCCCCAGTCATGGTTCCAAGTCCCCATGTAAATCCTCCCAGCTTTCTTAGCAGGAGTAGAGAGTGTGTATGTGTGTGTGTGTGTGTGTGTGTGTGTATATATATATATATATATAATTATATATATATATATATATATATATATATATGAAAAAAGAAAAAAAGGCAATATATAAATAGTGCCTGTTTGGGAGGGTAACCGTTGAAATTGACACCCCGAGAAAACCACTGTCAACCGACGCAAAGCGGAGGTTGACAATGGTTTTCGAGGGGTGTCAATTTCAACGGTTACCCTCCCAAACAGGCACTATTTATTTTATTATACTGAATGTCTTACTTTTAGAGAAAATTTTATTGCTTTTATATAGAAATGACGTGAATTTAACGGCGAACCGTACGCGCATAATTTACGCGCATGTAACAATTCGTTCTATCGGCCCGTTGCCAAGCGTGTTGCTAACGCTGAGGGTAAGGGAACGGATTGTCAACTGCGTCTAAACCAATCAGATTTCAGTATTTAACATGAAAGTATAATAACACTAATTGTAAAACGTTAGCGCTTTCATTTCGTATCTTCAGACGTTTTAGTCTGAAACCACTGCAAATATATATATAATTATATATATATATATATATATATATATATATATATATATATATATATATATATATATATATTTGCAGTGGTTTAAGACCGGTTCATGAAATTCAGAAAGCAATCTTTGCAAAGTTACTACTTGAATTAATAAATAAATGTGCAGTCATACACTGATGTACGCCCTACAAGCTTGTCCTTACTTATTGCCTTATAAAATAAAGGTACTAACTAAATGTACACCCATATATTGATCTGGAAACTGTAAATTTTGCATTTTAAAACAATGTGAATTCACATTTGTTTTAAAATTAATATTCTGCTGGCTGACTTTCTTAGTTTTTTAAAAAGCTAATCTTCCAATCATACAAGGATAACTGTCCGTGTATCAGTCATCACAATCACAGCTACGATCAAGCTTCGACAATACTCGGTCAACTGAGGGATGAGCTTTGATGGAAGAAGTAGCTATGTATTGCACCCTGTGAACATAATTCACTTAACAATTTAGTATTGTTTGTAATTACTTTGCTTTTATATCAAATAAATAAATAAATAGCAAAACCTTATCATTCTAAAGTTCATTAAAGACAGAAAATATTCAATAAATTTATCCCCAATGTTTAGTTGTTTTTTTTAAACAATGTAAAATAAATACATGTATACATAAAAATTGAAAGGTTTGAATTTTAACAGAAAGTGCTAAAGTAACAAGTAACTTAAAAATAAATTCATTATTTTATCAAATTTACCTGGTATATAGAACAGAACAGATAATTTATTTCTAATTCAGAGTCCAGAACAGACAAGTACATGACATATTATTATAATTGTAAGAGAAAGACATGCCAATGAATAGTATAAAAATTATTAAAGTATAACAATCATAGCAAATGACAATGTTAATTTCAAAATATTTCACTTAAAAAGGAGTACTATAGCATGTTATCATGTTATAAATTTGCCCACAAGATTAAGAATTTCCTTGTCTTCAATATTGAGTAACCAAAAAAGTTTTTGTTCATTATCTAAAGCTGAAAATTTTGGAAATTTGCTTTTAATTAACTGAAATATTTCTTTTCTTTGGTGATCATATTTTTCACATGTAATCAAAAAATGAGTTTCATCATCTATACTGTTAGAATTACATCTATTACACAATCGATCTTCACTAGAGATGTTGGTAAATCTTCCTACTTCAATTTGCAATATGTGACAGGAAATTCTTAATTCACATAGAGATTTTCTTTGATCAAAATTTTTAACTATTGATATGACATAATGTTAAGCATGTGTGCATGCATGAGATGATCTGACCAAATGGCAATATATTTCTAAAATCTTAAAGTTTAGCTCCTTTATATTAGTTATATAAAACAATGATATAATAAGATGGAATAAACTTTTATTTCCTTTATCAAGGTAACTCATTACTTTATATGTAAGGTCAAAGTTCAATAACTAGAATAAATTTACCAGAAAAGTTACCAGTAACTTGTACTGCGGTAGATTAATATCGAATAAGCAATACGTCCCCGTGTAGTGGTCAACGGCCCTAAGGCATTTTCTAGTCACAATTCATCGCCTTTGAGCGTGAATAGTGTACATACACAGGTCAGCAGGTAGTATATTTCATAACCCAGGCCACTTTACCATTGACCACTACAGACTATAAATAATCTGTGAACGTCAATGTCGATGAACTTTGGATAAAAAAAACCTTAAAAGTTTCCGCATAATCTTTACCTTATTCTTTAATTTCTGAATCCGGCTCCGGTCACCTACCGATCTGTTGCAATCATCATTTATCACTGAGTTGAGACACGGTTAAAAGTACTTGTAGTTGACGTCACCAATAAATGTGTATAGTGTGTTCGGTACAAATCGACTAATTCCGTGTATCTTCTAGGGAGTAGTCATTGCAACTTAAAACACGTCAAAACCACCAGGAAGGGGGAGGGGGGGTAGGTGTGTTTTACTTTGGGGTGGGGTGGGGGTAAGGATGAGCCCCAAATCCGCCTGTATTCGCTAATTTTACTCCTTCGGCACACCTCGGCCGATTCTTTGATGTAGGTTACGGAATCGACCGAAGTTTACCGAATGTAATTTTACTAACGTGTTATGTATAACGTTAACGTTACATATCACACCTCGAAAAAGTCACTCAAATTAACATTAAATTATTTGATTATGAATGATATAATGATAAATAAACTGTACATATATCAAATAAGCGAAAACTTTGCAAATTGAGGATAAAAATGAATATTAAAAAAATTCGATTCAACAAAAGTTCCTCCGGGATTTGAACTCGGGATGTTCGGATCACAAGCCCAACAAAATGTCGTTTGTTAAGAGGACAGCCATTTTGTGACGATGTGTTATTCGACCTTAAAAAAATTAGATTTAGGGGTGGGGGGGTGTCCGGAATATATAGAACTGCGTTATTGCGATAGCTCTGCATTTATGCCAAAATCTTTGAATATTGATTTTCAATTGCAAATTTTAGGTTCGAATGGGTCTAGACCCGATCCTAAAGCATTTTGATTTAAAAGATGTTTTTTCATTCATTTTTAATTTTGATTTATTAAAGTGGAGACTGGGAAGTCTAGACCCATAATGGGCAAAACTTGTCAGTGGTTTTCATTAAAAAAAAGTTTATCACTTAACTTGACTTATTTTAATATTATTTACTAGCCATGTAATCAGCTGGTAATGTGTCAACGTATAGCTCAGTGTGGTATGAAAAGGCGTAAACAAGTCGAAGACACTCCGCAGCTGAGCCGGAAGTTGCTCGAATCATAGCGAGTGTCAGTTCATCTTATTTCTGCGCTCTTATGAAAAACCTTTTAAATTTTTTTATGATAGTTATATTTTAGAAAATATTTAACCCTTAGATAACGGCACAAAATAAAGAATGTTCACGCCTCGCAGTGCACATAATGTCACATACAATTTATATGTATTAGACATGTATATATTAATTAACGTTACTGTCGTACGTGCATGCGCGGATCCAGAAAATTTTTCCAGGGGGGGGGGGTCCGAAGGATAATTGTGTTTGCCAGGGGGGTCCGAGGCATATTTTCGATAATTTTACTATGTAAATTTAATAAATTTTCATTTTCCAGGGGGGGGGGGGTGGGACCCCCCCCCCCGACCCCCCCTCTAGATCCGCGCATGACGTGTTTACAGAATGAATTAAAGCACGTTGTTGACTCTAACAAAGTATACATGCCAAAAATGAATATTTTTACTACTATATAAAAATCGTTCGTCTTCATTGCTCCAAGTGGGGGATATTTAAAGCCTTTTGTCATGATTCCCATGTCCTCAGTTTCAGTTTGCAAATCACCATGTGCATCGGCAACCCGTTTTTATTACAATAGAAAAGAAAACTTCAACATAACTGATATCCTTACCTGCTTACGGGGATGATTTTATTTTAAGTATGTTTTATGTATGTTAATTGTTTGTTGTATTCATGACTATATTATGCCATTGTAATCATGTAATGATGGTGCTGTCAATAAAAGGAAAAAGTGATAATTGAATTAATAACTTCTCCCAGTGCATATAGCGCCATCTTCCGATTTATTAAGGGAAGTAACTATACAGGATACAAGCAAAATCATGTCGGCTATCAAGACACTCAATCCTAAAGCTGAAGTTGCTAGGGCTTCGCAGGCGCTTGCTGTGAATATAAGCGCTGCTAAAGGGCTTCAAGATGTCTTAAAATCAAATCTAGGACCAAAGGGGACCCTTAAAATGTAAGTGTTAGAATAACTTAGAAAGTATATACAAATGGAAACCGAACGTTCCAGAACACGTGTTTCATGTTGTGATTTGTTATTTCGGTAACTAATCATATTATTTAGCATTCATACTTTTCTGTTATATATATAATTTTAAAATAATGACCTTCGTCCTTATGGCAGCATTTCTATTATCTTACAGTTTAATATTTTCAACTACTGGTTTGCTAATTTTTCTTATTTCTGTTGAGATTGTAATAGGATTGCAAGCAGGTTGGGCACTACCCATCGTTAGTCCAAAATATTGAAATAGATAAAAAAATAGCCAGGAAAACGTCAGATATATCGGTCTTCCCACCGTGTGATGTTTTGATTTCCATTTGGTGTTTGGTGTTTGGTACCCTTATATCACCTATCATGCAGAATTCATTCTTTTTTCAACTTGTAAATGTATATCATTTTTCGGACAAAAAAATTAATTTTTACCATTGTGGCAAGAACTCTGAGGTGCAGCAGATCTGTAGCAGATCCATTGGAAAATTTGGGTTGACATGCTGGCATACAACCAAATTTTGCCAAGGATCATTTCTCGAAAGTGCATTGTTATGTCATTTTTCGTATATAATCTAATGTGTTGATATAATGATGTAACAATGCACCTGCAAAAAATGGTCCTTTGCAAGAATTGGTCGTTTGCCGGCAGAGCTCAGCGTTTCACATAAAAAAAACTTGCAATTGATGGCTCACAAAAACTTATGGATTTACTAAATGTCTCTTGAATAAAATCTTCTTTACCATGGACTTGTCATACATGTTAACCTCCAGTGATGAAAAATAGGTAGAATTTGAACTGAAAAGCGGTAGGATCGTGCACGGCCCTTTTCACATATATTTCAAAGCACAGATTTTTATGTATTACATATGTAGTAAGGGTTTCTGATAAGTAATTAACAATATCAACTAAAATATAAAAGACTTTTGAAATTTAGTAATATTAATACAAGCAATAAAAATGTTTGCATGCATTTACCATTATTATTGATTACTGGTAGGCTATTTATTTATTTTTTTTTTTTTTTTTTTTTTTTTTATGAGGAAAAATATTTGAGTGCAGAGACTTTTGCAATTGCCTAGTTCAGAAAAATATGTTAAGTTGCCAAAATTTAACATACAGGAGAAGTAAGAACTAGTAGGAAAATCGTATATTCTTTTTCAATATCAAAACAATGTTTACATGCTTATTACAAATTATGCAGCATTCAGTAAACTGCAAGTCAAGTATACTGTTATGGCCAAGTTAAAAGATTTATTCAGTCATCGTTAAAGCCACGTGTGGAATTGCAAAGCTTCTTTCTCCTTTGCAAGGATAATATCGACATGTCTTGTAACTAATGTAATCACGGGAAGTGGCTTCTTTCACCGTTCAATGTAAAACACATGCTTGAAAACTTGTCATTCAAGAGCTTTAATAAAGCGTTTGTGTGCCTCTGATTCAAAGTCACGCGCTAATTTCAAACCCGACAAGATTTTTTTACCACAATGGCTTCCAAAATGGCTATCTATCAAAACATGGAATGTATTTTGAAATTTTGAAGAAAAGCTGTAGATTTTTTTATAAAACCGGCAGGCGGTAGACAGACTTCCGCGTAAATCGGTAGAGTTAACATGTATGGACTTGTTGATGCTGTTTATTTAAAGTTTCTTATTTGAGAATATTATGTTTATAGGTTGGTGTCCGGATCGGGGGACATCAAATTGACAAAGGATGGGAATGTTCTTCTTCATGAAATGGTGTGTATACTTCAGAGAGCCTCATGAGTGAAATTTGTTGGTGTCTGACAATTGAAATGTGAAAGTACATGTATGTTAAAGAGTAACAAGCATTAAATTAATATTGTAATGGGTATTCATCAACTTCGACTGCAATACATTTATTGGCAAGTACCGGGTATTATGGAATTAACTTATATGGTACTATATTGATTAGAGTTTAATGTACTTATTTTATCGATATACTCTTTTGTTTATCAGCAAATCCAGCATCCAACAGCATCTCTGATTGCACGTGTAGCCACTGCACAGGACGATATCACAGGAGATGGAACAACATCAAATGTTCTGATTATTGGAGAGCTGCTGAAGCAGGCAGATCTGTATATCTCTGAGGTATTCAATCATCGTGCTTATCTGAATTTAACCTTTGAAATAAATACTTGGGAAGGAGGATTGATAGTTAAGGCATCCTACCAAAATGTTATAGAAATATGAAATATGTTAAACGTCCATTTTTTGCTAGCATTTTCCTTTATAACTATGTATGTATACCTCTAATGATTTGTATTTACATGTATGTTTATTCTATTTATATATATATATGTTCCTCTTGTACCAAATTATTTGGTTCGAGTTCATATTTTTTTGTTTTTGTATTTTTTAGGGACTTCATCCTCGCTTAATTACGGAAGGATTTGACTTGGCAAAGGCAAAGGCACTAGAGGTATAAGGTTACACTGCACTTTCACATTTTGTTGACTATTATTCTTTTCTGTGGAGAGTTTGTATTGAAACCTGATGTCTGTGATGTACATGCAGGTTTTGGAGGAGTGTAAAGTGTCTCGGGAGATAGACAGAGAGACCCTTATACAGGTGGCCAGGACATCCCTCAGGACTAAGGTCCACACTGAACTTGCTGATCTGCTGACTGAGGTAGGTTTTTGAAACCCTACCAATATATGCACCAGTGGCAATGCTTGGTAGTTTAGAGGAAAATTTTCCAGGAAAAGGTGGGGGGGGGCATAAAAATTGGTTCCTATGTGCATCGTTACTTTTCTATATTTCAAAGCAGTGCAAGGCTACAAAATTATGTTTTTTTATCTGGTGTATATATTTACTAATTACAAACAGGACACATGCATATTTGTTTAGCCAGATGACATTAATGTTCCTTTGAATGTTCATGCATGATAATTTATCTGCTTCTAAATTTGCTGATAAGTACATCTTTGAATATCAAAGGAAGTTGTTGATGCAGTATTGGCCATCAGACAAGGTAATGAACCAGTTGATCTGCACATGGTGGAAATCATGGAGATGATGCACAAGACTGACATGGACACAGTGTGAGTCAACAATGTAACTGTTCAGCTGAAATAATTTAAAGTCGGTTATTTTCACAAATTTAATTAAGGAATTATTTGAATCAACATTTGACAGGTTGGTGAAGGGTATTGTGATGGATCATGGAGCCCGACATCCTGACATGAAGAAGAGATCCGAGAATTGTTACGTTCTCACTTGTAATGTCTCATTGGAGTATGAGAAAACGTAAGTATAATAATAAAGGACTTGCTGATGGAAGTCTAAGATAACAATGCCAGGTTTAATTTGAGATATTGATACAGCAGTTAGAGGATGAGACTGTGGTCAAACTGGGCAAATGAGTAGAGAGTGATAGGGTTTCTTCTTTTTAAACCAAAAAAAAATACAAGAAAAGAAAGGTTATACCCATTTACTTAATTACATTAATTAGTGTGATAGCAGTGCGAAGAAAATAAACATTAAATTTCTTGACCTTAAATGTATGTGGTAAAGAATGAAGGTTCAGCATTTTGATTTAGTTACAGGGTATATAAAAAACTGTCATGCTTAGCTCAAGATTATGAGTAGCACCACTAGCATGAATACAGACATATGTCAGCTAGGTCAATGCAAACTTTTATGGACTTCTTTAGAATTCAATGTTCTCTAAAAGTGACTTTTTTTCAGTGAAGTCAACTCTGGATTTTTCTATAAGAGTGCTGCAGAGAGAGAGAAGCTGGTTCAAGCTGAGAGAGAATTCATTGATGAACGTGTGAGAAAAATCATAGCTCTGAAGAAGCAGGTCTGTGAAGGCAACAACAAGAGCTTCTACGTTGTCAACCAGAAGGTAGGAACTCTTTCTCTCTGTATAGAGATACCACAAAAAGTATAATAGTAATAAAATTACTTTTACTGTCGAACACAGCAGACAATAACATACATGTTTTATTTCAGGGCATTGATCCTATGTCTTTGGACATGTTGGCTAAAGAGGGCATTGTTGGACTGAGAAGAGCAAAGAGAAGAAATATGGAGAGGTATGGTTTGAAGGGAAAAATACCCACAAATAATAATTATATTATTGTGAAGAATTCAAACGATAGCATCTGCGAAGACTAGATTTTAAGTTAAAGGTTATGTGGAGTTGATTTTTAGAGAATGGTAATGTCTAAGTTTTTTATCATCACACAGATTGACTCTAGCCTGTGGAGGAACGGCAATGAACTCAGTAGATGACCTAACCCCTGAGTGCCTGGGATATGCTGGTCTCATCTATGAAAGTGTTTTGGTAAGATATCAAATTTTAAGCAGCTCCTTTCTTTTCCATTTTAATCCTGTTTTCATATTTCATAATCTACAAATAGATCCGATTATGCATGATAATGAACCTATTGAAAATGCAATGTTCTTGTTTTACAGGGAGAAGATAAGTTTACTTTTATCGAGCAGTGCAAGAACCCATTGTCAGTTACTCTGTTGGTGAAAGGCCCCAACAAGCACACTGTGACCCAAATCAAAGATGCTATCAGGGATGGCCTTAGGGCTGTCAAAAATGCCATTGAAGACAGTAAGTTATAATGGAAAAATGTGTTTGACCTTGAAATTTACCCCCCTAAAAAGATTATTTCAGTAGTGAAATGTACCATGTAATTTAAAGATTGTGTGCTGCCTGGCGCTGGAGCATTTGAGATAGCTGCCTACCAAGAACTGATGAAGTACAAAAATGAAGTGAAGGGCAGAGCTAGACTTGGTTGGTACACTTACTGAATTTATTTAATAGTGCATGATTTCTAGATATAAGATCAAAGCATTAACATATTGGAATATTTTCTCTCTCATCTCAGGTGTCCAGGCATATGCTGATGCTTTGCTGGTTATCATAAAGACCTTGGCTCATAACTCAGGTCTAGATGCCCAGGAATCTATTGTCAAATTACAAGAGGAATACACAAGTCCAAAGCAAGCTGTTGGTCTAGATATCAAAACAGGTTTGTTTTTAAGACTTCCCTAGTTTTAAGTGTATGAATGAAAGAGTACCGGTATATAGCATAAAGAAATATTGTTTCCTTATATGTTTACAATTGATGACATTTATGTTATAGGTATGTTTTTAGTATTTGTATCCATTCAGTTGTATTTTTTGCAGGGGAAGCTATTTTACCAATAGATGTAGGAATTCTAGACAACTTTCGGGTCAAAAGACAACTTCTTCACTCTTGGTTAGTTCTTTTAAATATACAGTGTATAAGAATTTAAATCTGTTTCATTGCTTGCTTAGAACCATTTTAACAAGAGCTTGGACTTTGGGTAGTTGAGTCAAACAGCATTGTGACGTAGGCCTGTCTATTTCATTGTTGGCCACTCAGCCATTGCTCTTTGAAATCAACAAGATTTGTCTGGTATTTGAGCTAAGACTACGCAATCTGTGTATATTTCACTTCAAACCAGCGTCATTTTTACTTGTTTTGACGCAGGAAAATGATAGTTACATCCTACCGAAAGTCCAAGGTCTTGTTAAAATGGTTCTATCATTGAATGACATTAAATACCTAATTAATTAAATTTCATGTATTAATTTCTACCAGGTAATTAGATATCTTGATATTGACTTTGGAAAGGGTTGGCATAATGAAAATATATTACAGTAATCTTGATTTGCATTATTTTGCTACAATATTTTCATGTTTGTCTTTGTTTTACAGTACTGTTATTGCCACAAATCTTCTACTGGTGGATGAAATTATGCGAGCAGGAATGACCTCATTGAAAGGATAGCATAGAACCTCATTATCTCTGTAGACATTAATTTAACCTGAAATCCTGTGAAAGTGAACAAACCATATTTTCCCTGTCATTAAATATTTGAAAGAAAAAAACAGTTTTGTTGTGTTTTAATTGGAAATAAAAATGTGGGATTTTTAAACAAGGTTCAACACTAGAATTGCCAGTATGAAAAATTGCACAATTCTCATTTTCAAGGAAGGGGCAGGAGGCAAAAATCTCCATTTTGGTATCAAAGGATATATTGAATCTTACAAATGAAAATTGGCAAAAATGATTTTTATTCAAAACAAAAAGGAAATATTCTTCAGAGTAATTTGCCTATCACTGGCGGTGGAAGGTGGGAGCTCAAAAACAAACACAACTATTATGATTTGTAGAAATTGAAATAATGTTGGGTGTTTCAAGAAATGCAAAGTGTACTACTTTTTATTGGAGACACTAGAAGAATGCTTGAGTGTGGCCTTGTAGGGAGTAGGATGTGGATGTTGGCCTAGATAGTTCAATGGTAGCTAGAGCATCTGCCCACGAACATGATGTGATAATGAACAATAACATACATGTAGGATAAATGTCATCAATTGTATAAACCTCTACTGTGACAGCATTTCTTTGGAAGCCGTTAAAAACAAACCAATTCTGATATTCAGACCAACAGCTTGCTTTTGACTTGTGTATTCCTCTTGTAATTTGACAATTCCTGGGGAATAAAATATCTATTTGAATTAAATTTTCATGTATTTCTAATTAGATTAAGAATCTTATTATACATGTATTGACTTTGGAAATGATTAACACACACACGCACTGATTTCAAGTCTTAAACAAAAAATTAATCACTTTTAATTCGTTTTCCCCGTTTATTAGCATTTCAGATATCAATACCCGCTAACCTAATCCGGATTTTGTTAATTTACTTATGGGTTTCTCATTTAGAGATACTACTTCCGGAAAGAAAAATGGCGACATAAAATATCTAAAAAAAATGTCAGGACGTCCTCCAAATGAGAGGTAATATTCAACACAAAAGCAATATAAACAAAATACTTGCAGTGCATAAATTATCTTGAAGGTGTGGAAATTATATATGCGATAATATGTAAACGGTGTGACCGTTGGACCGAGCGCAGATTTAACACAGTGCAGTTTGATTTTTGTAGAACAAAATTTATTTGAAACGCTCACAGTAGGATCCGCCTGGTTGCCTACTCAAATCATTAGCCAAAGTTAAACTAAACGTTGCGTGCTCAGTCTACATTATGACGTCATGTTTCATACGTAAAACGTACAAGTTTTGTCTTCGGAAATAGCCGAAGAGAATTCTGTGATTCCGATTTTTTTTTTTTAATTTCTTCTTTCATTGTTAATCAGTTTAATTCATATGTTAACTACCGGTAATAAAATTGAATACTTTATTCAGTATCTAAAAGATCAGTTCCTTGGTGTTAATGTTTTTATTTTCCATCTGATAATTTGATAAGACATACGTAGAACTATAGTCGTGTTTCTTGATTGAAGCACCATTGAAACTTATCTGGTTTCCACTTTTTATTCTTTTAATTTAAATTACCTTCTATTAAAACATTGGAAAGTTTTTAATCGAGTTTAAGGGCAATAAACATCGATAAGTGCCAGTCAATCATTGATCGAACTAACTTTTAAAAACATAATGGCGGCCAATATGGCGGCGCCCAGGGCTGGAAGAAAATTTTTTAGCCCATAGTACCCCTGATTCAACTCTCACTTTTCACTGATTTTCTTATATATACGTGTTACCATTAATCTTCGCTTCGCCTGCCTCTCGCTGCGCTCGGTATTATATTTAGAAAACATAAACAAAGGAGCATTCATTTCAATGAATATTTAAATGAATTATTTCATATTCAATGATATACTGGTTATTGAGTTTCGCTACTTGACAGCTATGAGATTGTTTCTGTACTCTTTATCACGTGGTTTTTGTTATTATGCTTTCATATCAATATTCAAGTGCTGTGACCATGAAATGATGAAAGAAACTAGCTGCTGAAAAATTCGGATGGACGACCTGGGAGCTACAGTGCCTTCCATAGTAAAAATCTGCAATTTACAGCGCACTAAAAATTGCGCTAGTTTTGGACTCATTAACCATATTTCCGAACACAATCATTACAAATATTTAATTCCAAAAAATTCCCGGACATTTTACTACAGATATGAACACTTTACTTGCCTCTGATATTCTTTTAAACACCATCACCAACCCCATAAAGTGAAGTGGTGCAGTTTATTTATTTACATGTAAAAATGGCGACTCTTGATCTCGACGTAAATTTAACATTCTTCAATGTCTGAGGTCGGATAACGCGTTTAAGACAAAGTTTGAGGCAAGTAAAGTACCAATATCAGTAGTAAATTGACTGAAGAATATAATGGTACTAAATTTTTCCACAGAACTTGTGTGAAATTAAGATTAATTATTCTGAAACTAGCGCAAATTTTTGTGCGCCGTAAATTACAGATTTTTACTATGGGAGGCACTGTAGCTCCTGGTCATTTTTTACTGGTATATTGAACCTATGTAAACAAAAACAGGGCACGAGCCTTGTTTACATGACAAAGAATTGTTCATAATGTTCATTATGTTAAATTGTGAAATTCACTACCCAGGCAATGGGGCAGAAGATGAGACTTTTTATTGGGGGAGGGGGTGTGTATGTGATAAATATGGCCATATACATGTATTGAACATGTATTTTTAGCTCACCTGAGCTGAAAGCTCAAGTGAGCTTTTCTGATCACCCGTTGTCCGTCGTCCGTCTGTCTGTCCGTCCGTCTGTCCGTCCATCTGTAAACTTTTTACATTTTGAACTTCTTCTCTAAAGCCACTTGGCCAAATTCAACCAAATTTGGCAAAAAGTATCCTTATAAGAAGGTGAATATAAATTGCAGAAATGAAAGGCTGATCTTTATTCAAAACGGAGAAAACCTCGAAACTGTAAAAAAGGGGGGTGCATTTTTAAAAATCTTCTTCTTAAGAACTACTGAGTCAAATTCAACATAATTTAGCAAAAATAATCCTTATGGAAAGGAAAATATAAATTGCAAAAATTATGATCTAATTCAGTTTCAAATTTGAGTAATTTACGTAACTAATATTAAAGAAATAATAGCTGTCAATCAGTTTATAACTTCGGGTTCGGTATTCCATACCTCGAAAACGAAAGTTCTTTTGTTTGCAGCAGCCATTTTGAATGCATGACACACGGGTTGACAAAGATGAATTTGCTGGTTGTGCAACACTTTACGTGCGAAGAGAATATTTAAAACATGCAACATAGATTTGTGCCGATTTTGTGAAGTAAATTGAGGTTAAATATTTCAATGCGTTGACATTTGCACTTACAACATATTATAAAATACTATACATTTTATTTGTAATTCGGTACGATCTCTACGGAATGGTTAATTAATTAATGCAACGTGTTTTGTTAAGATGCTCAGCATTTTCAGTATAAACGGAGATTGTTTTCGCTGCTAGAAATATATAGGTATATATGTGATGAAAAAAAATTGTGATCTTTCTTTGTTTTAGTGCACGTTTCTTCTGTTTTAATTGTTTACAATTTTCTATTTACTTTCCATATTCGAGTGTCAAGCTTCGAATTATAAGCAAGATACAGAGCTTTGCTCACAATTTTCTGTTTGCACACAGAGCTGATGCCTTGCTTTTGTTCTCTTACATTTTTTATGCTGAATAGGAAATATCAAGTTTAAAAATCTAAAGTTGAATGTAATAAACTCATTTGAACAAAAAAATTGACACAAACCTAGCAGAATTGCGAGCTCTATATCTTGCTTATAATTTTATGATTGACGCTGAAATTTTGATTGATCACTGGAAATTTCTATCTAAACGTTAAATACTTGTACAAAAAAATTAAAAGAAGATATGCTGTAACTACTTTCTTGGGCCCCCTCTTAATACGATGTATTATATGAAATCTACACTAACCTTGATGGTTTTCAGACACAAATATAAACAATCGCTTTAAAACATTTTCCATATTTATGACGGATAAATGTATTATTGCTTTTAAGACAATATTACAGCGGAAAATCATATTGGTTTGTAGTTTTGAATAAAAATGAAAATAATGGGTGGGCCGTGGTAAAATAGAGTGATATGCCTGTCAATACATTGCAGTGGTGTCTGAAGCAAATTGAAAATGGATGGGGGAGGCTAGACTTTATCAGAAATCTTGAAAAGCAAAAAAAAAAAAGAAATGATTTTGAGTATGGCTATGTCAACTTTGCAAAAAAAAGGGGGGGCCTAGCCCCCACCCACCCCGTTCCGACGCCTGTGCATAGATTATAATAGCTCTTTAACATTTCACGGGACACCATTTTTCATTCAAGTGTATTCATCGATAAAGTGAGTAAGGTTATAAAACATCGCATGAATTCACGCCAGGTAAACAACACTCGTTTATAATGCGGAAGACCAATCAAATTTTTGAATTTTTTTTTTTAATTTGAGCGTGATTTCTGCGGCGAACTGTACGCGCATGTAACAATTAGTTGTGTTACCCGTTGCCAAGTGTGTTGCTAACGCTGAGGTTAATAGAACGGATTATCAACTGTGTCTAAACCGATCAGATCAGAATCAGATTTCAGTATTTAACATGAAAGTATAATAAAAAAATCATGGTCCCTGGATCAGAGGGCCAGACACTAGGGTGGGGCCAATATGGTCATATAGTGAAAATATATTAAATCTTAGAAAATCTTTATCTCTACTCCTATATATACCAGTATTTTAGAAAAACTAAATTCATGATTATGATGTCCATGAAGCTTTCTGCCAAAACAAATAAAATTTATGACCTCTGGGTCAGGGTTTAGGCCCTAAAGTGAGAATGATATGGCCATATACATCTTCGCTAGCCAAGGGTTTTCGGTCCACTCTGCTCCCCATAAACCCATGGCAGATTTCATTACTAAAACTCGGTGATGCGGTGGCGCTATCTAGCGAGCAACTTGAGTTGCGCCCCTTGTATATTTACATTTTAATCGAATGAAACAATGGGTAATATACACGCTACGGCATAAATACAACTTGAAAACATGTTGACTAGCGAGAATAGGAACATAATTAACGATACTATTCAATGGGAATGAAGATATAACCTAGAGAAAGCAAGGAATGTTTTATTTATAGGTCTAGTGTTTGTAGAGACCTGTACCGGGAGTGAAAAAGTCGCTATATATAAATGCATTCAAGCCATAAAACCAGGTATCGGTGTCGTAATTATTGCGGACAAAAGAAATTAAATAAAATACAGCTCATTGAACAATTGAAACCCTAACCATAAGCAGGGACGTATATACTAACGGGATAGGCAACTTCTTCATTCGCCATGTTTACTTCCCATACTACGATCACACGAGCCTTGACAAGTTTGTAAATCTCTGTTAAATATCGTTTTTTTAAAGTGATCTGGTCACTAAGATCATCCTTGTGGAGATATTGTACTCGAGCACTTGTGAGTGAAAATATTATATTTATACTTTATTGTTTATTTCAATAGGGAGTACATCACAATATGCAGGTGCCCTGTACCACCTTAAGACTGAAATGTGTGCTTTACATAGTTATATACCTAATAAAATAGTGCAGCGGTTTTTGAAGAATAAATTATTAAAATACATGCATGTTACAAATAACCAATCTTTGTCTGAAGTTAACGTACTTAACACAGGTCTGCAGGTCGCATTAGCGGGTACTAGTTTTACCTAGCTCTTCGGTTAGATGGGTTTCACGTGGTGTACATACCGTTATGTGTTTTCAATATGCAGAAAAGGATTAATTAACATGCATAAACGTTTCTTTTGTGATGATCAGTAAAAGGGATTCATATTGTGCTCTTATTGGATAATCATTTGATTATGATGTTGACCAATATAGGTAAGCATAAAACATAAAAGAACAATATTATAAGCCACCGGTATATGTATAAGTTTTACTTTCACTTTCTAAATAAGTGATCTCCCTTTGCCAGCATACTGTATCATCATCTTTTTATATTTAAATAAGCTTATCATCATTACCTATCCTATTGCATTTGTACAGTTTCTGTCATTTTAATTGCAAAAGTTATTTTTTCATTTGTCAGACTTAGATTTTGTATTAAATTTGTGTATAACATGTGTAAGTGTAGAGACTTATCATGTTTATATGAAATATGATAGGAAGGAAGGGGTCTTTTTTTTCTTAATGTATTATGATGCATCAAATATAATATAGGCCATGACCATATGGGATTGTTCTGACCCCATGGAACAGGAAAATACCAAATATTTTGAAAACTGTTGAGATCCCCACCACTAAACCATATATATATTCTCAATTGTTTCTAATGTCATTATAATGCATCAAATGGTATAAAGTACATGACCCCCAGGCGTTGTCTTTAACCCCCCCCCCCCCCTTGAAATAGGAAATGATGATATTTTGATAACTTTTGAGATTCCCATCCCTAAACCACATTTATTTTTGCTCTTTGTGTCATAAATTGCGCATCAAATGGTATATAGGTTATACCCCCTTGGAGACACCCTGACTTTCTAGAACTGGAAATAATAAAGTATTTTATCTTATTCATATGTAGTACGTGTTTGACCCATGTAATTCCTACCCTAATAATGAACCTGCTTTGTTTAGGAGACTTTACAATTGCCCTGAATACATATATCTTAAAAATTAAGAAGCAATTTCCAAAATTTTAATGAGCATCTAGAGAAAAATACCAATCAAAAAATGATTTATAATTCGCTACTGTACACATGTAAGAATGTAAGAAGACTCTGAATCTTTAGAACCTGAGGTTTGATTTGGGGGAGGTTGGATGTGGAGGATAAACTTTTCATTTTAATCATTTATTGTTATTAATTTTAACTTTGATATTAGTTATGGATCCCCAGGTAGAAAATAAGAAATATCAATAGATCATTTGACAATTATGCAAGGTGTAATGTGATTTTTTATAAACATTTTTTAACAGTTTATAAAATCTTATAAGACCCCAAATTATATTTTGAATTTAATAGATCATTCGACAATTAAATCAAATAAATGCAAGGATTTCATCTGATCACCCGTTGTCCATAAGTCCGTCTGTAGGTCTAGCTGTACGTCTGTAAACTTTTCACATTTTTGACTTCTTCTCAAAAACCACTGGGCCAATTTCATCCAAACTTGGTACAAAGCATTAATTCTTATAGGAAGGGGATTCTTAATTGTTAAAATAAAGGCTAAACCATTTTAAAAGGGAGATAATTGCAAAACAGTGAGTATAGGTGTGTGTCTTTAAAAATCTTCTTCTCACCACTGCACCAGAAATGCCAATATTTACACAAAAGCTTGTATATATAGTGAAGTTTATAAAGAACAAGGTACAGTTTCAGTCATATTTGGCCCTGTTTTAGAGTGATTTTTAAAAATATCACAGGAAATTGAAATGTAATGTTTATTTACACAAGAATACCCATAAATTAAGAATCTATAAATAGTTACCTGATTAGACTTTCACAAGGTTAATTGTGACGTCACAAACTGTGCATTTTCCCGTAATTTTCATAAAAATGAGCAGAAGACACCAGTTTCTTCGTAGTTTTTTGAATAGAAAAATATCTCCGCGGCTGTCGCCCACGATGAAACTCACATAATAACTTTATCCTATGATAACACATAAAATATATTAATTTCGTTGTGGGCGACGGCTCTGGACACATTTTCCTCTTTAAAAAACTAAGAGAAAATGTGCCATTTTTCATCATTTTTGACCAAATCTTAGAAATATACCAAAATGTTGAAGTCATAATTATTTTTTGAAACAAGATAAAAGTGTATAACTTAGTACTTTATATACACACATGTTCAAGATGGCAAATGTGTATTTTTATGAGATTTAAACAACTTTTGAATTTTAGGGCAAATATTGAAGGAAACTGTACCTTCTTCTTATAACAAGAGGCCCAGGGGCCACATCGCTCACCTGAGCAACAATAGCCTTAACTCTGATCAAATTAGCATTACAGTATCAAAATCAAAATATCTTGACAACTAAGTACAGTAGATCATGCTCAAAAAATTTAAACATCTGCCGATTTTTATTCACATATTATTATGGTAAATACATAGCCCCTTTTGTTGTTGTACCTGTAAGAAGATTTTTCTCTATTCCTATATAACACCCCCCCCCCCCCACTTTGTGGCCCCACTTTTCTCTAGGGAATCATGGTTTGATCAAACTTTAATCTGCACAACCCGTGCTTTTACACAAGTTACTACTTTTTGGACTGACAACTTTCCCAGAATATTTTTAAAGATTTTCTCTATATATTCCTATGTAAAATTCATCCCCCCATTGTGGCCCCACCCTACCCCCGGGGACCATGATGTAAACAAACTTGAATCTACACTATCTGAGGATGCCTCCACAAAAGTTTGATCTTTTCTGGCCTAATAGTTTTTAAGGACAAGATTTTTAAAGATTTTCTCTATATATTATGTAAAAATTCATCCCTCCATAGTGGCCCCACCCTAACCCCCAAGGACCATTATTTAAACAAACTTGAATTTATACTATAGACTGAGGATGCTTCCGCTCAGATTGGAGCTTTTCCGGCCTAATAGTTTTTGAGAAGAAGATTTTTAAAGATTTTCTCTATATATACCTATGTAAAAATTCATCCTCAATTGTGGCCCCACCCTACCCCCGGGGACCATGATTTTATTTAAACTTGAATCTACACTATCTGAGGATGCTTCCACTCCAATTTGAGCTTTTCTGGTTTAATAGTTTTTGAGAAGAAGATTTTTAAAGATTTTTTTCTATATATATTATGTAAAAATTCATCCCCCCATTGTGGCCCCACCCAACCCCCGGGGACCATGATTTAAACAAACTTGAATCTACA